>VZRO01005756.1:25933-119636 GCA_013397915.1 Daphoenositta chrysoptera | reverse complement strand
AGCTGGGGGAGAGGGAGAGGAGAAAGGGGTCGGGGAAGGGCTCAGCCCGGGGTCATCAGTCCCGGGTTGAGGGCGATAAGAAGCAGTCTCAGAGGGGCCGAGGAGATGGAGGCTACCTCACGCAGTTTGGCGGGATGCGCCCCCTGAGCTGGTCCTAGTAGAGGGACAAGGGGCAGGGGAGAGCAGGGCAGGAAAAGATAAAGAGGCAGAACTGGGGCCAGAACTAGTGTTACCCACCACCTGGGACTTCTTAAGAACGTTTATAATTTCTGCCCATAAAGGCATAAATGGGAAGACTGTCTTATCCCCTATTCCAGCAAATTCTCCTAGCTTTTCCCAAAGTGGTATCCAGAATCCAAGACTCGGTTACAGAAGGCAGGGAAGAGGTGGAGAATCCATGCAATAAACTTCTTAAGAAGTCCTTAGAAAACTTAAAATCCGAACCTTCTAGGATTTCAGAAACTGGGATATAAACCTTTTGCCGAGCCTGGGATGGCTTATTCCCCATGGCTCAATTTTCCTCCCCGCTGGTGTAAAAAAATGTAAAACAAAATAAAAACCCGGGTTTCTTCTCCCCTTTTGGACCTGAGGGATCCAGGAGCCGTCCGCACCGCGTGCCGGGCGCTCCAGGGGTTATACTCACACAGAGCCAACTTCTTTAAGTCGTGGGAATACCCCAGAAAACAAAAAGTTTGGCGGGGTCCTTCCTTTGGTTGCAGTTTCTTCAGCAAAGAGTGCTGCGAGTTCCGAGAAATCACAAACGCTCTCAAGCGGCTACCATTTAAGCGCGGCTCGCCGCAGAGGCACTCCACATGGCCGAAGGCAGCGGCAGATCAGAAAGGAGCGCAGCTTCGGCCCCCTGGGCGGCTTGGCGGCGGCTTTCGCACGCTCGCAAGCAGCATCTTGCGTGGCTTTGGCTGCTCAGCGTATCTGTGGTTTCCGTGCGGTCCACGCGTCTTCGCCAGTCACGCGCTCCAGAAAGCGGCGGTTTTCTCAGACGACCGAGCGGCGTCCGGCGGTGACTCCCGGTGGCGGCGGCCGTCGGGGAACGCTCTCAGCTTCTGCCGACATGGGCGGTGGTTCAGCTGCAGGGTCCAGCAGCCCCACATTGGGCGCCACGTGCCGGGGCACTGGCTGTCCGGCTGGCTGTGTATTCGCCAGTGCTGGCACCCGCCCGGACGGGAGAGGATGGCGGAGGCTGCTCGCGGGCGCGGGAGGGTTGGCGAAGTTCCAGTTCGGGTTCACCAGACCCACCGGTGGTACGGGTGCGCTGGAAGACAGGAATGAGGCGGAGGGGCTTCTCGTGGTAGAGGATTTATTGGGGTGCCAAGATCACGCAGAGAAGCCCCAAAGGGCCGTTACCCAGGTATTTTATCCCTTACAGAGTGGGAGGGGAGAATACAAAACACTCAATGGTGCAGGGACGCGGGGTTTGAATTCCAGTGGGCAAGGGGTACAGAACCAGTGGGGAGCATGATGGGAGGAGAGGAATACTGTGGGGGTATTGGGGAATACAGAATTTTCCAGAGGGAGAAACCAAATACAGGGTAGGGGAGGAGATGGCAGTGGCCGGTTATGGGGCAAACCAATAACCTGCCATAGCACACCGCAACATCTCTCTACAAGGATTGTAGTCATAATTCATGTTAAGGGGCTCATTCTTCATTTTTACTTACATTTTCTGTAAAATAAAATCCCATTGAACCACATGTAGGTTGTTCACAACTCGTAGCATTCAGATATATAATCTCCTTATGATGTTGTGAAATAACATCTTGAGTCTATGGGCAATTTATAAATAGCACATTTAATTCTACAGTTTCTTAGAGCAAAGCATGGAAATGGTACTGACATGATTAATGTTTCAAAACTATTTCAGTCATACTGAATTTATGTTTTTTTCATACACTGGAAATACCTCATCGGAAAGTTAATTCTATAGATCTCCTGGCATTACAATAAGGAAATCACGATTCCGTCTCACAGCAGAGGCTGGACATGGAGGTCAACTGGGTGTCTTTAATATTCACTATGTTTACATTACACTTCCATAGAATAGCTTGCATTCGTGTTAACAATTTCGCAGAATGAGTCTGTGAAATAAATAGTTTTTCTGTTGAGGTGATTAACTGCACTCCTGTTGGCTTTATGGCCCGTTCCCTGGCAGCTCCCTACACAGAGCCCTGAACTCCTCTGCCTTGCAAACCAGCTGTGCATGGTTAGTTAGCAGGTGTGGCTGCAGCTGTTCCACAGCATCTGCAGTTCTTCCTGCCAGGAAGCCTAAATGAGTAGTCAGCAAGTGGTTTTAAGTGACTGACTCATCAATGTTTTGTTTACCAGTGACAACATACAGGAAGAAGAAGCATGTTAAAAAAAAAGATAAAGCCTGCAAGCTTACCTGTCTTGTCAATGCTTTTACAATCTCTTAATGGTAACCTTCTACAGGTGTGTTGTTAGAGACCCTGCTGAGGCAATGTGCATGTCAGTCGCCTTTTCCCAAAATATTAATGAACTATTACTACTGTTTAAAAAACCAAGGAAGATGTCTTTTACAAAAGAGGAGCGTTCCACATGCCCTACCAACTGTCCTATCATTGCTACCATTTTTTGGTTCTCTTTACAGACTCAAATTAAACTTGATGAATACATTTACAGAACAAACAGTCCATAGATTTTATTAGCAGATTACTCCATGACTCCACTGCAAAAACAATAAAATGGAAAAAAAAAACCCACAGGGAAGATGATTCAAAGAATCCTGTAAAATACACAACTGAAAACCCATGACTCTTCCTAACATGATATAATAATGATATCGTTTTCATCAAATTATTAAATAAGTAACAAGAATTTCAGTGTTTTTAGATGTTTAAAAACCAAGATTTTACAGTCTTCATTAATAACTGCTACTTTCAACAATTACAGATTGTGAAAACAGCCTGACAGTCACAGGCATCATTAGCAAGTTGAAAAGCTGATAATGCATGATACCATGTTTAGTATCAAATAGTTCAATCAATGTTTTGTTAAGCAGTAAGCTTCAATTATTAAAAAAACCCACTTGCTAATTAAATCTTGATCCATCATGCAATTAAGTAACAGCTGACATTTCTAAATAAAACTAAAATATTAATGACATAGAAGCAGCACAAGAAAACAGACTATTCTAGTAAGCCTCAAGATCTTCAAAAAGGAGTAATGTCAGCATCTTTCATCAGTATCCTTGTCACTTAATATCTTGGTTTGTTCTAAGACTATTTAGCAAATGAGAACTCTCAAAATGCTTCTGTTCCAACAAACCCAGTCAGATCATTTAAGAATTTGCTCCCATGCTGTTAAGCTAACAAAACTGATAGTAGGCTTAGGGTGTCACCAGCCTTGTTCTTCCTGGTTGTGTTCTCCAAATAATGCTGTCAAGAAAACCTGATGCTGTGTAAAACCACACCTTCTGCAAGACTAAATGGCTGAAGGAGGCTGCTGCTCATTGCCACCCAGTTTGTCAAGCAAAGAATTAACCATCCAAGTCACCAGAGGAATAGTATGTGCACTCATCATTCAAATTCTTTAATGGTGAGACCATATGTAAATCACTGCAAGTACCAACAAACCTGTTGGTGTCACCCATCATGATGATTCAAATCCCTATTAAATACTGCCAAAGAGAACCATGACTGTTTCTGGTCTTAAAGCATTTCCATCATAGATGGCACCTTCCTTCTGGAATAAAGTTTGGACCCATTTAATCTCATTTTGTATTCCAAATACTTTTTTAAAAATTTTTTTTAATGGGGTTATTTTAATAACACAGTTATAAAATATCTGCCAAAATAGCCTTTTATTGTTTTTAGAAGATAACCAAGAAGATACCTACCTGGACAAGATTCTGAGAACTCCTGTAATCTTTTATAAAACCATGTTGCTGGGAATCAGGGGAGCTTCCTTGAACAAATGTAATCTTATTTATCCCTGCCTAGTCATCCTAAGCCTTTCCAAACACAGGTTCAAAGGATCATTAACACTTTGTAGCTATAGAGACTTCCTGTCTCATAGCTTTGCATATGTGTATTATTACAGGTTGAAAAATCACATAAACCTATCTTAAGATTTTACAACTCAGTAAATATGCTTAGAGCAAAATTTCCAGTCTGTGTTTATAAAAAGTTGTGTCATAACACATTCCATACTATTTTCTTGTTCCTGGTTTCAGTATCGTCTCAGTTTTACAGTCATAGAAGATGTCCCTCAGGAAGCTTGGATTGTCAGACACATATCAGCAGCAAAGAGCTACCTGGGGGAAAGAGAAACAATATCTCTAGTTGCATCAGCAGAAAGAATGTGGTAAGAAAGTATGGTCTTTTTCACCTTTACAACACTTTTTAAATTTGTTAACAGTGAAGGCATCTTTCTTCTCACTTACGTTATATTAGGGAAGTATTGAGCTTTACATTAGCTCATGCACCATGTAATTTAATTATAATTATTATTTACCCAATTGCAAAATACTGTGATTATTCTTATTCTCTCCTTCAGTTGCTTTTTAGTGTCATAAACTGCTCTGGCTCCTGTTTAATTCTGCAGGGAACGCACCCAGAAATCTCTGCTGTATTTTTATAAATTTTATGTCAGTGCTGTTAAATTACATCAAAATAGAGAAGAGAGGTTATGGACACAACTGCTGGTCTCCCTCCTAAATTTTATTATGTAGGGCTAGAATCAAAATTTACTGAAGTCATGGAGAATTTTTGTATTGACTTTGGATCAGGCTATAAATTTTTATTAAAAAACTGCCTCTACTGATTCTTTGTCTCCCAAGTAGTGTATGCTGTGTAATCTATGAATAATTCCAGTCATGATTTCTTGCTCTAATATTAAGGTACCATTTCTGATGTCAGCTTTGACTGGGTAATAATATCAGCTGAGTGAGTGATAAGAATTCAGAGCCATGGCAGCAGCCTGAGCATTAATAACTGTAACGTCTAAAGAGGAGGACTAATACATTTAAAATAAAAAGTGGACGTCAAAGTAATTTTTCATTTCAGTAGAACAAATGTATGCGATGAATGGAGCACAGAGTCCCAATGCTTCAGAAGAAGCAATTACATAGTAATTTGATTATTTGTGTTATGTTTATTTTGACCTTTCAGATATGTGGGAAAGGCTTCCACCAGTCAAAGCAGAAAATTCGATAAAAACAGAGACTTTGAGCACAATGACTTTCAGTGAAGGGAGTGCTATTTTGCAGACTTTCAGAGCATTTTTCGACAGGACATTTTCAAGACAAATGGAGCAGACATCATACTTCTTTCTTTGTCCATCAAGGCAAAACTGAGAATGTGAATTGAGATTCCTGAATTTTGGAGCTGGCTTTGCTCTACCTTTGTGCTAGGCACTGAAGAATTACTTAAAAAGAAAAAAAAAAAAATTATAATGTACTTCTTTCCTAAGGGAACTCTCTTTAGTTTTCTCACAAGTCAACAAATCATGCAGAAACCAATTTATTTGATGACTAATTAGAGAAGCTAATACCTGATTATAAATCTGCAAAAGCTCTTGCAAGCCACCTGTTTTCCAGAAAGACCATTACAAGCAAATTGCCCATCCAAAGCACCTTTATAAAGATAATTTTCTTAGACTGCTGCACGGACTGCAGCAGCTGGGTTAATTTCCTGTGCTGGACAGAGCACAGTGCTAACGGGACAATGTGACTGCCTGTTCCGTGGTGGCCCATTCAGAGCTTACTTGTTTCTGCATAGCACTACACTGGGCCACAAGAACCCTTACTTAACTTCTGTATTTGTGTTGTTTGCTTGATGCAGTGTAGCAAACGGGAAGAAAGTGTAACATTGTTCTCCACAAAGATGCCTCAATGCACTTCTAAGGAGAAGCTATTTTAACCTATTGAAAATCTGAGCATATTATCTAACTTTTAATGAAATCAGTAACAAAATTACGTCAATTATGGCATGGGATCAAAGACTGAAGTAATTACAAGAATGTAGAAAGAATCATTATATCTCAGAATTAGTCATAGATTCTCTTAATGGTTTTCTGTAAGTATAGCTTAGGTTATTTTTTATGCTACCCTGTGAAGAAGGATTCCATCTCCTGCAGCCCATTCACCAACAGAAGTAATCTTTGCTTGAAAATAACATGAAAAGTTACTGTCAGTTTTACAGTCAAAAAGAATATGATTTACGAGTTAGAATTAAATGATATTCTACACATCTGTGCCACCACACACAAACCATCTCCTGCATGGGCACAAACTTTACACGAAAACCCATATTTGGACAATAACCACAATCCTCTGTCACTTTAGGGATCATGTGAGGCAAAACGTCTGGAGATAGGGTTAAAGGTATCTACCCCATTTAACCCCAGTTCAAGTGCACCAAACCTGTGTCCTTTTGTGGATGGCTTGAGGTCCACCAGCCCATGTCCAGTGGTGGGTTGCTCCTTGATTAAAGGTCCACCAGCTGGTGCTTTGTTGGGGATTGGGTCCTTATAGCTTACAGCTGAAAGTCTGCTGGACTGCTCTTCTGTCTTTTACTCTCAGTGTTGGCCTCGGCCTGCTGGAACTCCATTCCCTGCTGTTTGACTTATGACAAATTAAGCAGGTCTCTTAAACACTTTTTCCTTCCCTTTTATGCTTTGCTAAGGAGACCTTATTCAGTTTGTCCATCCTAGTCAACACCATTTTATATCCCTGCTGTTCAGACAATCCTTGAATAATCTGTAGTTCTACATAGCTGAGTTAATATGGGTTGGTTTTTTTGAATCCTTTTACCTAGAATACAACTACTTAACCGAACCCTCTCTTCCCTGAAATCCTGAATGAGGGGAAAAGGTCATGCTGGTGGTTTCTAGAGAATATCTTTTTCTGGAAGGGTTCAGGAAGGATGGAGAGGACACTATACACAACTTCTCTACTCAGAGTGAAGTTTCTGAGTTGAATCCATATGCTAGTTACTTGTACTTCTGTTGGAAATTATTGGAGTTAAAATACAAGTGTTAGTTTACTAGAGCAATGCTGAATGTCCATATACTCCACTGATGTAAAAGAAAATGTAAGCAGCATATCTGAATTTCATATTAATGAATCTTCATTTATAAAGATGATTTTTCTTTAAACAAGATTGCTAGGATGACCTCATTCATTAAAAATAAAAGTTGTTATTCAATATGACTGTCTTTTCAAAAGTTATATATTCCAAATATATTTAAAAGCTATGCTTTAGGAATTACTAAATGAAGTGTACTAGTGCCCCAGTCTGAATTCCTATTTCCTCACAGGATACATGGTCATGGATCTGGCTTTGACAGTTCCTCTGATGGCTTCCTGCTCAATGACGTCAGCAGTATAAACTTTAGACCACATTCCTCCTTCGTAGGTCAGCATAGATCATAGACCACAGCAAAAGTAGGGATAATTCTGGCCACAATTATGTTTTATAAAACATGTTTTCTGTATCTTGACAGATCGTGACCAACTACAATGTGACTGGCTGTATATTAATCACAGAATATCCCAAGTTACAAGGGTCCCGCAAGGATCATCAATTCCAAATCTCATCCTTGCACAGGACAGGCCCAAGAATTACACCATTTTCCTGAGAACTGAATTGTCCAAATGCATTGTCCAAATTGCTTCAGGCTTTTTCCAGAGACTACAGTTCTTAAGAAATTAGTAACAGAAAAAAGCCTGGAAAAAACAGCAAAACCATATAGCAAATAAGGCAGGTCTGAGGCACCTGGTGCTTGTGTGTGGCATTTGCTTGGCACACACAGGTTGGCTCAACCTGTGCCAAATGTCAGACTGGACTGGAGGCACTGGAGCCACTGCTGGTGTGCTGTTGGTTTGATGTAAGTCTAACATATCCAGCATGTGCCATGTGTGTGCAAGTGCAACGTGCGTGTGCACATGGCACTGAATCCACCACTCTCGGATATGACTCATGGTCTTTATTAATCATAGGAAACACAAAATATCCTGGGCCAAGTCTCAGAGAAACTCTTGGTGACCTGCCAGGAGAGCAGGTCTGGCTCTAATTCTAGGTTTGTGCCTCCTAATACAGTGGTACATGAGAAGTGAGACTCAGTGTGTGCTCACATGTTGCTCCCTGGAAAAGGGGCAGTTTCCTCAATTTCTCTGCAGCACAAAGTGCAAATGACAGCTCAGAAAGTGTTCCTAGAAAGTGATATGCAGGATGGAGAGGGAGGATGATTGGATTCACAACTTGGAAAATAAATTGTGGGATGGAGCCAAAAACATCCTTGTTCCTCTTTTTGCCTGTCACTAAAATCCTAATTTCTTGCCAAGGATGTTAAGAGGTTTATTATTTTACTGGTATGCTTTAATGCCTTGAATTGTGGCTTAGGAAAGAAAAGTATTATTCATAGTCAGTGAAAGAATAATGTCCACCATTTGTATTACAGTAGAAAAAAATTACCTGATCTATCATGTAGATTATATAAGGAGACATGATTCCTTCCTCAGAGTCAGTGGGAGAGGAATGATCCTTTTTTGCATTACAATAGAGTCAGATGATGTGGTTCAACTTGGATGTTTTATAGAAAGGCATGACAGCGCTCCTAGATGCCTCATAACTCTAATGACTCTAGTAGTGTGTTATCTTACCGTGAGCATTAAATTTATGCCACATTTTAGCAAGAGGGAAGCCATTTGAAGGAAAAATATATAGAAGTGCAAACTTGAAAAAAAGACAGGAATATAACATAGTATATAAAATTTATTTTTATATAAGTCTTTATAACAAAGTAGATTTTTCTTTTTGGCTAGAAATAATGTACATTTGATAAAAGAAGCTATATGCTGCTGCTGCACTGGAATTTCCAGTCATATAAAAAAAATACAGAATGTGCAGACAAGTTTGCAAATTCATGTTCACACATATCACCAAACAGCTACATACAAAGAGCTTTTGTGTGAGGCTGGTCAAGGTCATGTTTTACTAAGGAATAGATACAAATTCTGTGTGTGCACTTACTGGTAATGAGAATCTATTCCAGGAATTGGATAATTTGTGGAGTAAAGGCTCATTTTAGGAATTATAAAGAAATATTTGATACCAATCACCCTTTAACAGATTCATAAGAATTTTGGAAAATTTAGATGAAGACAGTTAAAAATAAGCAAATTTTTTCTATTGTACACTATGAATTGAGTTTTTCAAAGCTTTCTCCTGACCTTCCCTGAATCCCCCACCCAATGATTGTCACAGAGAGGAAATTCGTCTCTCCCTTATGGCACTGCCAGCAGGGAGGGAAGCAGCCAGCAGCATTCAGAAGGATCCCTGCACCCTGATGTGCTCACAGGTGCAGGGGTTTCTACAGGTGGAGAACCGAAGGCAGAAGAGCTGCACATTTCTCTGCTGTTTCAGGTTGAACTTCTCGAGCATCAGCCTGGAGGACTGGCACCTGCTGTTGCAGCTGCTCCGGTGCCCGTGGTGAGGGTACTGGGATGAGTTGTCTCTGCTTTTGACCAAGTCAGGCAGCAGCCTTGGTGCTGATCCCAAGAGAAACAAGGAACAGAGAGAGAAGGAAGGGGCAAGAGAGGGGCCTTGAGAGCTGCCTGATGTGTAGCCAACTCCAAGGTTTCCTGCAAGCAATGTAGGCGATGAAATCTCTCTTCTGTTTTTTCTGTGTAGCCTAAAAAGCTTAAGAATTTGGAGAACACCTTTCCCTCCACTGGTGTGTTATTAGGGGTTTTTTCACTAGTCAGGTGTTTTCAGGACCCTTGTGAGAATTTAGCATCAATAAGGCCAGAAGCCTTTTCAAATTTGACAGCAATTAGCTAGGGCTCATGTTCAAATGGATTCAGGGACTGAATGCAGTGTCACTGGGAGACAGATATCCTCCTGGGAGAAAACTCCTCTCCTGGAGAAGTGATGGGGAAGAAGGGAGAGAGACCTCCTTAGACTGGAAGAAAATATGTGGAGGGGTAGAAATTACTTAGAGCCTTGTGTGTGGTCAGTACCATTACAAAAGCAAGGAGGTTATGCTGTGTAGGAGATGCCTTAGGGGAGCTGAGATATTCAAATGTCCCTACCCAGCAGAATTCTCAAAAGATGTTGAATCCTGCTGGACACTCGCATGTAAGGGATGTGAATATTGCAGGCAGCTGAAAATGAGAAAACATTGAGAAAATGAGGAAACAGCTGAAAATGTTCCTTTGTGGGTGACTTTTGCTAAGAGGTTAATTAGATAAGTTGTTGTATCTTAACTTTGATGTCCTTAGGTGAACTGTGTTGTACAAAACTGGTTTTCAGCAATCTCTTATATGAACTTTGATAGTAACCAGTTCTAGCCAAGACTTTTTAAATAGTCCAACTTTCTGCCTTCAATCATTTAAGAGCTTATTTTTTCTAAAACTCTGGAGAATATTAACTTGAAGTCAAATAAAACTGTTTACACATACTGTGAATGATCAGCAAAACAATTAAACCTCTTTCTGGGAGATCATAATGCACTGACAGTAAAGATTTTATTTAATGGAATACTAACAAGGATTTTGAATGACATTTAATGAATTTGAAAAGATTACTTTCTTTCCACAGCTGAATTACTAGTAGCTTTGTACTGAGTTGCGTGGTATCATTATTTTTACATTAATAATGCCTTTCTAACCTCAATTAACAGGAGATCAGAAGCCACACTCCGAATCTTTCACTGAAATGCAGTTGTCAGCTATGTAAATGACTTTATAAATATGTCCTAAAAATTGAAATGATTTATGCAAATTAACACGAACCACAGCGTGCAAGATTGGAAGTATAAGAAATAACTCAGTGGTGTTGGGAAGCATTGAAAAGCATGACTTGGAGAATCAGCTGAGTTTCACTAGGGGCAGGAAAGGAGACCTTGCTAACATTTTCAGGAGTGCCAGGGTTGGAGAAGGACATCTCTCATGCTCACCCTTTTTCCTTGTAAAGTATTTTTTTCATTCTCAGAGTGTTTCCTCTCATGTCAAATGAATCGTAATTTTAAATATATCCTTACCAGCTGGAAAAACCCTACTACAAATGGAAATAGATTTATAATTAAGACATTAATATTTCACCCTCCTTAGTGGTACCTGGCTCTTATAAAGATTTGGACAGAAATATAAAAATCTTTGAAACCTTTGCCTTTGAATTATTTGAAAGCTAGTAGACTGGCAAAAAAATATAGAAATCTTTTCCTTCCTTCAAAAGTCCTGAATATTTGCTTATATTTGCTATTTTATCTATTATATTAAAGACTTATCCTGAGTTTCTACTCTGAATTTGCTTTAGTCATTGATTATTAATGTCTCACATACTGTCATGTGAGACGTTATTACTCGCTGTCTTTCATTAGTTTTAACTCTGTAAAATCTGCAATTGCTGTTCCTTGGACAATTTTAATTTTTAGTTCATACATCTTGGGTGGAATTTCTGATCCAAGAGGTATTAAGAGGTATTATTGACCTTAAGGAGCACAGAATTTTGATCCTGAAATGAAAACAGATTGATGAAAGAGGATCCAAAAGAGGACCAGAAAGATGTCTGATGTGAAGCAGATTCAGGTGTTAGGTTTTAGCTTGTACAAATGTAATAGTATAGATAAAAAGATACACATTCCTCAATTCTAAAAGACATATTTTTCTTCTGTGAGGAATAATGACTCTGTCCTAGATACTTTATTGAGAGATTTACTCATTCTTTTAAACTGTTGATTCATAAAAGCTGATAATTTTTGTCAAATGAATTATAGTTTCTGTAAAGATACATAAAAATAGCAAACCACAGCCATTTTAGAAGTTGACAATTACAGTAGCCATGTTAAGCCAATGCTGCTTAATAATTATTTCATAAAATATGTTCGTCTTTTAACTTTTTTGTTGACATTTTAAAGAAGTTGTCAGTTCACTGTTAAAATACATCATGTTGATGCATTCCTTATCTTCAATATGAAAAGTTATCAGACAAGCTGAGATATTGCACAAGTATTACAAATTATCTGTAATGCTAAAGTCCCCTAAGTATCAAAAATTGGAAGGGACCTCTGGAGGTCAACTGGTCCAAGCCCGTGCTCAAGCAGTCACAGCCAGAAGGCTGCCAGAACAATGTCCAGAACGCTTTTGAATATCTCCAGGGATGGGGATTATGTATGGATTACCTTGTGTCTCTCAATGACTCCTACAAACACTGCAGCAGGTTTAGCATTTTTGAGAAAGCTTCAAGGACACTTTTGCCTCCTTCACAGCTGTGAAATACACAGTAATCACACTGCTCGCTGTACAGAGGGGTTACCTGAGAGTCTGGGCTGGGATTCCACAACACACTGCAATGGTTCAGTTATGTCTTAGGTTTAATATTTGCTTCCTACTCTCTTTCACATGTTTCATTGGGAGAAATCTGCTGAGGAATTTCATGAGCAGTTAAATTTTGTATTTGAGTTTTCAATTATATTTCCAGTCCAACCTTTTTATCAAACACACAACATTTTGCTGACTGCATTCACTGCTTCATTTCAAATGCTCCACTTATCACCTGGTTTCTGCTGAATGCTTTATCTATTTTTTAGAAAACAATTAATCTGAGATACCAAACATCTTTCTTAGTGCTGAGTATGTATTAGTCAATATGGAAACAAATAAAAAGCTTGCTCACATCTATAACACCAGACAAATCTGACAATCAAAAACTTTTTTAGCAGCAATTTCTGATAGCATCAAGAAACAGCACTGATAGTAGGGCAGAGGATTTCTTCAACGTGAAGAAATAAATAGCCCTTAATATACAATTCTGTTGTATATAGTTTATTTTATGCTTTTCTTAAACTGTGTTATTTGGGTTTGTTGGCACATTGAGAAAGGAAGTTAGCCTGTTAGGCTGTTCAGTTCTTAGCACAAAATTAGAGCACCTTTTCTTTCAGTTGACAGATTTGGACCTTTTATACTGTGTGTAAAGTATCCTAGCAGGCACGTTGTCATGATCCCATTATTAAAGTTCTTTCGTTGTTTCCCACAGGTTTTGAGTGGGGTTTCCTCCCATTGATTGTTCAGTGGAGGGAGTGAGACTGCTTTTTAAAAATTTTGGAAGAGTTGCTATCTGTGAATTAGGCATTTGAGATGCTTTTTTTTTCCCCCAGGGTTTTAGTAGGCTTTTGCTTTTCACCCTGGAGTAGTTCAAACCTTATCAGTTTGCTCCTTTTGTTCCATTTGGATTTTCCATTTGGATATGGTCAAGTTTGGCAGCAAGCAATGTCACTGTCTAAAGCTTTTTGATTAAAAAAGACTTCTAGTTATCAACCATCTTTTCAGTAACCAACTGTTCCCTATCCCAAATTTTTGTACCAAGTCCACCCCAGGGGTAGAGAGGCAACTAAGAAATTAATCAAGGAAGGACAACAAAACATTTTCTTTGTACTAGCCCCCAAGGACAGGCATTTCCCCACAAGGAAATGGCACATCCCCACAAGGCAGCAGCTGCAGAACTGGGCCCAGGATTAGAACTTGCCAATTTTAGTTTTCCACAACAAACCACAGACTGGTGGGGGCAGCGGGGAGGGCGGTCCTCACAAGATAGGAGCTTCAGAATTGGCTTCAGGACTTCAACCTGCCAATTCTGGCTCTTTAACCCCTAAATAAACCCCCAAATCAATCCCCAAATCAGTTTAACCAATTTCCACAACTGTTGCAGTGCGCAGACCAGTTTTTATATTTTATTTATTTTATACGGTTTAATCTTTATTTTTTTATGTATTTTGTATGGTTTGGTCTGTTTCCCCCACCCTGTTAAGTGGTTCGGTCTCCTCCCGTTCCCTGTTCTCGAGAGATCTTCCCAGCTTGTTCTCAGATCAGGTTGCGGTCCCCACTCCGCCCGCTCCCTTGTGATTGACTGTTAATGTGTTATGTTCCCGTTGGCCCTCAGATGTATCCGCCCCTTGTTCCTCCCCCCCTTAAAAGACCTGTGCAGCCCCAGACTCTCTCTCTTGCTCTGGGATTCGGTGCTGGACTCCACGGAATAAACATCTCCGTACGAGCCACGCCGGGTCCGTGTCCTCCCTCGTGCCTTTGCTTCTTCTCGACGCGCTCTGCCACCCTTCTCTGGCTGGGAATCCTCTTCCCTGGCTGCAGTGATTACTGCGAGGCCAGAGGCTCTGCCGGTCGGCTGTTCCGGTGGCGCTTGGGATTCCAAATACCTGGACGGGACCGCTGAGGGTAACTACCCTCTAAATCCGGGCGAGGGCTGGTTCCCCACGCCGCCGCGCATCTAGACACAACTTCCTCAGAGAAAGTTGCATCAGAATTTCCAGGAGTTTAAGTCCCTTACAGAAGAGACCTCAACCTCCACAACCCCCTCAGGGAAGGCTGCGTCGAAATTCCTAGGAGTAGACTGTCACCTCCACAATTTCCTCAGAGAAAGCTGCATCAGAATTCCCAGGGGTTCAGGTCCCATGGAAGAGACCTCAACATCCACAATCCCCTGAGAAAAGGCTGCGTCAGAATTCCTAGGACCATAATCTCCACAACTTCCTTGGAGAAAGTTGCATCAGAATTCCCGAGAGTTTGGATCCCCACAGCAGAAGAGACCTTAACTTCCACAACCCCCTCAGAGAAGGCTGCGTCAGAATTCCTAGGAGTTGCTGGGTCCCTACAGAAGGAACCACAGGAAATAATCCCCTTAGAGGAGAGCACACTATTGCCAAAGACACTTTGGGTCAAAAAACGTTATCATGCTCACAGCGCCAATTAAATGCCATGATCTGGTAATTAAAGTTCTTAGAAATGCCTCTGCCCAAATTAAGGTGCAAATGAGACCATGTGCCAGTGACAATAGCATAAATTTTATTTTACAGTAAATATAAGAGAAAGAAAGAAAAACAGAAGAAAGAAGAGAAAGAAATAGAAAATAACTGGGGAAGGACAGAAAGAGAGTGACAGAGACAAAATAAAGAAAAATATCACCACTCTGTGTATCCCAATGAGGTACTGTTAATCCTCTCCATCTAGTCTTCTTGGTGGTGAAAGTCCCCCCAAAAAGTGTAGAATCCAATGGGTTAATACATGCTGAGGCTAGGTAGGAAAACCCAGGCACCTCCCGGGGTGGGGGAGTTTGCCATTGTCTCTTACAACAGACTCCAGGTTTATTGCATTCCTGTGGTGCAAGGCTTCAGGAATGATTCTGGGGGGCGCTCCGGGGGGGTCTTTGATGGATTATGAGTCCCCCTCAGCTGCCTCTCATGTGAATGTCCCGTGGATGTGGCCTGTGGGGTTGGGGTTCCACATCTGGGCCAGTTTGTGTAGGAGAGGATGAGTGTTCACTATTTTAACCAGAGGTTACACCCGAAACCTCCTCCCCCACCTCATTTCGGGGGGGCTGTGTAAACCTGGCTTCTGTGGGCTGTTTTCTCTCCCACCCCAAACCTAGATAGGGAAGAGTTTCTGCTGCATTTGGCTTTCTTGTGGATACATTCTTTTCCCTCAGCTTTGTTTGCTTGAAGTGATTGAAGAATGGGTTCTCTCTTTATCTAATCTCAGCAGTTTGACTTACAGGCCAAAGTTTTTTATGGAGGTTTCTGTGGTTGTAGCTTCTTTATACAGTTTTTGCTATAATGGACAAAACTTCATCATAAAGTTTAAGGAATTAATCATTTCAGTCCCTGACACTGTGTGTCTGTTACACCTCCCATAAACAATTGTTTAATTGCCATCTGCTAACTCACAAAAATCCATGGACCACAAAGATCCACATAGTCAGTGGGAGCATTAGAAGTGAAAAACTTCCTGAAAACTTAAAATCACATTTTTTCACACACCTCCTGTGAAATAAACTGACAGAACTGGTGCAGTACCCCAGTCCAAAAATCAAGGGATGAGGTGAAGTATCCTGTGTTTGTCTCGGCACTGACCATCTAATTACACTCATTAAGGACTATGTTCCCAGGTAGTTATGAGTATACTGGTCTTTGAATTTGCACAAGTGTGATCTCTTGATCTATCACACACAATTAGAAAGCAATAGCTAAGCGCTGCAGAATGGCTCACACAAAGTAGGAGATGGCAATACTGGACCCAGCAGCAATGAGGATGCAACGATGACTGCACAGGAACCACAAAAGAGGTTGTGGGAGCAATTTCTGTGCTCAGAAAAAAAGGGTTGCTTGTATTCCCATAGCTGTGACCTATATAGTCAAGCAGTATGCAAACCAACATATGCATGGCTGTATGTCCAGCAAGTGAAAAGTATTTCTGGGGCTGTTGTCAGGTCACTCACAACAAACCAATGGATATAATTTAGTTTGGCAAATACATTTAAAATCAGGGGAAACCTCCCAAACTGGTACTTGCATAAGTAATAATTGGATTTTATTAATAACATTCTGAAGTAGTTTTATGAATTATTAAGAGAGAATTAACAAAAACCATGAAAAATCTTTTTCTTGTTAGTATTCCATAAGGAAAAGGTGACAATAATTTTGTTTATGAAAATGAGCACCTCAAAGGTGATGGATTGACTACGGATCTACAAGTGTACTATAGAGTCCTAAAAAACTAAGGCAGAAGTAGTTATAAACCTAGACTGTAGTACCCTAGACAGAGGATTGAAAAAGTTAATCTTTTCATCTATGCTGAATAAAGATTTTTTTACGGCTACTAGGTCAAAAAGAAAATACCTTTTTTCTTCCGTTAATATTTAATATCTCACTATTTTACATGTCAGAGATATGCATAGATGTGTTGTTAGAGTCCACTAAATATCGGGGGATTGTGTTCATTTATATTGTGTGGCTTTTCAGTGTCTGTCCAGTTAATTCAGGAATCATAGCTGATTTATTATTTGTATCTGCTCAGGGCCCAGGCTGCAAATCTCTCTGCTGTGGTTTACAGAACTATTGCAGTATGTTTCTTGGTGTCAAGCTTCCACATCCAATTAATCTGTTCTGAAACAACCTCAGAACATATGGAGGATGTAGAAGAACATACGTATTTCATATATGAGTATCTAAGTAAGTGTTTAGGAATTATTTTTTCAGAAAAACCACTGCTTTTCTCAACTGTAAATTATGCCTCATTTCTCTAGGGTTCACCACTTTTGAGGCCTTTTCCAAATTTTTTGTAGAGTGTTAAATGTCTGCTCAGAGTGCCCGGCAAGTTTACTGCACACAGGATTGCTTATGCATTATCACATATTAAAGTGTGTCTTAAGTCTTCAGATGCTTGGAAGGCTGGAGCTGCTCTGGGGCAAATTGGTTCATCTTCAGCCCTTACATAGGGCAGGTTGCAGCTCTGTCTGGATTATCTTGCAGTCCTAATATTTTCATACACAGTGTGTGAATAATGCAAGAAACTCTGGTATTTCTACATTGTGTTGGAAAATAAAAAACCTGAAATTTTAATTAGGGATATTAAAAAAAAAAAGTAAATGTGTCTCTGAAAGAGGGCTTTAGGTAATATTTAGCTTTCAAATCCCAAAATGCAATTTGAAGAACCTCTCCACAGCTTCTGTCTCATAATGCTCACACCTAAACTCCTAATCCTCTCAGTCCTCTAGCCTCTGAAGTCCTTCTACTCAGACCCAGAAGCATTGCTGCTTGGACAAGGCCAACCTCCTCAGGATTTTTCAATTTAGAGATCAGATACATAAGACTTTTGGTGACTAGCAGCCAATATCCTGACATGGTTACTTCTTTTTATTGTTGTATGGAATACTTAATCTCTTATTACCACTCATACTTTTTATGGTGAATCTAATTTACTTACTTTTTTCCCCTTCCTTTTTGTGTTTTTATCCTTGGAGTGATTTCTGGAGATGTTTACCAATAAGTGTGATTCTTTTACTAAAATATCATTGCTTCTTCAGCAGTTTGAAAATTTTAGCTAATGTGTAAGCTCACAAAAAGATTCCTTCTTCCCAATTTTTTCTTACCAATTCTTGTTGATATTGACAAAGTTTTTGCTCATGGAGTATAGGTATCATTTTTTGTGTTATGAATTTTAATAAGCTGAATAAAAAATAGAGAGTGATCATTATGAAGACAGCAGATTTCAGTTGAAATGCAAAAGTGAGTTGCTGGAAGGGTGAAATCTTAGTCACACTGAAGAAATCCTCTAGATGTAGAAGTCCCCTTGTACATAGTCTTCATTCCAATTTGGGGTATATACCAGTAACTCACTGTGATAACAACTGTGATCATTCTTCATGTAACTATGTTAAAAAACATCTGCTGTTTACACTACCATATGGATAACCTTCACTTTCAAAAGAGATGTATTTTATTTTCAGAAACAGGCACTGGAAAAACTTAGAGAGATAGTGCTTTTGTTTTCTGTCAGAAGACTAGCTCTAAATGGATGGTACTATTAGAGAAACATCTTCCTGTAGATTTAAAATGTTGTAGAAATACCAGATAAGAATAGGAGCTGATTTTCACTTTTAAAGAAAAAAAAAATTGTCATTATTTAATTCAAATGAGAAGACATGAAAATATATTCCAGCTGTTGGGAGTTTGGGATTTTGTCTATGTGTAAGTTTTATGAATCCATAAAATAACCTGTGCTTTTCCTTTGAGTATTATGGTGCACATTTGTGATTACTGAGCTTATTTACTTTCTCACCAATGTGCTTATGACTTCCAAGGTGGGGCTATTAGAAGTCATTAGGAGCTAACAGCAGGCAAATTAAATAGATATAAAGAGCCACATGTTTCTGCATTTACTTGGAACAGTTGCTCTACAGACGAGAAGTGCAAGGCTTGAAGAAGTCTCTGGAAGTAATATTGTGTAAGTCTGGAAGCGCTAAGTTTACTATGTTGCGACACTTCTGTTTGGCTCCCTAACAAGCTCTGAGTAGTGATGTGGTCCCTTCCAACCTTACCCATTCTGATCACACGCAGCAATGTTGTGATTAGCCGGTGACTGTGCTATGATTGCACTTCTTTTGCAACAGGAATATGTGAGAAGTGGTTAGTCTCCTGCCTAAAACTGAGATAGCTGGTTGTGGGCGGGAGTTTCCGGGGCTGAAGGTGAAGCCTTAACCCATTTTTATATTGGTTTTCTTTTGGTATGTTTTTCCCTCCTGGGTGTACTATTCCCTCTCTACTAGCAGAAAACAGTATAGGATATAGGACAAAGGAGTTGCTGCCAAATTTCATAACTTGCAGTCTGGACTAGATTCAACTGACTATTAGCTGATGTCAATTCTGACTCTAGAGTCAGTTGTACACAAAAATCGTACAAAATCTGGACTCACACTTTCAGTGTTCACGAAGTTCTGTTGTAGCCTGAAGAGTGATTTACAGCTTTATAACCTCATTAATGTCTACAGTATGTCCAAGTAGTGTGTTGGTGGAATATTATTGACAGTAACTGGTGTGAGTTCTATGGATGCAGTAAGTTAGGGTACATAATGTTCAAATCACTTGTCCAGGCCCATTTAAAATGTCACAGAGAATAAAACAGAATCAAATTCAGAAATAGAGGGTCCCCATCTTTTACCAAATAAGGTGAATTATCTGTGATTAGGGAAGAAAGAGTATCCTCAAAACAGATATTTTTTCCTGAACTGTTTAAGAATAATGTGTGCGGTCTTCAATAAAACTGAAAGATGCTAATTTTGTATGCCTTCTTATCTTAAGATTCCAGTAAAAAAGTAAAGGTGAATGCTGAATATAGGGTGAAGAGTTCTATTGAAAGCTTGCTAATGAGGCTTAATTCAGGACATTCTGTTAGCTGCCTTTTCATAAAGTCTTTCTCTGTTCTTTTTAGCACTTACCTGACAATCTTCCTTTGTTACCCTGAACAAGATATTAATAAAAAATAAAATGTGGCTTAGAAATGTACACCCCATGATAATTCAGGTGTGCAGAGGTATGCCTGCAGTGAGACATACATGCCTTCAGCCAGCAAAGAAGAGATGATTTCATTTGCTCTGATCAACGATGGCTGTGAATCCACTGTGGTTTGGGGCCTAATTAGATGACTGTTAATTGCTTAATGTGTTAAGGAAAAGTTAGTGATACATAAGAGAATCTTCTGTTGCTGATTTCAAAACCCATGAGTAATCCTCAAGATTAGCAGTGGGACCATGGCTGACTCAGCTCTGTGTAGTATCTATAAACACATTAGCAAAGCAAGAAGCTGATGAATTATTCTGGGGAGAACTCAAGGAGAAAGTGATGTTAGTCAAGACAGAGCAATAAATGTGGCCTTACTTTGATTTGGTGTTCCTGGTATACTACAGTCCTCTATCATCTTCTCCTTCAACATGTGCTTTGTGCTTACCCTGCCAGCCATCAGCTAGAAAACCTGAAGACTTTGGCTCTTGTTAAACCTGAGAGTAATTATAAAGCACTGGATACTTTGCAAGCCAGAAGGAACTAAATCAAAGGTAAATTTAGGGTATGGGAAATTTAGGAGGTATGGCAGAAGCTTGTCTTGATCAGGAACCTGAATAGTGGAAGGGATGACTAAGAGGACCAGAGCCACTGCTGCAAGCAGAAAACCCATCCTTGGATACAGACTGGCATAGGGTAAGCATTTCCATGGTGACATTTAAGGAAGCAGAACAGACCATGTCTTAAAGAGGGAATTTTTTTTTTTTAAATTCCTTTTCTCATTTTGGAGGTAGAGATGCATAAGTGTTTCCAGAACTGAGAGGCAAGAAATAAATGAGTTGGGATCAAAAAACTGTTACCTTATGTAATGCTTGACCTTTTAACCTTGTTCCTAAGTAAATTGTAATTATAGTCTGACTTATAGAAGGAACAACTGTTTGAAACATAAAAGAGCTGAATTCTGGTTTTTAGAAATGTCAAAAAATATGTATTGGATGACTTTAAAGCATTTCTTTCAATGTTTTTATTATTTTACTAGAATTAAATACTTTTTGAAAAATGCATCAGCTTTCATGCATACATTTTTCATTATGAAAATTCTTAGAGTTGGAAATAAATAGTTTGCTTTTTTAAAAAGACCTCCAAGTATATTGGAGTATGTTCTACATGTGAAAGATCATGTGTGTTCTTTTGCTGTAGAGCAAAACACCACTATGTTATTTTCAAATCCAGAGGAGGTATACAGAAACTTATGTTCAAATTGCACTACTTGAAATCAGCATATACCTAGATCAGCTCATTTATGTACTGTGCTGAAAATTGATTGTTGTAGTTTTTGTGCCAGTATGGGACAGTATGGCCTGCTGGTGACCTTGCAGAACTGGCAAATTGAATGTTTTTATTTTTCTGAAGAATGGTATGTATAACCTACTGAGCTCATGTAAAGGCAGCAATGTTTTGCATCTCCATAGTAATTTTTAGTAGTACTTAACTGTACTTGTAAACAATTTTGCTCTTTCTTCTGCTGTAATTTCTTCTCAGCAGACATCAATGGAAAACTGTAATTTAAGAGTTCCTACTTTAAAAGGTACTAATTTTCATAATATTTGGTGTTCTGTCAAATATGCAAAAGTCTCTCCATGAAGAGTTTTACAATTAAGACAGTTATAGCTGCAATACACAATTCCTTCCAGCTAGTGTCAGAAACTACAAATCCAAATTAAAGACTTCCCACAGGCTCCTGTGAGAGCAGAACTTCATCAGCTTGTACTTACTTACCTACTTCTCACTAACATTCCTGGAGATAACCCTCTACTTGGGCAAATAATTTCTTGGTTGTCTATCAGCGCAGGTTGTGATACAATGTGTTTTTTCCAGTGCTTCCCCTTTCTGTGCTGAAGCACGGATTGCTGTAAGTCATCATCAGGGTTTTCTAGCATTCTAAAGGTGTCCTGAGTGAAACCTATATGAAGAAATGGTTTTTCATTGTGCTCACCACTCTGTAAAAAAATGTAACCTCGACCAAAAGCATTAGGTTGATTGTGCTCTCAGCAGCTGTTTCATCTGAATTACACTTTCCCAGAGACCACTCTCAGGTTGATTCTATCACCTGTGAAACAAAGGAGAGAGAAGTTCAAGCAATGGAGCAGTTCAAATGTCAAAACATATTTTGGCAGGCAATTGTAACTGATTTTTCCCAGAGTTCATGATCACACTGTGGCCAGCAGATTAATAGTCTCCTCCAAACGATTCAAGATAAACAATTCAAATGTCTTTGGGAAACAGTCCTTTTGTGGCTGTCTGTTTTCATAAGCTTTCAAAATAATGGCCCAAGTCTATTTCACCAGAAAGTCCTCTATTTTACTGCCAATTGAGAAAAATCCAATAACATCAGGATAAAGCACCCTTGTGATTCATTGCTGGTTGAAAAAGTTAGTGTCTTTTTAGGGTAGAAACCCCTGCACTGTTCAGGTTTTTAAATGCAAAGCACTGAAAGCATAACTAACAGATTAAGGTGCTCAGCATCTTGGCTGAATCACTAATGGCTTACTTTGAGTCAATAAACACTATTTTATGGTAAAATTACTTTTTTCATTTCATTGTCTAGATGTGTGCTCTATTGGTTGCAAAGTATGGGACTTGAAGAGAAGGTCTTGGAATTTCACAAAACTTGGTTCTCTAAAAAGTTTAAAAATACTCCAAATCTAATAGATCAATCAAAAGATGAGAAGGGGATGGGCAACAGGGCTGATCAGTTCAGCTGTGCAGCAAAATAAATACCCATAAAGAAGATTCATAGTCCAGACCTGTGTGTACAAAAGCAGTGCTCTGTTTCCTCACCAAATTCTTAAACCTTATGTGTTCACAGCCCATGATAGCCATTCCAGTATTTCTAATTCTAGAACTGCTTTATATAGATACTGATGATGTCAGCAAGGCTAGCAGAGGCCACTTGAAGAGCAGACTATGTTCCTTATCTACCATAGACAGAAATACCAATTCCCATTGTCAAGTGGCCAAGAGCAGCATGAGCTGTGGACCTTGTACAACTGCAGTGGGTTCTCTTGTGGATGTGTGGGAGCTTTGACCCCACCAGGCACTAGAAGGATATCCAGTGCCACTCTGCTAGTGGCTAAAAAGATGTCTAACTTGCCTTGCTTTACTGGTTCAACTCTTTCTTGAATTTAAATAGCTGCTTTCTTTCTAGGTGCACTGTAGAACAACAAAATAGTTGTGATGCCAAATTTAAAGACTAACAAAAGTAGGAGTTTTTTTATACTGGAGCAGTATTGTATTTGTAAACTCAGTAGAACATACTAAATAGACAGCTGTAGTCCAAAATCCCATATACTCTGTTTCAGTCACATCCTGGAGAAGTTTCATAGAAAGATGAGCTAGACCAGGTAGCTCAGAGCCCCATCCAAACTGTCCTTGAACACTTCCAGGGGTGGGGGATCCAAAACTTCCCCGCACAACTTGTTCCAGGGTCTTACCACTCTCACAGTGAAGAATTTCTTCCTAATGTCTTTTCTAAATCTCCCTTCTCTCAGTTTAAAGTCATTCCTGCTTGTTAATTACCACTACATGCTCTTGCAGTAAGTTCCTGATCAGTTAATAATAAAGCCATGATCCTTCAACCCTTCAGTTATGTGCTACAGGTGTCAGAATATTGAGTTGGATTTTTTCTGTTGTTGTTTTTTGGGTGGGGTTTTTGTTGTTGTTGTTTTTTGTTTGGTTGGTTTTGGGGTTTTTTGTGCTTTCTGACTTGTACCATCTGAGGCATCTTAGAAATTATAAGCCATTCAGAGTCTTAAGGGAAATAATTCAATAGAAAATTGGAATTTTAATCTTATGCTTCTTACAAAATAGTGAATGTTTATGTAAGATTCCTCACAGAAATTTAAGCAAATAAATATTTGAAATGCTTCACAAATAAGAGCAGAGATAACAGGATTTCAGTTGCATGTAAGCAAATTATTTCTGTGTGTGTAATGATTGCCTAAACAAATGGGCACTTGAGCATGCAAGTGATAATTATGTATGGTAATGTCTTGTTACCTACCAAATCGTGTATCTTGCATGAGTAAGTGCTTTTTGTGTAGAAGCATATTTGTGTAACCTCTGCATAGGGCCTTTTCTCAGTCTTCTCTTAGCTCCTGGGACAAGGTTGATTCACCTCATGTTATTGGGTGCTTGGTACTCTCTGCAGCTTTTGCCCATATAATTCAATTTGCCTGTTTTTGATAATGAAGTTACCATTTTTCAATACGCTCTGTAGCAGCCTTTTAAAAGAGGTTTTTTTCAATTTTTATTAGGAAGTAGAGAAACTGCAGAAGGAAGAATCAGAGGTGCAGGTTCTACAAAGCACTGAGGAGTCATGGCTCCCTGTAAGGACCTTCTGTCTCCACTCAGGACAGCATTACCCACCCAGGTCTGTATCCACATTGTAGTTCTACTTTATTAAATACTATTCTCCAGCCTGCTCTTGGTTGTGAGCAATGAGAGCTTCAATGTATATTTTGCTTGAAGAGTTCTTGCTGTAGCATTCCATTACACATGGGCTGCTCTGGAATAATAGTCCATGCAATGTATCCCTTGCACAAAATAAAATACAGGTTCTTAGTCATGAAACAGATCCAAAGTTGATCTGTACTGAAGTTCTCTTGTTTGAAGAAAAAACTTTAATAATGTTAATTTTAATGCTTCTCAACACATAGCATCGAGTTTTTCAAATCAAAGCAAGTCAAGAAACAAGCCCTCAAATACATCATAACACATAGAGAGCAGGAGAAAAGTGGGGAGTAAGCAGGTATGGTGCCCACCTGTTCAGTAAAGGAAGATCTGATGGTGAGCAGTAGGTGCTAACTCCTACGCTTTTAAATCTTTTCTTTCATAATGGGCCAAACGAACTACACTCAAAGAGTCAAATTAGCTGAGTTATGTTGTTGTACTTCAGCTCTGTGGAGCAGGACACGGGAGTCCTAGTGAACAAGAAGCTGCCCATGATCCAGCAGTGCCCTTGTGGCTAAGGAGGCCAATAGTATGCTGGTGTTCACTAGGAAAATCATCCACAGCACATCAAGGAATGTGATCCTTGCCCTCTACTCAGCCCTAGTGCAGCCATACTTGGAGGGCTGTGAACAGTTCTGGGCTCCTCAGCAGAAGGGGAACATTGAGCTTCTGGGGTGGGTTGAGCAGAGGGCAACAAAGATGATTAAGGGACAGGAGCCTTCCTCTTCTGAGGAAAGGCTGAGGGAACTGAGTCTGTTCAGCTTTATCCAGAGACAACTGAGAGGGGACCCCATCCATGTCTATCAGTATCTGAAGGAATGGCATCAAGAGGATGCCGTCTGGTATCAGGCAATAGGAAAGAGGCAATGGGCAGAAAATGATGCACAGGAAGTTCCACCTGAATACGACAAAGAACTTCTTTACTGTGCAGGTGACCATGCACTGGAAGAGATTGTCCAGAGAGGTAGTGGAGTCTCCCTCACTCACTGGAGATATTCAAGAATCATCTATACATGATGCTGTGCCATGTGCTCTGGGATGACCCTGCTACAGCAGACAGGCTGAACCATATAACCCACTGTGGTTGGTTCCAGCCTTACCCATCCCATGATCCTGTGATTCCATAATGAGTAATGTACTCTTCCATCCTTAAAGGAGAGTCTGCTGTAGTTTGAAAACTGCATCTCACATTAAAATTATTACAAATTAATGAAGTGTCTAACTTCAGATTCAAACAAGCCAGGTAGGTCCTGAAACTGTTCAGTAGTCTGTGTTGATATTTGCCTTTATAGACCTAGCTCCCTCTCCCTGCCTCTCTCTTGCCTTAGTGATATTAACACCTTTCTTGATGTGTTAAATCCTGTGCTTGTAAACTTTCTAAGAAAGCTCTTGGTTCAGTGTGCCTTCTGGCAATGTATTGCTCTGTTCTCACAACACTTCCTGTGGTTCAGCATAACTTCTAGGAAGAAAGCATTACAAAGCATGAGCTTTTATCCAGAAAATGTACTGGAGTTTTAAAGCTTCCACATCTGTCTTGAGTTGCGATGTTTCTGTGGTAGTTGAGCTAGAGGAAATGAGTAAGCATAAAAGGGATTCTTCTGTCTTACAGAGAAATTCTCTTTAATTTGAATGTTGACTGTGGCTTGGTGTCAGGACACTGAGCTGTTTTGCACTGCAAGGAAGTATAAAACAGGACCTCAGCTGTATGAAATGTCTCTGGCCTCTTCCACTACATCATTCTAAGAAAAGTGAATTTGGAGGGAAACTAATTAGTACAAAGACATGTGGAGGCTGTCTTCTCTCATCTGTTAGAGCTTTTAAAGGTGTGCTTATCCAAGAAGGGGACAGCTGTTCTCACTGCAGTAACTGTTTCCTTCCAGAAGACATCTGCAGAGAAAGGTAATGCAGGCCTATAAGCCTGGTTCTATTCCAATGTTTCATCTTCCCAGGTGCTTCATAATACAGCCAACCGTGTGAACTGCCTCAGAATAAAGAAAATCTTACAATGCCTATTATTTTACAGCTATCCAGAGAAACTTCCTGGTGATATGCATGTTGGATGTGTTTAACTGGAACAGTTAATCTTCATGTTCTCAGGAATATTTTTTAGAGTATTTATCTTAAAGAACTGCTACATCAAATGATTATGTAATGCCTATAAAGGTAATTGACAGCTACATTTTAATTAGGCTTCTCTTAACTTCATATTTCAAAGTAAGTGTAGTAATCATTACATTACAGTTTTTTCCCCCTTTATATAGCCTCTAAGAAGCTTGATCAAAAAACTATTGCTTGTAGCTGCCAACAACTTGGCATTTGGTTGGCATGTAGGACATTCAGGCTTAATTCTGTACCTGGTGACTTGAATCAATCCTAGGTAAGTAAACCAGTTTCTGGGCTATTTAGAAGGTTCTTGAAAGTTTTCAGGGCCTGAGGCTGAGGAGTATCTGATGTCACTTGGGATAGGGGAAAGGAGGAACACTCTGAAAGGTGCTCCTGTTGGCTCTGAAGCAGGGTAACTTCCAGATACCTTCCTGTCTCTGACAGGACAGGTTCTTCTGTTGCCTAATTTATCTAATTATTCTAAAATGCTGGGATCTCTGAAATGCCATTTTTGCCCATTAACAATGGTACGAAACCTACCAGTAGACCTTGGTAGAAGTTTTTTTACATAAAACTTGTAGTAAAGTGTAAGTCTCTTGACTTTGAGATACTATTTCTGACAGCTTACAATAAATCTCAGAGAACTTAATGCTTATATTCCTGCAGCAGTCTCATACTATTTATCTTAGGAAGCATGAGTTTGTAATTTTGAACGGTATAGCCTCTGCTTTATCCATCCAGATTCTGTGCCACTCTAGGGAATACAAAAATACTGGCCTTTCTATGGTGCCAAGACATAAAAGTGTCTAACTGGAAAGCTGAAATAGCATGGATTAAATGGAGAGAAACATTTGAATTGAACTTGTTCATACTTTAGACTTTGCATTTGACTTGTTACTGTACCTTATTTTAAACATGCTTCCTAAGTGATGTTTGTATTTGCCCCTGAAGTTTATTCAGCCTCAAGAGAAGTCAACAGCATATAAAATTCTAAGGATTATTTTTAACCTTTATATTAGTGTTTCATTGCTGCCCGATGAAGCCTCCATCCAGTGGAAAACATTTGCTTGTAACTATTCAAGATCAAAACCTAAATCATTATAGCAGGCCTGGAATCAGTGCACAGCTGGAATGTGAACATCAAGGAAATGCATATGCTGAAGCATCTGGAGGTGGCAGAGGGAACCAGGAGGCTGTGCTGGCTTGTCAGCAGCCCGCTTTGCATCCAGGCATGCCAGAAACCTGGGAACTGCTCTCAGAATTTTCTGTTTGATAATGCATAAGCACTTGAGACTGTGTGATTGGGAGACTAGAATTCCTATCTCTCTCCTAAACTCTTAGCTTTAATGCACCACACCAATACCACTTGAATACCGGAGACTGGCACTTCATATTTTGCATCCTAGTAAAGTGAATTGTTCATGTGCTTGATTTAATTTCCTTGACTTCTAACTTCCAAGCAGAACAAGAAAAAGTTAATAGAGTTGACTATGTAGGGGGAAAAAGAGGATTTATATCAGTGGAGAAAGTCTTGAAATGAGCGACTCTTCTGACAGAAAACAAGAAAACACATTTCAAAAATTTCAGTTTGGTAGTTTAAAAAGTATTTACATATACTGCATCAAAGTAAGTTTGTACAATAGTAAAATATATCTTGAATATTAGACTCTAAATTTCCTTGGATGTTCATTGGGTTGAACTATCCCAAACAAACCTGTAACAACTTCCCCACCCAAATACAATTTCCTTCTGCCTTGTTACATTCCTTGTTTTATTTTGCAAAAGAAATATCTAGCTGGAGAGTGGGTGGAGGAAGACTGAAATGTATCTTCTAATATTTTAGCCAGTGATAGATCTGCTAGTGATATCATTTGGACACAGCTGAATTTAGTAATTTTGCTATACTGGAATTGAATTATTTGTTTTCCTTGACATCAAAACTTGCATTATGTGATAAAATATAGAGTAACTGTGCTGGTTTTCTGGATTTTATCTTCTTTGTCATCCAGTACTTAGTTTCAT
The DNA here is from genome assembly GCA_013397915.1 of Daphoenositta chrysoptera. Taxonomy (NCBI): domain Eukaryota; kingdom Metazoa; phylum Chordata; class Aves; order Passeriformes; genus Daphoenositta; species Daphoenositta chrysoptera. The sequence goes on along the minus strand of VZRO01005756.1, from coordinate 91,178 downwards.
TTAAACATGATTCTACTACTGATAACCTTGACTGCAAGAAAACCCTCCTACTTAGGCCTTTGTTAAGTGTGACATCAGCTTTTATTTAAAGTTCAACTGAGGATAAAAACCTACTTTTTAGTGGAAACTGAAGGTATTGTGTGATTTTTCCTTGCTGTTAATAAGCACCACAAACTGTGTTAGTTTATATAATAAAATATATATAATGGTCTTTATATAATAAAGTTTTGAGTTTCCAGTAGCCGACAGATGATGTTTTCATGTTCATATGTTTAATCTCAGAGCTTTGTTGAACTAGGCAAATGATATTGCAAAAATCTTTCTGTAATGAAAATTGGAATACTAGCTGCTACAGCAGCAGTCTATTACCTGATTGTTAATAAATGCCAGCATGCTGTGGTGACAGCTTGTTAGATGGGATGCAATGCTGTACACAGCAATTACCAGCTCTCTACTTTTTTATCAGCTGGGAATATAAGTTTTGCTACTCTTTTCCCAGGAAGAGAGTCAACATCTTGCCACCAACCTACCTTTCTCTGATCTCCTCCCAGGCACTTGGGTGTAGAAAGAGTTGCCTGCTACTTACTGTTGGTTTGCATGAGAGAAAGCGATTTCTTACTGTAATTGCTGGCCCAGGAAATCATGATTCAAAATTAATAAACACCTAGACCTGATTGCATCAGCCTTGGATCTGGTCATATAATATCAATCAGCTTGTCCTTTACATAGGTTATAAAAGCATGTTTTAAGAATAGTTTCTGGGAAATACTTGCTGAAATTCAATCAGTGGTGAATTAAGACCCTACCACAGTCTTATCAGCCATATGAAGAACAGGGTGAAACCAGACCTCACCAGACAGGTCTCACAGAGGGTTAAGTGTCCCATCACAAACACCACCACCCCTTCAACGCTGGAACAAAATGTGCAGTTCATCTGAAAAGTAAAATCAAAGTCACTAACACACACTAACTTGGTATAGTGTACAGCTGATTAGAAGTTTATGCCTGTTCTATCTGAAAATGGTTAAAAGAGAATCTCACTAACAAAGCTCTGGGGGTGGGGAAAAATCCTAGATTTGTCATTCTCAAAGCTGTAAACTGAGATGTCACCAGGTCCACAGAGGTAGCCCATGCTAATACAGGATGTGAGGAGACAACATCATGCTTTTATCTTCTTTCTCTTATTAATAAAATGGCTGTGTATGTTTTCTCCATGTGTTCAGGCTGCCTGGAAACACTCCCCCTTGGATCTTGGCCTATCTTGTGAAATATTGCCTCGTATTGCAAATATGGGTGTTGTGAACAGTTATCCAAGATACAATGGTTTAGCAGGTATCATTGCCTTGAATCTTATTAAATTCACTAGCAGTGCTATAATCCCTTCCCCAAGATGCAGTTTTCCCTTTCAGATTTAAAATGCAATAATCGTATTATGAGTATTGTTTCCAAACTAAATTGGTTTAATTTAGTTATTTTCTCATTAGCTCTGGATCAGGACCTTGATGCAGTATAGACTCTGCTATGCTTCATTTAATCATATTTAATGCAATCTATTTTTTTCCCCAGAGGCTAAATAAACCTGCAGCCAAAGACTCAAAATGAGTACAGAGGACTGCTTTCAGGCAGATCTAGAAGAAATAGACTTAAAGCATGCATTGCATCTACTCTAGTTCCCTATCTTTCCATGACCCTCTAACCTGGCAGCAGGAAGCCAACCCAATTTAATATGAAAAAGTGGCTCTTTCCCTCTGGACAGATAATAACCTGGTTTTGTGCATGTTTCGGGTTTCCTACCTTGCTTTATGCCTGGTCTTTCTACATTCAAATGTTTATTTTAGCTGAAGATTTGAGTTTTGTTTGCAACATCTGGTGAGGAGACATGGTACTGAGCACCTCCACAGAGCATGTGGCTATTCAGTTAAATCTCATTTCCACATTTATGTGCTGTAAATGTTAGTTTTCTAACAATACTTACCGGAAGAGTCCAATTGATCAGTTTTCATTTTCCAGCATAAGTCAGACTCTGCCATTCCCATGAGTTCCTATGTTTACCACCATTACTGTGGCTCCATTTCCCATTAAAAAAAAGGTGGTTTTCATGCCCTGAGAGATACCTTGCTGTTTCCTAGGATAGTTTTCACAGAAGCTCAAGAGATACCTCTTTCTGCAAAAGTAGCATTGCTGATTGGCCACAGGTAGGGTGAAAAGGGCAGAGAGCAACTGGGTTGAGCTGAAGACAGTGTGAAAACAGCTGAAAACAGTGTGAGGAGAAAACCTGCAGAATCTGATGCTGTGCAAATTTGTGCCCACCTCTCTCTCCATATCTGCTTTTCAAAAGAGCACCAGCTCCTCTTTGCCTAATTTTACTGCACAGGTACACACAGACACACACTACAATTAAACAGTCCTAAGTGGCAAAGTATGTGTTCAAGTTTCACTGCTGGGCATGCTGCAGCAGGAGATCCCTCTGAATGAAGCTCCTCAGGAGCAAAGCAATTATTACAAGTGAACAAATTAGCATTTCCTCAAAACCATGGGGACTCTACAAGCAGCAGAGATGTGAAGGCTAACTGGGGATGTGACTGGAGGTAAAGAGAGAATACAGATCTGCTGTTCCTGCTAGGCCAGATGCCCAGAGGAGGGTTGAATGCCCTCTGCTTTGAGGAGTACTTGACTTCCTGCTACATCTCACGTGTCACTGTCCTCTGTTTTTGCAGGTGGCTTTCATTCTTTAATTTAATTTAATTTAATTTCATTTCATTTCATTTCATTTCATTTCATTTCATTTCATGGGATTAGGTAAGAACCTGGTTAAAACCCCATTTCATATAAAAGAATTACATATTCCTCTGGATGTTTCTGTAGTGGTACCAAGATCTTTTGCCTAAGCTTCAATTAGTATAACCTTGTAATAGTACATTTCACCCAGAAATACCAAGCATTTAGTAAAATTAGCTCTATGGTTGTGTTGTGGTGTGCTCTAGGGATTTGTAATTAAAGCTGATGAAGAATGTTCCAATTAAATTATTTTCTATTGGATTATGCATATTCTGCAGCATTACAATGTTTCCTTTTACTTTGCCCATGGAGCCCAGGGAGGCTTGAGGGAGAAGGCTGCTATATAGTCTAGAGCCAGCCTTGAGCATTCAAGACACAGCCCTTCTCCGCAGCAAAAAGTCTAAAGTGGTAGCCCAAAAGGATTTGAACAAGGCTGCCAAGGCTGCAAGTGTTCTTGGCCGTATGGAAGGAAACCAAAGGCAGTCTCCAGGAAAGAGAGGTCACTGTCATTTTGAATGGCTGAAATAAATCTTTTCAAGCCTCATTCTGTGATGACAGTTTGCAACAGTCTTTCTGATGAAAAACTCTTCTTATTTTTTCTTCTGGAATTTTAGACTTGTTTATTCTAGCCAACCCTCCTCTTTTTCTAATACACAGAGGAGTGGAGGTGCTATCAGTGTCTTTAGCTTTTCTAAGATCTCCTGGGAAATACGGGGTATAGCCAGCAATAAAGAACAGCAGCTATTATCATTGTTTTCTGTTATGACAGGCATATAACTTCTGACACTCTCACTTTTAAACAGCTACCTACCTTTTGTGATGTGCTTAGAAATCTTCGTTTAATAAATGGATAAGATTAGTCAGTAATGATTCTTGAACTGGGTTGCCTTGGACTAACAAACCACTTACTCTTTTCTATTGGGTTTTATAGTAGGAATGGGGACTTTTAATTTGCTAGTAGGTGACTTAGAAATACCAGAGTCTGAGTGTAGGGAATCTTACCATGCTCCTTCTTCAAAGGTACATTGCGTAATCCTTGCTTTCTTCAGCTTCCGTAGAGTTGCTTGTGACCTTACATCAGCTCTCGGAGTACGGTGTGCTGCTCTGCTGACACTAATTATGGCAAACAATCCTACAAATTTCTGCTAGAAGCAAGGAACATTCATGCATTTGAAAGTCACTGTACTTGGATGTACTTTAATTATGCTGTATATTTGCATTTTTCAGCATCAGCATCCCACTAATATCTCAGTCTAAAAATGTTAATCATCATATTTTTTTTAAAGACCTAAAGCAAGCCAAAATTACAGCTGTCTATTCTCAGGTGTCTGGGACCAGGTCCAATAATTATAAAGAATCATAGTAGCAAGCTCTACTTATAGATATCAATTCAAATAAATACAGAATATGAAAAATTATGACTTTGAGAATTGCTGCTTTCAAAACTAGCTAGAGAAGCATAACCTAGTGCTCAAGTGATAAGGTAATTCATTAATATATGGCACGCTATATGGCTGAGCTAAAGTCAGAACTTGGAAATCTTTTTTTTTTTTTTTTTTAATGCTACTTTTGGAAAGAGAATTTGCCTAAAAGAAATCTTTAAAACAAGTAACATATTTTCTTTAATTTATTTTTAACTTAGGAACCAAGATGTTTGTGACTGAATCCTCTTTTTCACTGCCTCTAAAGAAAAGATTTTTATGCCATCATAAGAAAACTTCCACTGTTTAGTATCTGAGAAAAGATTTTTAAAAAAAATATTGAAAAGGCTCTAAAAGTGTGGGAAATATTACACAGGTGTACAGAGGCAATAGTCAAAGTCATCCCAGTATAGCCATCATGCTTAAATGGATGCTGAATTGTAAGCGGTTAAGTTAATTGGATCAGGATGAAAACTGGTGTGTGGAGTGAGTTTGGAATGTACAAAGGAATTCCTAACCTCCTCATAGTGTTTTTACTGTAAGACAAAGTCACAGTCCAACTCTCAAAAAAAACAGACATGGAAAAAGAAACACTGTCAGAAATCTCCGCATTGAGAATTACATGGCACAACATTAGAAGTCCTCCACCAGTAGGGATTTGGAATACCCATTTGTTTTAGCTTTCCACAAAACTCTAGAAACTGCTCAAGAAGTTGCAGTAGAAGCAAAGCACGGTGAATAAAACAAATCATAAGGACAAAGCCTGCCTAATAGTATAAATAATTTAAAAGTTGGTGGAGTATATCGGCATGTATTTAGGAATTAGGTTTTCTTATTAAAATATACTTTGCAGTAATGACTGCAGCATTGCTGCAGGAATATATTAGCATTAGACTGATGATTAAATGTAAAATTAAAAAGAGCAAGATACATAAGAGGAAGGAGATTGCCAGAATGACATTCCCAGTCATCTTAAATGGCAGTTTATGCAAAGACACACCTATACAATGTAACAAGGTAGATTGCGGTTTATTCACTGACAAGTTTCAGGAGGAATTTTTTTGAATAAAAGTTTATTCAGCTTAAATGTGTGGAAGACATCACTTTTTCAGGCTGTTGGGTCTTTGATATTTTCAATGTGCAGAACTGCATAATAGTCATGGGTTTGTTCTTACAGCTGAAAGTACTTCTTTGTCTATTCTGCTTTTAACATTTTTAACAGCTGTTAGAACCATTCAAGGCTTTTCTCTGCTTTTTGAGACACTGAGATCAGAATTTCCACCCTGTCTTGTCATTGGTTTTTTTTTTATTGTGAAACGTAACCAGAGTAGTTTGAATACCTTCCAGAGGTATTCTGTTTATGAGAGCTCAGATGGAGCTGAGGATTTCCTCTCAGCAAATAATGTGTGTATGGCTGTAGAGAAAGGGAAGGCATGTGAGTTTGAATCAAACACTGTTGTGTTAAGCACAGATCAGCCACCAAGTTTCTTGAGCTCTGAAACTAGGAGCAGCTTTCATCTTGCTTAACTTCAGATATAATACTTTCCATCTAAGCTAATCATGCCGAGCTCGGTTTATAGTCAAGAAAGACAATCAGGTAAACTCTTTTGGCCTCTACTGTGAGATGAGAAAAGCTGAGCCTGACACTCTGGCAAGGAGATTGTACTCTGTACTCTACTTCCTGATGTCTTTTGGACTCAAGTGAATGTAGGACAATGAATTGCTGCCTCATTTTTGCCGCAAAGTACAGTTAGGCCGACCCTCATGGCCAACTTAAAGTTCCAATTAATGAGACATTGAGACAGCCAACTGTCCTGTCCAGGCTGGTGTCCTCTGTAGTTCTGTAAGATTATGCCTGAAAAGCCTGATGTCTCTAGGACAGAATATTAGCAAAATAGTCCACCCTGCTGTGAGAGGTGTAACAAGGGAAAGGGATATTCTGGATCTCCCTGGTGTTTGCTGTGGGACCGATGAGCCATGCGCAGACAGCACTCTGCCAGCTTTCAGAGGCATACGCACAGTTCATAGCCTGAGCACGTCAACAGGATGTCAGGAGACTCACTGGACCAAGAATGAAGGCTCTGACAACAGTCAAGTGCTTCCTATAAGTAGATTTCTGTGCTCTTGACTGAAATATTTAAGCTCTGAAATACTCTCTTCCACTTTCCCTAAAACATCTTAGGCAGCTTTGTCATGTGCCAAATACTATTTAATTCAGTTTTATTTTACTTTGCAGTCTATGAATGCCTTAGTTTATTACACAGCCTTGTGTAATGTCCTTGGTGTATTGTTATAACTACTTTGCCTCCACCTGTATCCGAAAAGGACTTCTATTCCATTTACTTTTCATTAGGAGGACAGTTTTTCTTGTTATACAGGTGTTGGGTATTTGATGAGACAATGAAGAAAACTTGGAACAGAACATAATGAGAAGCATGATGTTCTTTAATTTGTCTGCCACTCTTGGTATGTCAATTTAAAGCTTTGTTATATTATAAGGTCACGGCAGCACACTGCAACCTTCTGTAACATCAACCTTCTGTAACATCAGTTATAGGACTAATCAGCATTAACTCCTTGCAATAATAGCCCATCTGCTGGAAAAATGTCTGACGGATTTGTTCTTGTTTAAGATTGAATGGTGTTTCCAGGCAACTTGTGACCATTTGTTGTGATTTAAACCCAGATGGAAATTAGGCACCACACACAGTTCGATAATTACAGTACAGTAACAATTGTAAATTATTATAATAATGATATTGAAAAAGGAAAAAAACAAGTGATGCACAGTACAGTCACTCACCACCCGCTGTCAGATGCCAGACACCCCTTCCCAAATCCAGACCAGCCACCTTTCCAGGCAACTCCCTCCAGTTTATATACTGGGCATTACTTTCTAAGGCATGGACTATCCCTCTGGTCAGCTTGGGTTACCTGTCCCAGCTATGCTCCCTCCCAGTTTCTTTTGCACCCTTCCTCACTGGCAGAGCATGAGACACACAAAAAAAAAGTCCTTGACTTAGTATAAACATGACTTAGCAAAAAACCACAACATCAGAGTGTTAGGAACACCATTCTCATTCTAAATCCAAAGCAAAGCAGTGTAACAGCTACTGAGAAGAAATTAACTCTACCCCAGCTGAAACCAGGACACCATTACAGAGTTTTTATTCCCTTCTCTATCAAAATAAATACATGAATAATTAGTTGAGAAGGAAAAATATTTTCCCTCTGAGAAGAGACTGAAAAGGCAAACACCTTATATAGGCTAATTTAAGTACTGCAGGATGTGAAGACATACTAATATAAATGCACAAAAACCTATATGGAAGGTAGAAGCAATAATATGTTTGTTTATCAGGGGCTAAATTTTGTTACAGAAGAGAAAACCCCTCTAAGGATTAAGGAAGAATTGGAAGACAATGCCACTGTTATTAACTTATATCAAAGGACTTAAAGGATATGTAGATGACAGCTCTTTAAAATAAAGGTTTCAGGACACCAAAAAGAGACTATTCCATTGTGCCGGTTTTGGCAAAATTGAAAGGAGAATATCCTCCGAGAGAAAGGCAGGGTACCACCACCCCTTCACCCCCCACCAGGTTCAGGGAAAGAAAAGAATTTCCTCGAAGGAAAGTGGAAGAGATAAAAACTATTTATTTAACAAACACACAGAGAAAAGGATAATAATGCTAAATAATAAAATCTCTCACTGTGGAGAGAAACCTGGGAAGATTTCAGATGCCTCCTCTGGGTGTGTCCTCTTCCCCCCTCAGAGCTGGGCTGGTGGACCCCTTCCAGGGGCCTTGGAAGGAAGGGTCTCCCCCGATACGCTCCGGTGTTGTAAAACAGTCCCGAAGAGAAGAAGAAGAGTAAAAAATAAACCAAAAGTCCCAGGAAAACTCTCTGGAGAAAAAGAGCTGAGACATGGCTGGAAAGCAAGGTTGCTTCCTCCACACTCTCTGCTGCCGAGCCCAGAGAGATCTGTGTGTGTCCTTGAGCAATTGTTTTGAAAAGTTTGCTCAGTTTTTCTCTCGCACCCTGTCTTGAAGACACAGAAAAGCATAGGATTCATCTTCTGGGCATAGAGTGGCGATATGGGATACACATCATAAAGTCACCCCAAGACATCCATTTAGGAATAAGCTGGGAGAAGTACATGACAGACTTTATCACATTAGTAGCCTAACTCACTTCCTATCTTTAGAGAGTACATATTATGGGTTAATAATAACCACAAATTTAAGGTATGCGTCAGTCAAAAGCAGGACATATTTTCAGAATTATATTGTAAGTGCCAGTTCTTGCTATGCAGAAAAAAAATCTGTTCAGGAAAACTTTTGGCAGACTTATTACAAAGACTTGAATTAAAAGACAGAGTAAATAGAGAAGCAAATCTGTGTCCTCAGATTACCAGCCATTCATTCTGTGACTACTGGAGAGAACCACACCGTGAGTTCTGTAAACTCTTCTTTGAAAGAAGAAGTCACAGATGAAAACTTCTCAGTTTAATCAAAGAAGGAAGTCTTTGGAACTTTCAAAGTTGGAAGTCATGAAGGGCCTTGGAAGTCTGGGAGCAGGTTTGTTTGACTCCAGTGATAAATGCCTTTTGGTTCCTAATGTGTCCTATTCACAATTGAATGTAGTTTGATTTCTCTTTGCAAATTCCCATAGCACAGTTTTTGTATATATTTGTCACTGTCACAGCTTGGGCTCATTATATTGCAGTCCAAGACAAGTATATCCTGTGTCTTGGAGGTCTAATTCTTCCCTGCATGGACACTTCTGGTAACTGGGGTTGCCTTGGGAAGAACCAATGATTTTCTCTTCCATTTACCCCCATCATTGTTAGTCCTGATATTGGTCTGCTTGTTATACCTCTATTTCTCTAGAGAAAAAAATCTATGTATCACACCTTGAATAGTAAAGTTTTTTCAAATAAACTCACATTAATTTCTAATCTTTGCAATTTTCCACTTGCCAGCATGTTGAGTATTTTTCCCTTCCATTTGCCATCTTGTTGCTTTCATCTTCTACTGGAAATTTTTAAATACCTTATCAATAGTATTCTCTTGATTGCCTGAGATACGGTTTTTTGTCTTGAGTGACTTGAAAATAGCCTCATCTTCTAGAACTGATTTTATATAAGAACTCTAAACGGGGATTTTACCAATCGTAGCAGACTGGTGTTTTCCTGACTGCTCCTCCACCTTTTCTTTTTTAATTATGGGGGAAAAATATTAGTGTCCTTCTAGGTAATTTCTTCCACTTTAATTATTAAACCTTATGTTGAAAATAATGCAAGTTCTTCATCAGGCAGTTTTCTTTATGATGGAGCCCACGAGATGAGAATCAATGACATTACATTTCACACTGCATTACTCGAACGAGTGGAGTGTCTCTTGCAGACAGCTCAATTTTCACAATTTTGCAGCAGCACTTTTAATGCCCAACTGGATTTTCTCTTTCAGGTTTTCCAGGAAGTCTTTCCATTCTGAAGTTGTACTCCCGGCTTTATTTTTTCTGGGATCTGACTTTAAGCTGAGTTCCCCTTTGTGCTCTGTCAGTGATTGCAGCTCTCCAGCTGTCTCCTTGTTTCCTCATCATCCCATGGAGAGCTTCAGGCACAGTAGTTAAGTGTTGCAGGTCAGTAGCTTTACTTCTTACTACAAGAAACCGGAATGTCAGATTGTTCCTCAAAGAATAAATAGCAGCTGGTCCCTTGTGCTTCAGGAGAGTTGATTTTATGTTTTTCAGTTCCTTTCCTGTTTGTGTCCATTTGGGCTGAGAAGCTTCTGTTCAGAACAAGCTGAGCCAGCCCCTTAGGTGAGACTTTGACAATCAGTGTTTACCTTTTAATTTGAAAAGTGTTCTTCATTAACACAGTCCTCTGCTTGATTTTTGGTGTTTGGGTTTTTGGTTTTTTTCCTCCCTAACAAGTGTCATAGAATCAGAGCTAATGTGTTTTTGCTGTCTCTTCAGAGCTCAGTTTCAAATATCCATCTTAGTTCACAATTCTACAGTTCCCTGCATGACAGATTTCAAAAGGGATGCTACATACATGAGGATTTACATGCATTTTATACATCCATTATGCTGCCTTTCAATGGCAAATTATTGATATAGTGAGGATGTTATGTGTTACTCATAGCTATAATACCTATTATAAATAATTTACACATATTACAGGTAACATAATAGGTAATATATATATACACGTAATATAATACCTAGAGCATTTTTGATACCTGATACCTTTTGCTGAACAGTTTCAGCATGACTGCTAAAGGAAAAGATGAGAGATCAGTAGTAAGATACCTGGAGTGATGCAAGCCAGGTTTATTGACAGCATTGCAGCCCTTATGAGATGTCACTGATAAAAAGCATTCTGGGCCAGAGATGGTAGTCTTTGCTACTTGCTGAACACAGTGGGGTCATGGTTTTACAGCTCATAGGTGTTACCTTAATGTAAGGAATAAATCAACAAGTTTATTTTTCCTATGATGTTATTCATCAGCCTCTCGTTGCATAAGGTTCATAGTGCTATTTGTGCAGGTTGTCACCACTAATCTTTTCCTTTGTGGATGATTCATTGTCTAGCACTTCTTTTTGTCTTTTGTCACGACATAAATTATAGGAATGGGTGAAAAATTCTGTGATTAAAAAAAAAGCTAATTGTACAACAGTTCCCAAAAAGCTGGTGAAGAACAAACATAGTGTCTCATAGAATTCTCAGATTATCTTCTGAAGATTTCTTTTACCCTTAGGGAAGCCCCTTGCATCACATATATAGAACATGCTGATTCCTTAGCATGGTGAAATGTTAATTTCTCCTTGAGACCACTGATTTTTCTTGTTGTGGTCTAGACCAGATTAGACAGAACAGAAACATATTTGATGATAGTCTTGCTCTAAGATCAGTCTTCTTCTGGAGTATTCATAGGAACAAATGATGTAAGCATAAATATGCATGAACATTCCGATTTTTAAGAGAAAACCAATCCTAGAAAATTGATGAACTTTGAATTTTCATCTGGTAAATCATAAGCATGCATTAGAAAATCTTTCATATTCCATTTAGGCAATAGATACATTCCAGTTTATTAGAGTTAATAGTTCTGTCAGAGGAAAAACTGTGTCATGCACGTAGATATAAGAGATGGATGAGGTTCAAGAGCCACTCAAATGACTAAGTTGCTGGTATATACCATTCAGAGATTTGTTACAGATTGAGAAAAATCTAGTTCTATCCATCAATGGGAAAATTACTAAAAATTATTGTGTAAAATATCCATAGATAGTAATCACTTATACCTCACTCTTAATAAATCAACTTTTCTCGGCTATTAGTTAAAATGAAAGAAGCAAGGCTATTTTTCATACAAAGATGCATAATGTATTAAAATGTCATGTAAAAGACATACCTACATACACAATTTTGGGCTTGTTTTCAGCTGTTTTTAGTACTCCGTTTTATCTATGGGTGGCTGACTACAGCCAACCTTCAAATGAGTCTTGTAATTTTTGTGTCTATCAAGCAATCTGTGAAGCAACTGGTGGGGCTGCAGACTCTGCCTTGAGTTCTCTGTAGGGAATTCCTGTTGACAATAATTCTGCTTTTAAGCTTCATTTTTCTTTTCTCCTCAGTTTACTTTGAGATTTTCAGAATGGCAGAGGGAAACAGACCCCAAATGTTTCAGTAGGTGAGAATAATTAAGCTGTAACTGTGTAAAGAGACACCAAAGAAGCCCATCAATCCTCTATCCTAGTGCAATAACACCAAGTAGTGTTCACTATGCTGCAAGGGCAATATGGTTCATTGGTCATTCTTAAATGCAAGAGATTTCTAACCAAAATCAATTACCACAAAAAAATCGGTAATATTCAAAGGTTTAAAGTGTTTTGTCAAGCTCTCATTTTCTGTGGTTTTTATACTGTGTAGGTGTCACAACTGATAACCATACATTATAGAATGTCTTGATCCTGTTATGACGTTGTTTTCTTTTCATTTTTTCCTGTACCTCTAAGCTAAATCAGTGTCCTTAGAAAGCTTCCTCCTCTGAAAACCAGGGTGTGATTGAAAGACATATTGTCTCCCCAACCAGTTTCTTATAATCTCCTCTGTCAGTTATGCAAAGATGAGTATTCTGAATATTCAAATAGTAGAAACTGGCATCTGTCTTTCCATACAAAGACTTTATTCCTTAATAAACCAACTTTTTTTAAACTTTGAAACAACCAAGAACAAAGTATGACAGGGTAATTCTAGGACCAGTTGAAACACTTTTAAAATAAAAGAAATATAATAATTAAATTTTCCTTCCTTGTTTTTTATGCAGTTTTACGAACATCATTAAGCTTTTATATCTATTGCAGATACTGTCTGAAGAGATCACAGCTATTTCCATGAATGCAGTCAATTTTGAGGACACTAAAACATCCGGTGTTCTGGAAATACTGAAGTTCTATTAACTGCAAAGAATGTCATTAGGTTTTTATCTGTGATTTTTGGCAAGCTGTGCTTCCTTATTCACTCAATGACAGAATTATCCAAATAATTAGGATATTAAAATAATGGGGAGTGGTGGGAGGAAGGGGAAAATAAGAACATAAAAGAGAACAAGCAAGGATAATAACTCAAAATATGTATCTAAGTTAAAAAATTATACAGTGCTCTCTCACTACGACATAGTCAAGGAGTTTGTCCTGCTTTTAGGAAGGGCTGTCTTTTCATAGATGCAATAACAAATAACACATTTTATTTTCACTCAAAGAGGAAAAATATTTACAAATATATTTTTCACTCTTCTTAGTTATTTAAATATTTTTAATAGAAGACCTTTAGAAACTATACAGTGGCCCATTATTTGGAAGGTTGGTTCACCAAAGGTTTCAAGACTATGAAAAGTAGTAAAACCTGGTTAATAAGGAAACCATACTACCAAAGTAGGAAATTATCAGTTAGGCATATGGAATGCAGTCGTTAGGAAAGGGAACCTCTGTGGTAAACAGCAGAGTTATGTCAGATAACATACATTTTGAAGTTGTCCAACGGCTCTCCATGGGATAGTGAAGGCAGAGCAATAGCCAGCAGCTATGGGAACCTTTTATCCCATAGCAGGACCTTTAAGTCAAAGTCCATCCACAGCCCTTTCTTGCTCCTAGAGCTCTGAATTAAGAAGAAATCTGTCTGGAAACAATTAGCTCCCCAAGCACCAGAAGACCAATGAAGCCTGGCTATGGCTTTTTCCTTGATGAAAGATCTGGTGGGAGCATTGGCCAGAGGGCCTTGGCTATGCCTTGCGCTCCTGTGGCATCTTTCCCTAGACCACAGGCTGCTGCAATCACAGGAGACTGGCCAGCAAAATAACAGTCTTAATACCTAAAAGGTGGTGGAGTGAATTTCCAAGTATTCACACAATGTCCTTATGTCTGCTCCCTTTTAAAAATTTTGTAGGCACGTAATTCTCATTAAGATCTCTACCTCTTCTGATCAAAACTGGGCAGCAAACTCAACAAAATATTTATCTAATTTTTAAAAAGATACTACAGAATATTAAGATTCTGACTTTCAACTCCCTGCAGCAAAATAAAGCAGAAGTAAATACAGTCTGTAGTCTCTCTTCAGCTTCTGCATACCTGACCATGGTAGATAGTCTTATCAGCATGTTCACTGTGTATTTACTGGTCATGTGTCACTGGTGCCTGAAGGCAGCCTCACTTCATTGTAATAGATGATAAAACTTCAATTTTCACTGGACATGCCCAAACATATTTCTCCTTTTCAATAATAAATAGTTTATTTCTTCCAAAACAATGAGTACAAATGTGATTATAGAAGTTTTGATGCTGTCCTGAGAGATACCAAGAGTAGTACCCTCCTGTAACAGGAGTTCTTTGCTGAATCCCTAGATAAATGCCAGGTTTTGGAAAGACAGGCAGCTGTACATTAATCAATATAGTATCTCAAAATGTACCTCTCCGTGAGCTCAGATTCAGTGCTCCCTTAAAATTCATTTTGCGAAACCACTTGATTTAAGGACCTCACTTCTCTTTCTTTCTGCATCACAACTTGCTCTTGGAAAAGACATTTATGATGTTCAGATATGAGGTGAAAATAAATACCATTTGCACATATACCTTGCCCTGTCTGTTGGGGACAGCAGGCTTGCAGCTGCGGGCCTGTTGTCAGCACAGCGAAGTGGCCACTCTTGCAGAGATCCGTGGGACTGGCTGGCTCTCCAGCAGTGACACATGAATTCGGGTTGGGAGCTCTGCTGTTGATTAAGCCTGTGGCTGTAGTGCAAGGACAGATGGGGAACACCCATTCTTTCATAAAGGGACTGGAAAGAGCAAAGATTTCAGGTATCAATAACAGCAAAATAAAGTACTGGGAATTCTGGGTTTTCTTTGATGCATAGTTGCAGAAGAAGGACAAGAAACAAGATGCAGTGGAAGGTGGAAGTAAAGCTTTTGCCAAAAAAAAGTCATTGCCATTATGAATACCATGTTCCTTCAACACACTTGTATGCCTGTAAAGCTGGCTGTCCACTGGTGCCTATTATTCTTCTACCACCTGTTTTTGCTCTTTTCCCCTTAATGCAATAGTTTATACATTTCTTAATCTCCTTTAGTCTAAAAAGAAAAAAATCACAGCATGCCAGTGTAATAAGAGAGGGTCTGTGTTATCAAGAGCATAGATAGAAAAAGTTCTGTGAGAGTCTCAAGCCCTCTTAGGAAATAGGGGTTTACCTCCCTTTATTTAGATTAGGACAGACTCTTCACATCTGTTAGTCTGTAGCAGCAATTCTATTAATTTCAGTGGGGGAAGATTAGTTCTTAGCTGTGCTGAACAATCAAATACTTATCTCATTTTGCTTAGCATCCTTCTTCTTTTGTGTGTTTCACTATGTACAATCCCTCTCACAGAAAACCATGCTGGTAGTACTGCAACACAATTAAATTTGTCATATGCCATCTCTGATTACCACAGCTTAGCAATCAGTCTGAGAATTTAGTTTTGGGATTTTTTAGGAAATAGACAGCACAAGGTCAGATACCAGAAGGAATGAAACAGCAGGTATAAAAAGGTGTTGTGAAGAAGCCGTTCCTGGAAATCCTTTTGTTAAAAATAGTCTCATACAAAAGTTAAGACCTAGGGACCTGATCTAATCTGAAATGAACCTGAGATCCTGAAAGGACTTTCTGATGATATTATGCACAGTTCTGAACCTTTGATGGCAGGAAAATCTCTGAAAATCTTTAAAAATATTTAATATAAAATTTCTTATACATTGTCTACATAAGAAATTCCTTTTGATGAAACATTAAATTCTAAACCACACAAACCCAAACCCTCTTCACGTCAAGTTTCAAGTCAGTTCTTTCAGAAACTGCAAGAATTGGAGCAAGTCTACCCAAGTCAGCAGTGCTTGGTGTGCTCCTTTGGAAGTGGCTCCATTTCTAATTACTTTTTTGGACCACAGTGTGTGTCATGGGCAGAGGAGCCTCAACATCCTGCCTGGTTTTTTTGTATGTATCTGGCTTATATCACAAAACTTATTCTAGAACTGAAAAGCCTTTTTTAGGTAAATTAAATTCTATTATTAAAACCTATATTAAAAGCCAAATTATAGCTGGACATACAGATGTGCTCAAAGGCCAGAAAGCCAGCCACATCCTGGTCAGCATCAAACAATACATGGCCAGCAGGGTGAGGAAGGTGATTCTGCTCCTTCACTCTGTTCTCCCACCTGGAGTGCTGCATCCAGCTCTGGGGTCCTCAGCACAGGAAAGACATGGACCTGTTGAAGCGAGTCCAAAGGAGGGTCACAAAGATGATCAGAAGGATGGGTCACCTCTTCTATGAGGAAAGGCTGACAGGGTTGGCGTTGTTCAGTCTGGGGAAGGGACGGCTGCAGGGTGACCTCGTTGCAGCCTTTTGGTAGTTACAGGGGGTTTATAAGAAAGTGGGGACAAACATTTTAGCAGGGCCTGTTGTGAAAGGACAAGGAATAACGATTTTCAGCTAAAAAAGGGTAGAGTTAGACTAGATATAAAGAAGTAGTTTTTTACAATGGGAGTAGTGATACACTGGAATGGGTTGCCCAGGGAGGTGGTGGATGCCAAATCCTTGAAAAACATTCAAAGTCATGTTGGATGAAGCTCTGATCAAACAGATCTAGTTGAAGGTGTCCCAGCACATTGCAAGGGTGTTGGACTAGACAATCTTTAAAGGTACCTTTCAACCTAAACTAGTCAATGGTTCTATGAAATAGCAGTGAACTACATCTATTTTTTTTAAGTTTTGTTATCTTCTGCCAGAATTCTCACAGCTGTAATTCATTTCAGTTTAGAAGGAGCTGAGTGCAGTTCCCATTTGCATTATAAAAAGCCTTACTGCTTTCATGATTCCAGCCAGCCACACGCAACCAGTTATCACCACGGTGCAGTGATTGCACAGCCAACCTGGCTTCTATGGAGCAGCAGAGTGTAACACAATAATTATCCTGAATGACAAAATAACTACTTTCCTATCTCTGTATTAAATGACATAGCATTAGCTGTGGTCTCTTGTCATGCCTAAAAAGAGACAAATATTAGAAGTACCTGTGTTTAATAGATAATATTGACACTTCCTATAGCTTCATTAGTACTGACAAATTGTCTATGTGGCATAAAAGTGTAGAGGTACCTAATCTGCTATGAAGTGAGACATCTTAAATACAACAAGGAACATGGTGTTGCGTGCATACATAGCTAAGTTGACTTTAGTGCTTGTAGTAGTCAAGCTGACAGCTCATTTAGGGGATGCCATGCAGTTCAGTGCAACAGGTAGGCAAACTTTTACTGCAGACAGAAAATGAATATTCAACAAAAATCAGCCACATATGTAAGATGTAACAACAGTCTTTTTTAGCGGACACTGTATAAACAACTGAAAAGCTCTTTAGGGAAACTGCTTTAAAAAGTCTAATATGATGTCCAACAATTAAAAAGTGCCCAAGATGGCAGATGTCACATCTGTAGCATAAACCTGGTGAATTACCAGTGGTGGTGCTGCTGTGCCTGACACAGACTTTGCCAAATGTGAACCTGGGTTCAAGGGCATATGATGGTTGCAACAGGGTGCTCTGAACCCACAGGGAACTACAGTCCCAGGGGTGGTCAGATCCTTCCCCACCTGTCACACTATATGAATTTAGGATAAAAATGAAGACTTTTAATTTAGTTTTTCATTTGTGGAATTACAATTCCTTTGTATTCCATAGCTTTCTGCTATTCCATTTTGCCTATTTTTTCTAGCATCCTTAGCTTCTAAATCTAAAGCTAAAGTGAGTGAACTTTAAAAACTAGTTTCTCCTTGAATTTTGCCTTTTCTCACATACCCGTCATGGAATCACAGCATATTGTAGTTTGCGTGAAGAAAAATAACTCTCCATTCCACATCTCTCTGTCATGACCAGGTCACTAGGTCACCAGGTCACCTGTGGGTTCATGTCTCTGGTAATGTAGTTGGATGCTGTAAAAGAGCTTTGTTAAAGAACAATAATTTATGCATCCTTTCATATTTTGAGAAGTTTGCTGTCCTTTACTCTCTCTGCTAATCCAATCCATCTCATTCAGTCAATCCTTACAAAATCACTAGCAAATGTGTTTGTATGCTGCCTTTATTTCATTCTCATTTATCACCTAATATGCACCTCCTCAGCATTCAGTTCAGCCAACATGAATCGTGCCATATCTTCTTGTTGCCGTGCGTTATGGCCCCTTCCAAGGCCAGCATACCCCCATAAGCAGCCACTGCCATCTCACCCCTGTTTCCCTGTGTTTGGCTCTTCCCTCAAGAGAGATTTCTCTTCTCCCACGGTATTCCTCCCCTCCCACAATGCTCCCTATTGGTTTGTACCCTTGCCCACGAGAATTCAAACCCCCCATCCTTGCACCATTGGATGTTCTGTATTTTCCCCTCCCACTCTGTAAAAGATAAAACCCCTGTGTAACAGCCCTTCGGGGCTTCTCTGCGCGACCACGATGCCCGAATAAACCTTCCACCACGAGAAGCCACTCTGCCTCCCTCCCTCCTTCTTTCCTGCGTGCCCACACCACCGGTGGGTCTGGTGAACCTGAACTGGGACTTCGCCGACCCTCCCACACCCGCGAGCAGCCTCCGCCATCCTCTCCCGTCCGGGCGGGTGCCGGCACTGGCGAACGCAGCCAGCCGGACAGCCGGTGTCGCGGCATCTTCTAGCACATATTATTGGGTTGGCTGTAGTGGTGCCATGATGATTTTTTGCCTTTTCCTTTATACCCCTTTTACATACTTTTTCTATATTCTTAGTGCTTCTAGCCCACATTCTTAGACTTAATATTTTGTTAAGCCAAGTGACTAAACATCTTGAAAACCTCGTAGTGAGGGGTCAGAAAGCCCCAGACACCAAGGGCCTCTCTAGAACACATTCTGTAAACTGAGATAGGCCCATCCAGGGGAAGGTTCCTCAAGGGTGGGGAGTTTACTCGAGCCTCTCATTGGGGAATCTTTGATAGATATGCTAATTTGTAAAGCCTATAATGTTACATCCGATTGATCGTAGGTGTGCATTCCAGTGTGCTCTTCGGTGCATTCCACCTGGATGTGGTGCACCTAAATATCTTTAAAATAAATACCAAGGTAAAAATCCCTTTTTCCCTTCTAACCATGTTTGGCTCTTAATTTTTAGACCAGGAAAAGGCATCAGCAGCAAAATAATATTTTTGGAAGAATACAGAAGACTCAAATTATAAAAAATTTCTGTGGTATCTCTGTGTTGATACAAGATGACTGAGGATTCAGTCCAGAAAATCACAGTAGTTACTTACCCTGAAAAATAGCTCTGCCTTCCTTACATATTTAAAATACTTATTTTTAGCTATACTGATATATTTTGACACCAGTCACAGAAAAAATAGTTTTAAGCAAAGGAAAAGAATAAAATAAATTCTCCAAGCTGACTGATATGAATGATGTTAGGTTTCAGAACAGCAGCATGAAAATTTGTAAAAGTACATTGCAAAGGAGATAGCTTGAGAAATTTCTTGCCATCACAGTGCAAATAGTATAAGTATTTTAATAGTCTAGTGAAAAGAGATCTCTCAGCAGCTTAGCTGCAGTCCCAAGAGAGGGCTGTTGTGATATGTAGCTGCCTTGTAAACCTCACGCTAAGTGAGCCAGGAAATGTCTTGGTCCTTAAATAATGACATGACAAGATACAGGGAATTAAACAGATACAAGGCAGCCAGGCTGAGTTTTCTGCATTTTCACCTGGGATCTTGGAGCAAGAATGGAAAATGTAAACAGAACAGCAACAATGCTTGCTAAAGTTTAAGTGTTTCATCTCAAAAACAACAGAAAACAGACTTTGCTTTGGTTTGTTTTTTTCTAATTTAGGTAACAAAATTGCCAGACTGTGCATATTCATCTAGTTATTAAAAAATATTTCTATTAACAAAGAAGCTGGGGACACAATGAACATCACAAAAATACAATGTGTATACTTTTAAATCAGGCTTATTCTAAGTGCATGTTTTTCACACACATCGAGCTTTCCACTAGCTGCCTAGATCTGTAGATGCAAGGTGGAAAGAGCCTGCTTCAAAACAGAAAATAGTATTCAAAAGACTGCTGAAGAAATGCAGGATTCAGTCCTGGAATCAGATATTTGGCATCTGCATGAGGTTCTTCAGTTCTTTCATAGCCTCTCTGATACAAAATCAGTATACTGCAAATTTCTAAGAGACTGTAGTCTTAGCACATGAATCCTAGTGAAACTGTCTTATTAGCACAGCCAAACCAATGTGTAGAATTTATTAAAAAAAGAATTCTTCCTAATTATTCAGCCTCAGTGAAAATGTGCATAGACATTTAGAAGTGTAAGTTATTTTTAATCAAGATCATATTTATTAATGGTGACAATAGCTTTTGTGGTTACCTTCATTATATGCAAGCTCATAAACTTTATGTGTAGAGACAAGATTCTCAGGTTTCTATGTATTACACAGATGTGGGGATGAAAAACTGTGCTGAAACTTTTGAAATTCTTTTGGATTTCTAGTGCTGTAAATTAGACAATTCAGAAAAGAAAAAAATGAAAACCTTAAGCCTCTAAATGTTTGCACAGGATACGGTTTGGCCATCGATCAAAGCAGCAGAGGTGAAAGGAGGCAATACAGGAACGCTGGTGGGTGTGTTAGGTACTGCACTTTTATTGTGCTCTGGCTATTTTATGCTCTCTCTCTGAACATCATTACCAATGACTAGACTGAATATTACTTAAGGACTCGGCTGGCAAGGGCTGGCTGTAGCACATGCAAGAACCACAGCCCTCAAACCTACAAACATTCATACTGGAAACATACGTCCAAAACAAAATAGAAGCTTAAATGGCTTGTAGCATATATACAAACCAGCATCTTGGCCATCTGATACAACACAGAATATATACACTCTTATCAGCAACTGCATGACTGGTTTTGACAGTGAATGCTTGAGAAAACTGCAGCCCAATATCCATATGAACAGATGTTTAAATACCATAAAAAATGACTTACTGTGTATTATTCATCTAGATCTAAACAATGATTTAGAACTGCTTATAAAAGGAAATATACACAAAAATTCTTACATAATTTACTGAAATCTCATAAGAACAGAGAAAGTTGCAGCTCTATTAATACTGTATATTCATTAAGTGGAAGAACAAAACTGAAAGCCCTAGAGAGATATAAATTTGCAATGAATCATTCTTTCAGAATTAAATGTGCAAATTAAAGCAATTAAACTATAAGCCACTGTAGCAGTATGCTCTGCCTGGAATGAGGGGTAAAACAACTCAAACAACACTATTTTCAAAGCTGTCAGTGGTGAATGGAGAAACGGTTGTCTTGATGCTTCTGGTGCTGGACAATGCTGAAACCAGCCCGATTCAATTCCAAAGTTAAGCACTCTGACAGTGAGGTGAAGATGTGGCAGAAGTGCTAAAGTACCTGATAAAGGAACCAACAACAGATACTATTGATAACTCATCTAAAAATGCTGAAACACAGCTGGCCCAGAGGCATATGACTGACAGTCAATCACTTTATACTATAAAAGTCCCTTCCCACTTTTTCATGGTGGGGTCTTCTAACATACACCAGAGCGTGTGTGGAGATTCTTCCCTTGAGTGAGGATGCTCCTCAAGGTTACTCCTCAAGGCTGAGTGAAAGAGATTTTCCCATGGTTGTGGGTGTGCATGAGTAACATCAATCTCTACTTAATAACTGGGTTTTCTAGCTTTAATATAATTGCATCAATATTGCTTCAAAAAGAGTGTACTATGCTAGTAGTTATAGCGACTTATGTTGTGTAGCAAAATAATTCTGGTTAAGATCTTTTAGTCTAGTCATTATCGTAATAAATAATTTATTTTTATGTAAGTGTATCTGGTTTGTCATCCTTAATCCTGAAGGATGAAGTTGTCTAAAGCATCAATTACACCTATATAATCCTATATACTCCTTTAGACATAAAACGCTAACAAAGTTTGAGTCTAATACTGAATCCAGCCACACACCTCCTGTCAAAGGAGTTTGGAGGGCTTCTCTAATAAACGTTGTCTGAAGCTCCTATTTCTGCCCATGACAGCCACACAGACACATCTCAAGGGTAAAAGTTTATACCCTGTAGGAATAAAAAACAAACTGGCTTGCTGAAAGTGCAAAAAAATTCACTTCACAGTTTCTCAGTTTGTTTGTCACATAGGCTACAGCCTAAAGCTGACTCTTTATGTATAACATCCTCTTCTGTGTGAGTAGGTAGGGGCCTTTTCTTTGTCGACCCCCATTAAATCTACAGTAGTTCAACATAAGGCTAAATAACATTACAAGAGGACTAAGACATAAAAGATATAAAGACATATGATTTCCATTTGTTCTTCCTTTCCTCCTCATTCATCCTTATAGCCAATCAGATTACTTCCTATTGCCTCAGATGTTTGTCAAAGTAATTCAGTCTTTGCTCTGCTTTCCAGTCTGCCTTTGGCACTCACCCCTTACAGACTCCAGACTCTGGAGGCTCCTCTTTTCCTTTACTGTCTGTGTATCCAAAGCCATAAAGTGCGGTAGCAGCAAGGAGGGCTCAGTTTCACAACTGCTGTGCTCAGATTGCTCAGGGAAACAAAGAGTCTGATCTACTGTGGCAAAAGTTGAAAGTAAGAAAAGATGTTTACCACTCACTCATTTTTCAAAGCAAGTATCATCAGCTGGGAAGTGAAAATAAAAATTGAAATAGCAAAAGGAGGAAGGGAAGTTTATGGTGATATTCACTCTAATATTTCTCCTTAATGAAGCCACAATTGCTACTTAGCTTCACTGACCAAACCTTACAATGAAACACACATTATTTAGATAAAAGTCAATATAATCTCAGTCACCTAGAAATTAGTTAAAATTTGTACTGGTACTAATAGATATTAATTAGCATAAATGGAAAATGAACTTTGTGACTTTCTGTTTTTCTGGGGTTTTTTTCTTTCTGCTTTATTTATTTGTAGAGGGCAGGTAGAACATAACAATATGGTAGAATGATTATTAAATTCTTTACACTTTCATAGCTTCCATTACTCTTTGCCTGAAAAGAATTTATTGTGCTCGGTTCTGGCCCAAGAAAATAAAACTGCCAATTATTATTTATTTCATCCTAGAAACTATTTACCTGACCAATACAGCAATATGTAGCAAAACACCCACACAACAACCAAAAAACTTCTATATTTACAAATAGAAAATTGCCAAGTAAATTTTAAATTGAAGAGATAAGGTAAGAGGTGACTTCAACATAATCACAAGTTTTTAAAGGATTTTCCTAAAAATCAGGATTTTTCATGCCTACTTTTGTTCTGTATACTTCCCTGCCAATATAAATAGCAAAAGTAGACATAAAGGTCATTCAATATGCTGGGGAAGCATCAGTGATCTTTCCTTCTACACTTTGCTATTGCTTGACAAATTACAAGTGCTGAAAGAAAGAACATGAATCATTATAAATACCATACTGCATTCCAGGACATCATTTTCATAAACTTTTTTGAGTCCAATTAATAGAAAGACTAAAAAAAAACAGCTTATATTTCCTATTGGAATATTGTGATTTAAGCAGCCTTTGGATAAAAATAACGCAGAGGTGTTTTTGATTAAAACACATTACTTGGAGATTTTTCTCCATATGATATATGTGGCATATGGAGGCCACATCCATGAGTCTGGAGACCTACCCATCCTCCACTGAATTCAATGGAATAACTACTCCCATCTACATCAATGGATTTTGTCTCTCTATTTATTCCTTGCAGACCTTGTTTCATTATTCTGAGCTTACATTTTTCAATATTTACATTTTCTATGCTTCTTTTTCCATTCCGCCTTCTGCTTTTGAAATTGTATGTGCCATCACTTCCCTGGCTCTGCTAGAAACCCCTCTCTTGACACATCCTATTATAATATTTGCCTTTTTCATATGACATCATATTTATGGATGTTGACTATCTTTTGATAAACTCATGTAACTTGATCTTTTTGTGTTTGCCTTTCTCAGCTAATAAGCCTTTCCCACTTAGAGAAAAAGAATTTACTCTTTAATTCATGGCATTGCAGGCAGCATTGTTACATTTACAATTTCTATTATTTTTGCACTCTGGGTCATCTAGTTCCTGCAGCAGGATACTCTGATGTTCATCTGTATTCACAGTATATTGCACCTTGTGTCATCAGCCAATTTTGTTCCCTTATTTCTAATAGGGCCAGGGTTGTTAATGGAAATATGCTGGGTCACTATAGGATTCTGTCTGACAAGGATGCTCTGGGTGAACTCTTTTTTTCCAGACATGATTTTTCTCATGCTATGCTTTCAGGCTTAATTCCTTGAGGAATGCAGACAGCTACTTCCTCCATTCCACCAGCTGCATTTGCTTTTTGTGAGTGGAACTGGCCAAAAGATACCAAAGTGTTAGCTCGGTAACTACACAGAACTACACAGAGTAGCAGTGAGACAACACAGAGTCTGATTTGGCTCCCACATGTTCCACATTTTTAGTTCAAGTGCAAGGAAGAGTACATCTTTTTATTTGCCATCTCTTACTTTTGATATTATATGATACAAGCATTTTTTTCTAACAGTCACAAGCACTGGCTTCATATGAAGATTGACCTTTACTTCATTGCTGACAATAAGCCAACTCTGAATGTGCATTAGTTTAGTTCATAGATACCCACAGGACTTCACACAAAACTAGACACTGGCTCTGGAAATTACACAGGAAGAAATGAAAAATGTAACTCAAAGTGTTTTGATTTCCCTTGCTAATCAGCAGGGGGAGGAACCCCTCTCATATCTTCCGGATAGAAAATCAAAGACAATTCTTCACTTTATATGTTAGAAGGTCATAAAAGCTGATTTAGCTAGCCTGAAAGCTCTAAAATATTCCAGAAAAAAAAAAAAAAAGACTGGGTAGGAGACTTCACAAAGCACTTCAAAATGGAAAATATAATCATAATTTCATACATGCCAGTTTTGAACAAACTAATTTCTGGTTGAGAAAAAAGAAAAGCCCAGAACTCTGGAAATATTCTGGGTTTTATCATTCCAGAACAGCATACTTTGATCTTTCCACTTGAAAACCACTTTTTAAATGATTTTTAATAACATGTCTATTGTAAAATATTGACTATTTATTTTGACTGTTTTTACAGCTTATCTCAGCTTAGGAAAAACGAGTTTACAACCAAGTCCGATTTCCAGTGTCACTGATAGGTCCTGTTTATCTCTAGAAACAGACCAAATCTCTCTTTCTTGTGTGTGGGAGGAACTCATGAAGTATTTTTTTTTTTTGTCTCTCACCATGAGGAGCCTTTTGGTCATCATTCCACCCAAAAGCCATTTTCTGAAGCACTTCTGGGGTGTGGACATCAAGGACACCTTAGGCAGTCATATGAGGCTGAGGCTGGAGGTAGTTCTGGCTGCTGCTGAGCTTTGCAGCCTGTGGTGTCCCACTGGCTTTTCATCTGCTACCAAAGGAACCAACCCTTTAAATCTCCTACTATAACTTATGGATACAATCCATAAGCACTCCTAACCTGCTTCCATAAGAAGTATTTATT
This sequence comes from Daphoenositta chrysoptera, assembly GCA_013397915.1. Lineage (NCBI taxonomy): Eukaryota > Metazoa > Chordata > Aves > Passeriformes > Daphoenositta > Daphoenositta chrysoptera. Next base: position 65,808 of record VZRO01005756.1, on the reverse strand, counting down.
GGAGACTGGCAGTAAGGACAGAAAGATTGGAATTTATGACAAACCTGAAGACATTTTAGCACACACTTGCTCTTGTAATGCAGTGAAGACAGGGCCTGAACTGCATATATAAAACAGCCATATAAAAAAAGATATAAACAACTTCATCTGCTCTTCTGTATGAAGCTTCAGAGTTCTTGGTGGAAAGCATGAAGTCACTGCCTGATGCCACTCTGACGAGTGAAAATTGTGTGCTGTCACACTTATTGGAATTAAACTAAAAAATTGACATGCCACAACCTTCTACACAGCTAGTAGAAAATAGGATATTAGCAGAAAGGACAAGCTGGAGATTATAAAGCCAGTCAAAAGTAAAAGTGGTTTAAATGGAACGGAAATTGTGGGGGCATCGGACTATCAGCATTCATGAAAAGCAAATGCTCCTTTCTGAGACTGGTGCTTCCATAGGGAGACACTTTATTATAATGTCATGCTGAATTTAATGCTGGTCTGCTTTACTGCAGTGCTAAGAACACACATCCTTTTGCTTACTGTGAATTAAAACAGGTATTTTGTCTCAGTAATGTTTAAGAGGTCCAAATAATTTAACAGAGAGATTAAGATCTGAAACACAAACTCTTTTCTGTTATCAGGAAGGGAAATTAGGGACTTGCAGTATTGTTTGTTTTAATTTTTCTTGAGGTCAAAACCTATATCTAAAAATATGCTTTCATTGAAGCACAGTTTTGAAGTGAGGCATGAACTCCTTGTTCGATTTCTATAGCCTACAGTATGCAGGAAATCAGATTAGATAATCGAAAAGTCCCTTGTGAGCTGAGGAAGTCTTAAAACTGTCAGCATTGCTGTATAGTGCCACCTAATGACACAGAGAGGTTCTCATGAGATCCATTCTCAAGGCTGTCATACCAGCATGAATGTCTGCAAGACACAACAATCAACAATTTACGGATTCTACAGATATCTTTAAAATGTGTATGTCCTCTAAAATGTATGAAAACATGTCCTTTTTACTCAAATACCATTCAGAAATACAAGAAAAACATTTGTGCAAAAGGAAAGCCAAGGTATCTACCAAGTGCAGTCTAAATAAGCTATCAGTGCTCTACTGACCTGTTGCATACTTGCAAAGCTATATAAGTTCTTTGGCAGCAAGGAAAACAGAAAATCCTCTTTAAGACATAGAGCATATTTTAGCTTATGGAAATAAAGACTTAGAATAGAATATTAGCAAGGATACCGTGCCTGCAGGGGGAAAAAAAAGGCACATGTTTTGTAACATTTCTCTGGGATACTGAAATTAACTGTGTTCAGAGACAGATGCTGTCCATTAAAAATGTATCAGCCCTGTGGAATTCCCTTGTTAACTTTGCTGGGAAATGTGTCACAGTGTCTAAGAGACTACCTCCAGGCCATAGCAGATGACCAAGACATTTTTCAGATATTTTCATTTGGTGTGGCACATCATCAATTATCAGTACTACCATCACCTAAGGAAACTGATTGACTTGAAAACGTTTTGGGGATAATTTACTTTGTTTCCTCTATAACTTTGTTGAACATCTTTTTCTACAAACTGGTCTTCCTTCAAGGTGTATGCTGTACTGAAATCGTGCTGAACTGTGAATGCATCCTTTAGAAAAATGTCTGGGAGTGGTTTCAAACTTTTTGCAGTGTTCAGCTGTTTAAACCTGTTTCTTCTCACAAAGACCACATCTAAGGAGCAGCTACTGTGACTGCTCTTGAATTGGCGGGCTTCTGTCACTACACTCGTCTATTTATTTTTCATTTTTTGATTCACGTGTGCTACTTGATATGGACTCCTTGCATGGCCAGGGTTGTACGCTGGTGTTCTTGCTGGACTTACGGAGGCAGATACTCCTGTACATGACAACCATTTGGAGATCCCTGAACTAGTTTCCAAAAACCAGGTGTATCTGCATGATACAGCAGCAGCACCCACCAGCAGCAGCTGCCCTGAGGTCAGAATTTCTGTTATTGTGCAGCTTTGTACTGAGGTCACTTTCAGAGCAGCTTAATCAGCAGTAGTTGATCTAGTTCCAGCATGACCTGGGGGCCCCCTGTGTTTCAATTCATGCAGACAGTGATACCCATGTTAGCATTTTGTTGTAATTAGATACCACCTTGAAAACCTTTGAGAGCAAAATACTGTCTGCCAGCTAGTCATCTGATTAAATGGAACTGTTAAACTGTCAAGTTACGAGTACTTAGAGGATAATAAGGTGGTAAATCAAGAGGTTAAATGTGTTTGTCAGAAGCAAATGCAGTCAAACCAATGTCTTTCTTTATAGTGTAAATAACTCAGCTGGAAAGGTGTCAGTAGCAGACATTTATATATTTGGACCTAAAAAGAGCTGCTGGCAATGCAGCAAAGGGATCTGAATTGAACAATCATAAAAACAGATGCACAGAGAGCAGTTTGTAGCAGAATTTGATGTTGAATTGGAAGACTGCCTCATGTGAGGCTCCACGAAGGTCCCAGCTGGAGTCACAACTGGTTGATGTTTTCATCAAGCAGCTTGGATAATGGAATGAAAAGCATGATTTATAAAGATTTCATCTGGCACTAAGTTCTAAGGAGGGTTTGGAGAACAGGCTCAAAATTCACATGACATGGCTCAAAAGAAATGAAAAGAAATTCAGTGAGGATGTATGTGAAGTACTGTGCTGAGAAAAATAACTCTAATGAAAATCAGCAACTGTTAAAACCAGTTTCATGGATCTATACTGGTCCTCTGAGTTCAGAAAAATTTTGCCCAAGTAGCTACACAGGTTGAGTAAGTGCTGGCCAGTGTTGAAACTTTTTTATTTGACACACTGGAATGTAACATTTGTTTTTCCTCTAGATGAAGGAAGCAACGATAAAATGCTCATTATCTGTGAAGACTGAGGCCATAGCCAGTGTTTTTTGCAAGTTCAGCCAGTTCAGTATTTTGTTAGCTCAGTTTTGACAGAAGCTGTGTGAGAATCTAAGCCAACCATCTCATATGGTGATTTTTTTTTTTTTTTTTTTGCTATAATTAGAATAGAATAAAATAATTAAGGTTGGAAAAGATCTCCAAGATCATTGAGTTCAACCTTTGATCAAACACCACCATGCCAACTAAACCACAGCACAAAGTGCCACTTCAGTCATTTCTTGAACACTTCCAGGGGTGGTGACCCCACCACTTCCCTGGAGAGCCCATTTCAATGTTTGACAACCCTTTACATTAAGAAATTCTTCCTGATGTCCAATCTGAACTTTCCCTGGTGCAGCTTCAGGCCATTTCCTCTTGTCCTATCAAGAGTTTCTTGGGAAAAGAGACTGACCCCTACCCTGCTGCAGCCTCCTTTCAGGTAGATGTAAAGAGTGATAAGGTCTTTCCTCAGCCTCCAGACTAAACAACTCCAGCTCCCAAGATGCCCCCATATGACTCATTCTCTAGACCCTTCACCAGCTTTGTTGCCATTCTCTGGACATGCTCTAGCACCTCAACGTCCTTCTTGCAGTGAGGGTCCAAAACTGGGCACAGGACTCAAGGTGCAGCCTCACCACAGTCGACTGCAGAGGATGATCACTTCCCTAGTCCTACTGGCCACCCTATTTTTGATACAGGCCCAGGTGGCCTTCTTGGCCACCTGGGCATACTGCTGGCTCATGTTCAGCCACTGCCAGCCAGCACCTCCAGGTCCTTTTCTGTTGAGCCATTTTCCAGACATTCCACCCCCAGCCTGCAGTGCTCTCCTGGGGTTGTTGTGACCCAAGGGCACCTTGCCTTGTGGAACCTCAGCCCATTGATCCAGATCCTTCTGCAGATCCCTCCTACCCTACAGCAGATCAACACTCCCACCCAACTTGGTGTTGTCTGCAAACTTACTGAGAGTGCTCTAGATCCCTTTGTCCAGATGATCAATAAAGATATTCAGTAGGACCAGCCCTGATACTGAGCCATGGGGAACACCACTAGTGATCCACCACCAAGTGGATATAAATCCATTCATCACCACTCTCTGGGTCTGGACATCCAGACAGCTTTTAACCCAGAACACACATGTCCAGGCCGTGGGCTGCCAGCTTCTCCAGGGGAATGCTATGTGAGACGGTATAGAAGGCTTTACCAAATTACAGGTAGATTACATCCACAGGCAATTCTTATTCTCTTTATCACACTGATAATTGCAGCAAAGAAAATAAAAGGAAGAAAAAGAATTTTAAAATAATTAATTATTCACAGTCTTCTTTCCAGTGATTTTTTCTATTGCTGTTCTTTCACATCAAGGTCTCATGGAAAGTGATTATGTAAATGCCAAAGTTCATTACTCAACAGATTTGATCATTAATAAGTTCTTAGCTTCTCAACTTTCTCAGTTATTTCTTGCAGTGGTGAGTGAGCCAAACTTGCATCTTATATATCAACAGAAGTGTTGCCTAAGTGACCATCATTTCCATAGGCACAGCACCTACTGGGAGCATTAGGATTACACAAACTCAGCTATGTAAAAGTAGAATTGAAGGTTTCAGAGCCTGGACTGATTTCACCTTCTGGGGCTCACAATGCGGGTACTTCTGGCTGAACTAGAAAACACATGAGAATTTGGTTTATCTGACCTGATTTGGATATGGACTCTAGGATGAGAACCACTGTACACTTTATTCCAACGAGAGCAGTTTGGTCTGTGTTGATTTAAAGGGATTCCAAGATGGCTAGTTCAGATGTAGATACTCAAAGCTAGGTGGAGATTAATCCTATCCAGGCAGAACTGGGTTGTCTGTGACACAATCAGAAGTCAACTGGAATTATCAGGTTTAACCAGTAAAATATTTAGACATAAATGGTGAAAGTTTCTAATGATTTAGAATCATTAAATATGGTTCCTACAAATAAACTTACATCACTATAAAAACATTATTACAGTCATGCATCATTTTGGTAGGCAATATCTAAGTTGATGCTTTCATACATGCTGAGCTGGGTGGAATTGTTGGGAAACTCTAGTCTTGTGGTTACATGCAATATAAAACTATAGTGCAACTTCAAAATTTTAACACTTGCTACAGTTCAGTCACAGGGATATTTGAAATAGTAATGCCCTGAGGTAGTGATTAAGCTTAGCATAACAAATCATTGTACATGAAAGATCCATTTATTTTCAAGCATTCCTTTTTAAACAGTGAGTGCTCTTTTCCAGGCCTTCATTAAGATAAGTGACTATACAGGGAATGGTTCTCAACAGTTTCAGACATTTGGTTAAACATGTAAATGACCTGTTAGAATGAAGCTGAATGAAAGGGATAAGTAGCTTGAAATAGAAAGATTAAGATATAGAAGCCAACATAGTGGAAGGAACAATATTTCTGTGCTCAGGTAATTATTGTATTGCTCATATAAGTAGCCATTTCCTAAAATATGTATCAAATGCAAATAGTTGCCTCCCTGTTGTAATTTATGAGCTTTTGATACATTGCCAAAAAGTGCATGGCCTCTAAAATGTTTATTTTAACCAAAAAATCTCAAGACATCACCTTGATTTACAAACAGGGAAACTTTAAAAAGCCCTTTGTATGACTAAACCTCAAGACTTAGAGGATATGGTAACTCCCAAAACTCCAATGTTCTCTGTATGGAAAGTGATTGGAAAGAAATATTTAATTTAATTTCACAAAAACTTTTAAACCACAATAGTTTTCAATGACTGGAATTCAGTGATCTTGCTAAGAAGACCCACCATATTCTATATTAATCAGTTCCCAACTCATTTGGAAAACTGTTACATATTATGTTGATTTTCATTTTCATGTAGCCAAATTCCTCTGGTGTTCTAAGCTAAATAATAGCTCTGTTGATAAACTAAAATCTGGTGTAAGTGTTTTCCATTTTTTGTCTTACCTTCCCCTCCTTCTGTGCTTGCTTTTGAATAGAAAATGCCTATACAACCTTTTTATACACTCATTTTTCTTTGAACAGCCAGTCATCGTGAAGACTGACACTGTCTCATGAAACTGTCAATGGTAATTAACTTGTAAATGATTTGTAAGACAAGTGGAAAGGCCAGATAAACTTAATTTTCTTTGGCATATTGTGGTTTTCTTTCACTGGCATATAAATGCTTCTAATCATCAGTTAAAATTGTTCATGCTTTTCAATCCACTGTAATTACCATTTTCAAAATCAGGTGTTAATAAATAAGATACAATAAAAAGTTATTGCAACTTTTTTGTGCATTGATGGACACAAACTCAAGGAGAGGGAAGTCTAGTGGGGCTGTGTAATTTTGTGTGATAGAAGTGGCAAGTGCAATTTCTTTTAGCAACTTTTCTGATAAAAGATCATTCTGAAAGGAATAAAGGGTTGTCCTTCATATAAACAAGCTATTGTTTCAATCAAACCATCCAACATCATTACTATAAATACAATGCAATAGATTGACATCTAATTAAACCAAGTAATATGACTAAATTGTGTTCATTTTGGAAATCTCATTGCTGAAGCACAGCTTACTGATTAAAATTAAATTACTTAAATTAATAGATTTAAATTTGGAAGCATTTAAAGTGAGTGCTGAATCCTTTGAGATTTCTGTCAGTTTACTTCATGAATCTTAGTTATTCAAAGCTCATTGACACCAAACTTTAGTTATTTATAATGGCTTTTTCCATGCCCTGGAAGCTATGGAAATGTCCACTGTAATTACATTCAGCTCAAGAGTGTGGAATAGAAGGATACAACAAAGCTACCTTTGCCCTGGAAGTAGGACTGAATCTGTGTTCCTGCCCGTAAACATTTGAAGTAGGACCAGCTATTCTCCCACTCCGTTCTGGGGTCAAATCAACATCATTAGCAGCACCATGAAATAAATGTACTGAAACCAATTGCAAAGAGAAATTTTTAATGGGATAGCAGGAGGTCTAAAATAATAGCAATAAGATCACCACTGTTACATACTTATTATAATCGGGCTGCACAAAGCAAAAATAATTAAAATTATCTTTTTGTAGTCTTACCATTTGTGTTTCCTTTGGGTAAAGATATCAAGGATCTGCAATATTTTTGTCTCCCCCCAGAGGTATAAAAAGTTCATTATATGTTCAGAAATATAGGAAATTGATTAGGCAAAAAAAATTGCTTACATCTTCATATACAATAAATGGTTCTAGACACTGCACTCCTTGCAAAGTTCAAAAAGAGTGAAAAACAGCAGTAGAATTTGTCCAACTACAAAGTGGACAATGAGTGTAGACATCATTAAATAAGTTTGTTTGCACAGTTTGAAACTGGGAGGAACACACCAGAAAGGTTATTTCTGTTGTTTTTCTGACACAGATAGGGAAGATCTTACATGAAATATATTTACTGGAGATTTTCCCTCAGCATAGAGGAAACAATGCAGTCTGATAAATCAATTATTTTTGGACTGTGAATCGTCAGGTTTTTTTAGTCCAATATTATAAGTCTATTTCATATCCAACTTCCTTTCTAATTTCAGATTAGTGAACAGGTTGTTGATTTGCAAAGTACAAAGTTTGTTCTCCACATAGCCATGCACTTAGAGTACTCATAGGTAAAATGGTACCTTACCACAGCAACACATGATCACGGCTGTCCTTGTAGAACTTTATCATGAAAGCGATTTACCAAAATATGGATATAGATCTGATATTGATATCCAACTCAAGACGGACAAAGACTCTCTAACAAAGTTAGAAAGGGTACATTTATTTAGACTGGCCGGGACACTGTCCAATTCTGATTGGAGTGCCCACTTGGGAAACAATACAAAGCCTATTTATTTACAAAAGTCTTAAATATTCAAAACACAAATGCATATGGAAAACATTGACACCTCCCATTCCCTGCTTCATATGGTAATTAGTTGAAAAGTCATTAAGCATGCATGGTTTGTTCTCTAAATTGAATTGGTGGTCTTATTTTAGGGTAGGGGGGCAGCATGTGATGAAGTAAAACTTCTCTTCCTTGTTCTGACCTTTCTGCCTCTTGGTTTTTGACAATACATATGGCTTCTGAGGAACTTCTAGTTCCCTTTAAATGAGTTCTCCAGATGGGGGAAACTAGTAATTGTCTTTATTTCTTTAGATCTATTACTCAATTTCTCTGGTTTCTTATTCTAAACACAGCTAAACAAATATATCCAGACAAACGATTAATCACTTACATCCTGGAAGCTCATTCCAGGTTTAATTTTTCAGCTAATCATTAACCTTTTAATTAGTTCCAACTAAAATTATTCACTAAAGCTATTTCGGTTAATTCCAGTAAAACTAACTTGTACTAATTTCTTTTAAAAAATATGGTTTTGCCCATCAAAAGCCACTTGCATTTCATAGTTTAAATTACAGCAGATAAGCCAGTTTCCTAGCTTTCCTGTCATGGACCAGGAGAAGTTGGCATCTATCTTATGATATAAAATGGCTCATAAGCTTACTGTGATGTTATGATCTTTCTGCATGTTTAGACACTGTTTATCTGCTCATCCTCAGGAGGCTGTGGTTATCAAAACGGAAAAAAGCCTGCAGTAATGCATCTCACCAGCAACCTCATAAACAATGCACAGAAGAAACAGGCAGAAGCGTCACTGAAAAAGACCCCATGCAGACACCAGATCACAAAGTAAAAACAATAGGAAAAATACACAGGTAGAAAAAGACACAGGTGTAACATGCGTAACCTGCCTAGATTTAAAATATGTTGTCAAAAACTAAAATAAATCCAGTCTTAGGTGTAAGAGCAATTGAAGTCTGCATTATCCCTGTCTGCACATAACTTGTTGAGCATCTAGAAAAATCTATTGGGTTGTTTTCCCAGTTTCGGACTTGCCTTTTGTCTGACTGAGCTCAGACAATTTTAGGGGGATAGGAATCATTGGACCAGACACCTGAATAATGCCACAGAAAAGCTCAAGTGATTGTAAAGCAGAAGCAAGTAGATAAGTCAAAAATCAAGTGACTTCTATACTGTGTAAAGAACAACAAACACTAGCTAAAAGTGCCTGGTGCTTATTGCCATCTAGTGAAAGATCTGGCCAACACCACAACCCTTCCACTTATGTTGCCAAGTGCATCATCAGGAACACAAAAGTCTGCCCAAGCATGGGCATTTCCAATGCTGAGTGTGCAGCACATCTCAAAAACTTGCTGACAGCAGTGGCATTCATTCCTATGCCACTACAACTTCAAAGTCAGGCTAAGTATTTTAATGTCTGGCTCACGGGGAAAATCCTTACCTGCAGTGAGGTACCATTTGCTTGATGAGAAATCCTGATTCACTGGGCCGTAAGAGAAAAAAAAATCTTGACTTGGTGGGAAATTAAAGTCTGGTCCTTTTCCGAACATCGTCTATGTGTGTTGTATCTAATACTGTGAAATAATTTATGAATTTTGATGTTTGTTTTTCAGGTTTTTGTGATATTTAGTAATCAAGCCAATTTCAACCAAAAACACTGGAAAGAGGAGAATAGTTAACAAAGGGAAATAAAGATCAGAAAACAAGATAATGAGGTCTACAGCCAAAACCCAGATATTTTTCTGCATATTATGCTTTTCCATACGTTATTTACTGTGATTCAAATTAATCTGCTACTAACAAATTGAAAAATAATGGCAATGGATAAATATAGAGCATGAGGATTTGTTGAACTGACCAGAAAGGCTTTTTTCAGTAGAAGGATGGTGTAGTTACATGTGTATGTAGTTGTAACCGCAGGGGTTTCCATGACATTTCTTCCATTCCTATCTGCTCCTTCCCAATTCCAGACATTATAAAATTCTCACAGAAACATATATTTAATATTTCTGTCTGAGAACCACATTCTTTTCTTCTCTATGTCAGCAGAAATATAAGAAAAATTTAGCTACATTTCCATATAATGCATCAAACAAAAACGATTATTAGTTTAGTCCTGTTCTTCTGTCTGGCCAGTATAAATTCCGGGCAAAGATCTTACACAAATGTCTAAGGCATAAAAGATCTGGAACTAATAGACACTTGAAAGCATAGTGGACTTTGATTCAACTTTATATCCTTTTTCTTTCCAAAATTGAGCAAAAATTTGATATTTCCACGTGGAATGCAAAATAATTCCCTTAACATCACATCTTCTTTCATTCAGTCATTTCTGAATCATGCTAGACAACAAAAAATGCATTTATTAGCTCTTTGCACTGGTTTCATATAACATGGGAAGGATTTAAACTTCATTAGTTTAAAGGCATTAACTTTGGAAACAAGAACATAAACCATTTAAGATGTATATCCTGAGCCAAACACAGCTGAAGATTTCTGGCACTCAGATTCCTCTAAGAGCAGCTCCCAGCCCCTTCTGCAGAGGAGTCACACAGACAGGCCCAAATATGACCCAGTTTTAATAAGGACAATCACCAGCTGGGGTTCAAACAGATGGAGTTAGGGCAAGTTGGAGTGAACGGTTGTAGTAGCAAATATAGAGTAGCCACCATGTGCCAGCTACCTACCAAGGTCTGGCACGATAAGGGAACCCACTTTCATTGCCCTAGGTTCATACTATTATTGCCTATGGCAATATTGATGGTAATCACTGCTTCTCTTCACTGACAGATAAAGACAATCCTGTGTGACTGGTCTCCTAATTGGAATAATAATTATCCAAAGGTAGGCAGGATGAATTAAGGCCAAACTATCTTTTTTTTTTTTTTCCTTTTTTATTTTCCCTCTCTTTTTTCTTTTTCCTGGGTATTTTTTCATGAGTTGAAGGGGAGATTTAAAAGTAAAAAAAATGAAGAGTGCTCATAAAACTTTTGTTAAAGAACCCTTCTGTACATAAAAGACAACACAGAAAAATACTGAAAAGTTTTTGTGGTAAAACTTGAACACAGGACAATTAGAGCATGCAAAGGAGATGGTAAAGGGTCTGAAGGAGAAGCTGTCTGAGAACAGCTGAGGTCACTTTGTTCAGCCTGGAGGAGACTAAGGGGAGACCTCATTGCAGTTACAATTTCCTCATGAGGAGAAGAGGAGGGGCAGGCACTGATCTTTTTGCTCTAGTGACCAGCTACAGGACAGAAAGGAATGACCTCAGGTTGTGTCAGAGGAGGTTTAGGTTGGATATTAGAAAAAGGTTCTTCACCCAGAGGGTGGTTGGGCACTGGAACAGGCTGCCCAGGGAAGTGGTCACAGCACCAAGCCTGACAGAGTTCAAGAAGAGTTTGGAAAACATTGTCAGGCACTTGATGTGATTATTGTGGATGGCCATATGCAGGGCCAGGAGTTGAACTCAATGATCCTAGGGGGTCCCTAAAAACCAAGCGTATTCTGTGATCCTGTGATTCTGTACAGAATCTCTGGCAAAAAGAAGGTGGAAGTGGTTTGTGGAGGAGATTATTTACTCAGTGTCTAAGAGATGACGGGCCAGATGGGACTAAGTCTCCAAGAGAGGAATGGAAAGCAGGACACCACTGCAGGAAGTCAAAGAGGCAGCATGTTATTAAAGCAATCAGTTTGGTATTTTTCAAATGTGAAATAGTTGGTTTATGCCAAAACCAAAAAAGATTGCAATATATTGCTGTTTGGGAAAAAAAGAGGTGATGGCCTGAAGTTTTGAGTAGGGAAAAAGTTCTTTGGGTAAGGACTACACTTCTGAAAGATCTCTAAATGCTCTTCACAGAAAAAGAAACAGAAAATTATCTGTAAGAAACTTTCCATGCAGATAGCTAGACAGGTACTAGAAAACCTGACAGGTCTTAATTATAATGTTTATAAGAGAAGCTGAGGACACAAAAGGTGTACAAACAGTTACCTGTAGTTGCAGAAGGTGCCAGAGCCCCAGAGTGATTTTTTTTTTTTCCTTTTTGAATAAACTTCTACTCAAACTGCATTTTGGTATAGAGCTTAAGGACTTCCTAGCATTGCTGATGGCAGGAGTCAGGGGAAGCACCTAACCCTTCTAAACTAAATCAGAAGGAAATGCTTGCACAAGCCTTTCTTGAGGAGAGGCAATTGATCCTCAGACAGGTTTATTTAAAACAGAGGCAGCTTTTACTGACAGGTATCTCCTGTTTGTTAAAGCTGTAGTTCAAATGAAGAACCTAAAGAAGCTATTAGCTGCCATGGAAGAAATGTAAATCAGAGTGTAAATAAGAGTAACTATTTGAGTGTTATAACTCACCACCAAAAGAAATTAATATGCTGCAGCTTTACCACCTCTTTCTTCATATGTCCTGGTGGCAAACTGGATTATTATCAAATTTATTCATTTCAATCAAAGTTCATCAGTTGGCATTTCTTGAATCTTTAAGATGCAACACTTTAGTAAACATTATCTTGCTTAAATTTATATTTTAATACATGCTTTATGACTTCATCAGTCACTCTTGATTATAAAAATGTAGGGTTTTTTCAAATAGTTGCAATTAGAAGGAAAGACCTTGAGAAGCATTAATGGTGTTAGAGCATCCTAGTACTTCCCAAGAAATACTAAAATGGAAGCAAAAAAGCTGAAAAAGTCTGACAAGATTCTCTCAAAAATGTCCTGAATCTGAGGAAATAATATCAGAAAGGAAATAGGCTGTAGTTATATTATTTAAAACACAGGATCCTGAAAATAACATTTGACAAACTTCTTATGCCCCAATGCTTCCTATGCATATAAATCCATTTTTATGATGTTGTGGGTTGGAGCTGAAGTTGATTGACAGTTTCTCGATCCTATGGTGCTTTTCGATTTTGCATATTTAAACCTGCTGGAGGCGCGGGAATGCTCTCTTGCATTCCATCTTGCTGCAGGAGGAGGGGAGGGAAATGGCTCTGGGCCAGCCTTCGGGAGCTGGACCGAGCCCCCGCTCCCTCCCCCCTGCTCCAGGGCACAGTCCCTGGAATGCTGCGGGAGACCACCCTCAGGACCCCCCAAGCAACTGAAGGACACCTGTGGGCTGCGCTGCCGAGACCATCACAGCGGTTTCTGAGACCCGGGAGAGGCTTTCCCTCCCCCACTCCACGAGGCCACACCCAGGCCCGGCGGGACCCGAGGTTCCAGCTTTCTCAGTCTGAGGAAAACATCAAATAGCTTGCAGCATCAGAGGAAAAGGGGTTTTTTTCTCCAATATGCAACCCGACGAGAGTAAGCTGTTTAACATGGTATTGAGGTCGGAGCGAGAAGGAGGGGGTGGTTTGTGCTGAATGGAGCGAAAGATGGCGGCGGAAAGAAGAGGGCGGAGCCGTGCACCACGCGGAGCTTAAATCGACTCTTTACATGGCTGTGGTGAAACTGTAATATCATAAACTGTTCTTTTCTCCTTAATCCATTTAAAGGATATGGGGGAATTTGAGAATTCTGTAAGCAGCCTGTGAAAAAAGAAAAGTGACCCACGCCAGGTCACTGGAGCTGTATGTTTAGTTTAAAACAGTCACCCCAGGACAAAAGACTTTTTTTTGAGATTTTTGTGAAGAGAAGAGTTGTGAATTTCAGGCTGGAATTTGCTTATCCTTAAAATGAGAACACCCATGTTTGGCCCATGACTGCATTATGAAAAGACTGTAAGATTTGCATGGGAGAGATTAGTATGTTTTCATTGCAATAGACTGTTTCCAGGCGGGCAGGACTTTTGCATGTAGCAGTTTGGAAACCACAGTAGAGCAAAGAGAAGACCTCCTTTTTCCCTGAGTTTGGAAAGACTTGTTAAGTACTCTAATACTGAACAAAAATTCCATCTTTCTTATCCTTGGTGCAAGCTGGGTGCAGGAGGAAGAGCTGGGAAAAGAGGGGAATGTTTATTTCTTATTTTCTTAGTGTTTCTTTCTTTTCTTTTAATTCTAGTAATAATAAACTATACTGTTTAAAGTTTCTGAGCCTGTTTTGTATGTTCCTCCTAACTCATATCTCACAAAAACACATAAGTGAACTAAACCACTATACACATTGGTGTTTCCACTCAGTTTTGAACCAGGGACCTTTCATGTGTTAGGTGAACAAGATAACCACTACACTACAGAAACCATTCTATTGTGTGTAGTGGTTTAAGTAAGTGAATGAGGAAAAATATGGTCCCTTTCATTACTATGAAGAAAGGAGGTAATTCTCACACTAAGTTGGTGTTAACCCCCTCCCACCACAATTTGTATTTCTGCTGACTTTTATTAGACGATAAGTGCCAACTGTTGCTTAAGTTCTGTCACGTTCTAGAAGTTCTGACATGTTCACACTAATTTTATACCCCTCTTCAAATTAATGAGATTTCCAGGAAACTCTAGACTCAAGAGTGATACTTACAGCAGAAGAGTCAAAAGTTAAGTATTAACTATTATGAATATTTAATATAAGTCATGAATATTTAATATAAGTGTTTTTTTAAAAAAAATTAATAAGTGAATTCATTAAAGTGTATGCATGGAAGACATTTTACTGATTGAAGGCCACATTTAACTATTGCTTTCTTTTCTTACTTATTTCCTGATAATAAAAGGGTGGTCAGCCAGCATAAGTATTTCCTGTATTCTATATATTCCTAGGGTCAGCGAAAGGAAACTTGGAATAGTACATGTGCACAGTGCATACCAAAATTTTGACTTGTTTTCTGTGGAGACCTGTAAGGCCAAAGAACAGAAGCCTCAATCTCCTCCTGAAAGGCAGCATCTGGGATCTCTGTGGTTAGGGTGAGCAGATTGGCTCCTCCCAAGATCCTTTGCCTTCTTATCATTATGTATGCACCTTTCATTACTGCTATTGGTTTTGTATCTCTCCTCCCCTTATCTACCCTATATGTCTCCCCTTCCAGATTGTTCTCCCTTCCCCGCTCTCCCATTGCTCCCCGTTCCTGGCCACTCCTTCGGGTTTTCCCTGTTGTCCCCTGCACCTCAACCCCGCCCATGTACCACCCCCGTGCCCTGATACCATTACCCCTCATGCTCTCTCTGCCCTGCTTGTCCCCATACAAACCCCACGACTCTGGTGTGTCTTTGTTTTTGCCTCTGGGAACCTTCACGCCATGTAAATAAAGTTCTTCTGTGGAACCGCCATGCGGAGACCCTCCCTCGCCTCCTTTATTGCCGCCAGGCTGCAGGGCCATGCTCTCTGGGAAAGTTGCGGATTGCTATGCCGTGCCATGCTTAAAAAAGGTACCACAATAGTTTTCTTCTTTTTTATCACTGTAAAGCAAAACCACCACAAAGTTAGCAATGCTATTTCCAGAGGTACTGTTTAGGTTAAGCTTCTGAAGTCTGGCTATTCTTGAATATGAATATGCTGGAAGAACTAATGAAGAACTATGCAAATGGTGAATAAGCTTTAATTAAAGCAGAATAAAAAAGAAAAGTAAAATTTTATTCAGTGTTCTCAAGGTGTGGTAGCAAAGAAACTTGATTATGTGAACTGCAAAGCAGTTTCAAAAATTCCTTACATTTAAATGTTTTTTAAATTTTCTTTCAGTTAGAAGGTGAAAAAATGCATTTTGGTCAGTTTGGTGCTTTGAAATTCTTCCTCTTTTTTTCAATAGTCCAAAGTGTGAAAAAGCAGAACATAACAAAAACATTAAGGAGATGATGGACAGATTTTTTGAGCTCAATTTTCCTAAAAATTTTTTTTATTCAAGGAAATGTGATTCAATAAAAAAGGTTGGGGTTTTTTTTATTTTTTTGGGGGAGTTTTGTGTTGCTGCTTTGGGTTTGGGTTTGGGGTTTTTTTTTGTTTTGGGTTTGTTTTTTCCATAGGAGAAGGAAATATTTTCAGACAGGAAACAGTTATGAAAAATCTGATTAAATGGAATAACGTTTCTTGTAAGTCCATGACTTTTCCTTCATAAATAAAAGACAAGATAGGTCAATTTGCTGTGCAAATACCTGATTGGCTTTGTGTTAAAGAGCTCCCTCAGAGATAATTAGTAGGCATAGCTCTGCTTTCTGGGATACCTGGTAAATTTGAGTTTACCCTTTATACCCAGTGATACCAGTGATGATGGAAGATGTAGATCAGTGGAGGCAGTGAACAGTAAGAGTGTATTGCGTGTCTGCATAGGTGTGCTGGTTTGGTGTGCCAGTTTCTATCACACCAGGCAATTCTAACAATTTTACATCAGAGGGTAGCCGGTAACCCTCCAAATTTTGTCATTAACCTGTATGAACCCTCTTCAGCCCTTTTGACTGAAGTCACTACAATGCAAAGATGATCTCACAATTTGCCATTTACTTTCACTATGGTCTACCAGTAATCCATGAACCAGAAGATGCAAATCTCTGCCTACACAGGATTTAGGCAGCAGGGTTAAATCTCAGTCTCAGTTTGTCAAATTGATTGAATATTCAAAAAAAGAGAAAATCCACACCTATTTATTGAAACCAAAATGCAAATTTACTTTCCCACTTAGAACTCTTTGTTCTTGTTTTCAAAAAGTGGGTATCTATTTGCATAAATGTTTCCTAAAGGAGCAATGAATATTCATGTGTGCATATGCCTCTATCTTGAAAGTTCTTGGGAGGCTGAGGGAGGAGGAAAAATTATTCAGCCTGAGACAAAATAAAATCATGTTGGTCTAGTCATGAGTGCTGCATCCATCAAATGGCACGGGGTGCCAAGACAGGCACTCCGTGAGCTTATACTATTTTATTTGCCTCATAAACTAACTAGAGACTTTAGAGATAACACAAGCTCATGCTGCAGGCAAAAACCCAAGACCCCTCAACCACCGAACACTCTTAAAAGTTTATCAGCCAATAGCAGTTGCTCTAGAGGTTATAGACAGCTGTTTCAACCAATCTTCTATATTGCACGCACATTTGTTAAAACAATACTTGCTTGTTTTATACTTTATATAACGACGCATAATATTCCATTAATAAGCTTAACTTTATCTTCTCTGGCTAAGCATATTTTTTGCAACTTCGAAAAGTTCTCTCGGCTAGGCCTAAGACCATGGCTCTTTGTTCTCATGTCCTTGTTCTAATGTATAATTGTATCTTCTTTAATATTTTCTCAGGCGAAGCTGTTTCCTAAAATCTTTCCGCTTTATCCTTAAAGCCTGCTTTTATTTCTCGCCCTTAGAAATCCCTTTACCTTTTTCTATGTTTCCTACAATGAGTCAGAAACTTACCAGATACAAACAGCCAAAATGGTGGTGGGAGCTTGTTTGGGAAGCTGAAATTTCTTCTATGTCATTCATCACCTGCAGAAAAGTGAAGTTTATCTGTAATCCGAAACAAAGATAAAAGCAAATTTAAAGCAGTAAGCTCCCAGTTCCTACAATTTTCTTGCTCCTTTCTTTATTAGTTGTATGAAAAAGTACTGAACACCCATAGCAGGCTCAAAGCTGGCCTTTCTCACTTGCAGCTTTCAGCATGGCTTCTCCAGAAACCAAAGGAATAACCCTGGGGATCAGCCACCAGTCTCGGGCCTATTCACATGCTCAGGCCTGGACAGTCACAGGGCCTGAGCAAGCCTTAGTCTGGAAACCATGTGACCATGCACACGTCTGTGTGATCAAGTCCATCTGAAACACACAGCTTCTTAGTGTGTTTACTAAGTTACTAAGTTTACTAAGTTAACTGCACATTGAGCTAATAATAGAATCCTAGAATGGGCTGGGTCAGAAGGGACCTCAAAGACCATCCAGCTCCAACTCCACTACCATGGGCAGGGTCACCTTCCTGTAGACCAAATTGCTCAGAGCCCCCTTCATCCATTCCATTTTCTTCACCAGTCTATTTTCCACTGGCTTTGTGAGAATGTTAGAAAACATTGAAAAAGTTATAAATAAAAAAAGGGCTGTTTTACCAACAGAATACTTACACATTCCAAACTTTTCTTAGTAAACATATTAGAATTGGAAATAAGCAACTTCTGAAACAGACTGTTTTCTTTCCTTGCCATGTATTTAAAAAAAAAAAAAAAAAAGAAAAAAATTTACATTAAAAAAGTAAATTTGCATTTTACTTTCTTTTTTTAAATAAAGCCAAGTGTCATTATATAAACTTTCCCTAACTTCTCATAAGGAAAATTTAAAACCTATTTCTATATAAAACATTTTTCTAGGGAGAGTTTTGTACATTTTGAAGCTTATTAATCATGGATATGGTGTGGGGTAAAGAAAAATGGGATACAAGAGTTGTACTTGCCTTAGCTGTGCTTGGCTTTCATGTGTTCACAAATTTAGCCTTGAACTGAAAAAAAGAAGGAGATTGAGCATAAAATTTTCATTTTACTTCTTCCCACACAAACAGCTCTAAAGGAAAGGTTTCTGTCAGCAGTGCCTGTAAGTTAGTATGTTCCTAAACATTTGCTGATTATAGGAGTTAGTCTGCTATCAGTATTCATCCTTTGGATACAAGAGCCATCATATTTCAGGCAGCATTGTCCTTTCTATTGCTTTTGGTATTTTTTTTCCTTAATTTTCACCATTATTGCCTTGGAGAAACACAATTTAGAACTTGTTTTAATTTATCCTAAATCATTACTCTTTTCCTTTTCCAGCCCAACTAAGGAGAACATATTTTTTCTTTCTTAGCATATTTGTGTTATTTGATAGCCAGAGTCCTGCTATAGTCCCATGGGGTTTAGGAGAGTAAAAAGATATTATCAAGAAGGACTGTAGGCAATGTTGGCATATCACCTTTCAGTTTATAAATAAAATTGGTTAATGATGACTTGGTTTCCTTCTTTTTATGTAAGAGGTAGAATGGTTCTTTTCTTACACCTCTGCATTTTCCAAAGCGCATAGGAAATTTCTGTATGACTTCAAAGACTCCAAGAATCTGGGAATACTTGAGGAGAAGACAAAAGAGCTATGCAGGGTTTGGCTAGGTAGAAATGTGCTTAGGAAGTGCACATCTGAGGCACATGTGGCTTTCATTATCCCATAAGCTGGGTAGAGCATTTACTAGGATTGAAAGAGGCAGAACTAAGCACAAGGGACTGAACATCCTCTATCCCCTGGTATTTAGAAGAACAGAGCAGCATGGGATCTTAAAGCTAACACTAAACTCTTACACAGCTTTTTCCTTTTGCACAGCCTCATGTGCTTTGCAAATGAGTTTTGGGGAAGTATGTCATTTTTATGTAGCATTTTGATCCCAGCTTGTGATTAAAGGCTTAGAAAATGCAGCTACAACAGAGAGAAGCTGCTAAAATGACCCAAAATCACTGCAGATGAGCAGAATTTACAAACCTAACAGAGAATTCCCCATCTCTCCTGTGGAATGCCAGAGGAAAATCCTGTAACAGGATCCTTGGAGGCATATTTACAGATTATTTTTCTAAGACTATTAAGTCTCACACCTCAGCTGATTTTTTTTCACGTGCCTTTGTACTTGTTCCTTTAAGTTTACGCATCAGGGCTTCACATAGGCTGAGGGCTCCCTGGGCCCCTGGCCTCCATGAGCCTCCCCAGCACAGGTCCAGGGTTCTCCCCTGGTCACAGAAGAACTGGGTTGCCTTGAGGACCCAAGTGCAGGGGATGCATTCAGGGCCATAACTGCACACTGCCAAAAACTTCCTTACAAAAATCTCACTTCAGGCTCCATGGAACAATTCCATAACTAATCTGAAAGGGGCCTCAAACGTCTCAGGGGAACAAGAACCTGCCAGAAAAGGCAGAGCCAGCCGAGTGCATGGCTCTGTCTTGTAGCGAAAAACCTCATCGACCTTGAAAATACACTTTAAAACTGAGAATTAAAACTGATAAAAATACAGCTCAGGGCACTACTTTTATAGGTGTTCCACCCTGTGTCACACTGAAGTTATAAAACCATGGTGACAGTAATGCCTCTGTATGAATAACTCAAGAACTTCCTCACAGGAACATTTGGCTGAGCATTTGCAATATATCATGGTCCCTACCGTAGGGGACAGTTCAAAAATGGCATTGATTTGTGTGAATATTCACTGAACACAGTAAAAACCCCACCAAATTACCTGTCTTACAGATTCCTGTTGTGCCTTGAGGAGTGTGTAGGCAGTTATATACAAATTAAAGTGCGGCTTTCAGTGCATGAAAGAAGATTGACATTTATAATTTCAGAGGCTTTAAAATGTACTCATAGGTTAAATGTTTGTAGATATGCAATGAAACCTGTTCATGCATCAGTACAGATTATTAGCCAGGGATCAGTCACTGCGTGAAAGGAGAGAACTCATACAGGGGCCATGGAATTATTCATATTTCCACAAGCTTCATCCTGGTTTTTTTTCATGATCCTGCAAAACTTTTGTTGGTCTTATCATTCCAAGAGACAGGATTTGTGCCCACATACACACAGAGGAAGCAACAGTCTGTTTTCTTCATGTCCCACAATCCTGCCAGAGCACCTAAGGAGCCTGGTAAATGAAAAGCTAGTGAAAGAAAGACTGGTTCCTTGCTTTGGCTGAGAGATACCCTGCCATCTCCTTCTGTTTCATGATAGCATGTTTCCAGTAAAAATCTGCTGCCAGAATTAACTTAGGTATGTGATTCCTGGTGTCCTTCCTCCACTAGCTCTTGCAGTACAGGTGGACTTTTAAAAATAACAGAATCTGAAGACTAGACCTTTACTGGAGATTTGCTTTATGGCTGGTAAAGAAAAGGCTCTAGAAAAAGAGTAAAGACCTTAACTCCAGGTAGAGCACTAAACAAAGAGATGCTTACACTTCTGTCTCTCTTTGTAGGATATTTTTGAATTTTGTCCAATGATTTTTAAAGCTGAAATCAGTGGTTTTGTAAGTTTTACAAGCTTGTACAACTGGTAGTTCACAAGGACCATTTTGCCATCAGGAGGCAGCTCACTGATGGTATCCAGGGAATATTAGAGTGGTTAATTTATTATTATAAAGCTTGCAGTCCCTAAAGTAAACTGCATCTATAAGCAAAAGGAAGCAGTCCATTACATGTGTTTATGTTGCAGCATTTGGAAAATTCTTCTCCCTTTCGAAGCAAAAAGTTAAACGTAGATGTGCTTTCATTACCATACATGTAAACTGTCCACTTCTTGCTCTCAGAGATATTTTGGGACTTAAATATTTTTGTCCTTGTTTTTGCAGGCTGCTGAAGTATAAACCACTGCTTTTAAAATATCGTTAATCAGCTGTAGGATTTGTTGATGCCCCATGGGCACACGGACTTGAGTGGAAAAGATTTTGAGTATCTGCCATAGATATAATATGGGATCTTGGACAACATTTTTCAAATTTTTGGCTTTAAAACTGGGGGAATACTATCTCCTCCTTAATATACAAGAATGCCATTTAGCAAAAATTCACTTTTTCAAGTTACTGATGTAATGCTAGGCTTGCTTTCAGACATAATTACTTGATGATGTTATTGTTCTATGAGAAGTGTCTTAAACCATTGCAGTGAAAAAACATTTTAATTTGGTTTTGTGGTAGGATGTATGCTAGCAAATAAGATAAAATAACAAATTAATCCAGGCAAAACACTTTAAAATGAGGAAAATTTCTTTAGAAATTTAATTTTTAAATTCCAGCAATAGGGGGAAGGTTTTCCCTTATAAAGATCTATGGCTATAACAGATGATAGTACTTTTACTAAGAATGTTACTTTGGTTTGGAAGAAAAGCTTTTGTATCTATATTGGGTAAAGGTTAGAGGGAAAAACAAAGCTAAGAAGGGCAGGAATGTTGTTTCAACAGGTATTTATAAAGGCAGAAAGAATCCCCTGACAGGACAAGCACGAAAATACTTCTGGATGTTTTTGTCTGTAAGAGAGCAGACATGAGCAAAAGGAAGAGCTCGGGGTGGAGCTACTGCTGGTTTGGTCAGGCCTCTGCTCAGTATAATCAGCAGCCTAATTGCATCATTCTTAGGTTAAAAGAGCCTTTCTAAGTCTTTTGACAGAAAAGTGATAATAAAAGTGATTCATGCAATAGACATGGAAGGAATCAATAAATGAACCAGCAGTAAAAATAAGAGAAAATTATTTTTTAAGAATTTTTGATTCAGTGCCCTATAAATGAAAATTATCTCTGTATACCATTGCCACTTTTTGGGTTGAGACTGTTTGGCTATTCCACAAAGAATATAACTTACTTCTTATGAGTAGTATGTTAAAAGGTCTGCAGATGCAAATAACACTATTAGAAGAAGTTGTTGAACATTTTAGATTACTGATTTGATATCCATTTGAGACCATCAGATCAAGCTATTAGTCTTGGTTCTGCAATCTAAGCATCAACTGTAGCTGAATGATTCAGTAATCATTAGAACAATCAGCTGATACATTCTAAAAATACCACCACCCATGTAATCATAAATTTCATATTTATTAACATTAACTGCATCCTAAATTGGATTAAAATGAAGTGGCCTAGCACTCAAGCCTCAGTAACTTCCCAGCTTTTGAGCTATCTAACCTAAATCTTCCTCCTTGAAGCTAAATTTCAAAATGGAGACTTTTAAAATGACTTCCCATCAAAGCACATAGTTACATGTCTGTCTGGAGCTGTGTAAATATTAAGGGCCTGCAGCAGAGACATGTCCCATTCCAAAGAACATCTCTGGGTAAGGATACCCTGTGAGGCCAAACAGCTGTTTCTACCATGTGGATCTCTGCCAAAACACACATCTACAGCAAAATCATGCCTGTAGACCAACAGCTCTTGTGCTCCATGTAATAACGCTCCCTTAGATCTCAACAAAGCAATTAAGCCATGGATAGGGATAGAAGCTCTATTTAAAGTTTTGCTTCTCAGCATTTGTGAACAGGAACTGCAGATGAAAATCAAAGCCTTGTCCACATTCTAATATAGAATACAGCATAAAGCACCTTTCTGGGTTGGAAGGAACATAAAATGATCACACATATTTTGAGGTAACTTGACCATTTATGAAAGATTTTTTTCTGCTGCTGAAGGTACCTTTGCAACAGTGTGCATAGTCTGACTTCTGATCTCTCGTCATACATTTTCCATGTTGATTTTCCCTCCATGGATTTAGTTCTTTTTCTTTGTAGGACAGATTTTACGTCTATTCAAAACTGAAGAGCATTTCCTTTGGGCACATTTCTTAGAGCGATTTTATAGATGTTTTTATCAAGGCACATTACTTAGCACATTATAAAAATAAAAACATTGAGTAGTATTCCATCCAGTGCAATGCTTTCCCTAGTGATATAGTCTTTGGATGCAATGAGAAATTGATCAAAGCTGGACTGAGCCCTCTGTCGTTGCTGTTATTTCTTCCTCTTTTGGTGAGAGTTAACTTGACAAAATCTAGAAGAGTTCATTTTCTTTAGACATTTTGTTGACCAGTTCATACTTATACTCCAGGTTGATCTAGGGTTTGCAGGCAGTTTTGCTGTGTGGTTTTTCCTTACAAAGTCTTGAGTGAAACCAAAGTCTTTCTCAAGACATCCACAGTGAACTGTTTATGGTTAAGTGTGCAAATAATTGGGCAGTCTGCATTTAAATAGAATTGAATAATGTCCCAAACTTAATAAAGGTATAAATTCTTGACATTTAGAAATAAATATATAAGCTTAATAAAGTTTTAAAATTTGCATTGGTTTAGGTACTGCAGATTTGTGATATAACCCAGATATTCCATACAATCAATCTGAACATATGGAAAAGGTCTGAAATTCTTAAGTTGACATTGTACTCTGGCTGTGGAAAATGCAAAATAAAACCAATGGGGGAACTATTAAAACCAAAGATTAATTTTATTTTCTGTTTCAGGACCTCTAGATACCTAGCTTTCTGGGAAATTAAACAAGTGCATATTGTGTCAGAGAATTTATCTCTTGAATAAAGCCTTCATCTTGAATAAAGCCAGAGAACAACCTCCTGGGAACACTCTTCCTTTGGGGTGTGTTGAGATGCTGCATTCAAAACTGTCAGCTGAGAGCTCAGCTGGTGAAGGCTGTTCCAGGAGTATCCCAGGAAGGAGCATTTGTAGGCACCTGCCATATGGATGCAGGAGGCTGAAGCCGAAGAGATCTGTGTACTGCTTGGGGAGGGCTACAGCTGATGGTGACGCTTTCCCTCACTGCATGAAAAATGCCAAGATAGAAAATTGCGTCAGGTAAGGGGTTTGGAACCGAAGATCTGAGTGGGATTGTTTAGATACAAAATTTGAGAACAAATTCAGAGTTCAGTAAAACATCCAAGAGCCAATGTACCATCTGCTTTCTGTACTCTCCTCAGAGAGAGAAATTGCAGGCCAGAAGGGGAAGAATCCATATTCCTTGAGGGTTAATGCTGGGCATTTGGTTATCCATCCCAGCTGTATGTTTTATTTGTGTCACACTACATCCCCCTCCCCTAACCTGTTCTCCTCACAGGGGCTGTGAATGCACTTTGCTACCTGTGAGCTTGGTCTCATCTTCAGCGATTAAGTTAATTTTATGCACGGGTATGAGTGACTGGAGAGATGCTTTCATGAATGGTGTCAAGTTAATGTGATCTAGAAGCCCTCTCAAAGGCCTGCAAACTGGTGCCTTCCAGATGGTTTTAATTCCTTGTGTGGTCAAACAGATGTCTAAGAAGATCTTTTAGAGAGGATGTAGTGGAAGAAACAATATTCAGGACTCTACTTCCCACTAGCTTAACAGTTTCAGTCAGTAAGACTGAGGGTCTAAATTCAGAAGTTTTCAATTGAAAAAGGAACTCCAGATGCAGACACAGATGTACATGGACATATTGATTTAGCAGCTTTGCAAGTCTTCACCATAATTAATGCCTTTAGAACCTTCAAGTTATTCAACATTCTGGGGGCCGTTTTTCATTATTTTGTTCTCAAGATACGAAAATAACTTCCACAAAATTCATTGGTCTATGGCAGATAAAGTTCATGAAGCATAGAGAGTGCCATTACAAATTGATAAACAGTAGTGTAAATAAGAGCATTTTCCATCAAACACTCCTTCTTATGACAACATCAGGGAGCATGAATAATTTTATTAGGTTGTTTTAATAATTTGCTATTTTTGAAATCAGAAAACTGTGAAAGAAAATACCAATGTTTGTTTAAACTAAAAGAATAAGACATTGG
Organism: Daphoenositta chrysoptera; assembly: GCA_013397915.1. Lineage (NCBI taxonomy): Eukaryota > Metazoa > Chordata > Aves > Passeriformes > Daphoenositta > Daphoenositta chrysoptera. The sequence continues at coordinate 40,857 of VZRO01005756.1, read as the reverse complement.
AAGGATTTTTTTATACTTAAAATCTTAGACTTGGGTAGTAACTTGTTAGACAACAATATGGAATGCTTTGTAATGGAAGCAATTTCTACCATGAAGACTGTATCCTTTATGATGTCATATTGCTAATTCAGGGGACCCATAAACACTGAAGATCTGTTATGTTCTCTTCATAATCCAAATACAGAAAAGAATTTCCAAATGTAACTTTGTGAAACTTTTTGAGAAAGATAATTAATACTGGAAATCACACACAAACTGCACCTATATCATAAAGATGAGGTAAAAAATCTGGGCAGAAATTTCCAGAAAATTGAATCCTTTATATTTATTATATGGTTGGTCATATTCAGTATTTGTCTGTGACTGCAATGTTTACATTTAGACTTCACTGTTATGTTTAAAGAAGGAATTAGCATTGGTGGTTTTTAATTGCCTAGAATTATTTGCCAAAGCAAATACAGTTATTTTGCATGTACTGTTGTACTTGGTGGACAAAAGCAGCATCTCAACATTGCTTCAACATTTCTTCAAGATGCTAATTAAAGTCATTTCCTGCCAGCTTCTCAGCATGCTGAGCTTTCTTTGTACCAAATTAAGCTCAGAGGTTTTTTAGGATGTATAAACTGGAAATAAATGGAAGCTCCTGACCTAATTATCTTCTAAGATATGGACCTGAGAGTTTTCGGGGGGGGTTCATGACAGGATGTTCATTCTGTCCTCGCTGGGTGGATTCCAGTTTTAGAGGCAGCACTTCCTTTTACAAACTGTATTTGTTTCAGAATGGCAATCATTTACCCTTGTTTCACTCTTATCAGACTTTCCACTATTACCTTGTCTATCTCTCTCACCGTTTTCCTAGCATTTTTTGCTGTGCTATTTAAGTATTTCCAGCCTCAAGAAGTCATACCTCAGTAGGCCAGAGATAATCTTTTAAAAATGATTAAAGCAAAAACATTGAATTATTTTTAAAATATCATCTAGTTCTTACAGATTTTTTACCTTGAAATAAGTTATTTTTGTATCAAATATATGTTTTGGGTAGGATGCCATATTTTCCTGTTTAATGCTTGTTGTTATGTCATGAAAACTCTCCTAAGACTGTATGATCTGAAGAGAAAGTTGAGCTAAGCCAACCCCCACTATTGCTCCTACAATCCGGGCATTTGGGAAATGAAAGGTGAGTGGAGACCACTGCAGGCACACTACACAGGGATTGCAAGAGTACCACCCATGTGAGAGCATGCCATGGCCTGTCCCAAACTCTGTGTCAGCACACGTTGGACCTTGACAGAAGCTCTTGCTAAAATCCTGGAGACAAAAGAGGAATGTAGTTAATAGCAGGGCACAGAGAAGAGATGGAGGCTGAGCATGCTGCAAAGTCCTGATGCTCATATGAGGGAAAGAATGAGGGAATGCAAGGTTAGAATGTTACAGATTGAAACCTTAACCTCCAATAAACACAAGTCATGATGTGTGTATCTCTTCCCTCTTCCTTGTACTCACTTCCCAAGGACCAGGTATCCTTTCCCACTTTGTCAAGCATTCCCCATAGGTTTTCCTAAACTGAGTTCCCTTTATTCCTTTTTCTATCCTTCCTGTCCACAAATTTGGAAGGAAGTACTAACAATTAATCAAAACCAAAACAGAGGAAGAAAGAGAGGAATAGATGAGAGGTAGAATATTTTTCTCTCTAAAAGATTTCTCTATCAAAAGTAAGTAGATTTTTTGTGAAGAGAGATTTAATTGTTCTCTAGTGAAGATTTGGAGACTTGAAGTGTTTTTACTTCAAGACTGCTCATGGATCCCAATAAATCCCAATTCATGATGCTAATAAAAGAAACTATGTAAAATAAAGAGGTTTTTAAGTATAGTAAAACCCTTACATTATATCATATTAATAAAGTCCTCTGGTTTATTTATCATGGACAGTTTATCCAATTGTCTGTCAATGGACTCTTAAAGCTCATTTGCCTTGAAAAGCTTAAGAGTGGATGCATGCTTACTGCCTCTGGCTATGCACAGTACAAACTGGCATTTGGTCCTGCGAAGATAAAATAGTCCTGTTGCCAGACATAATGCCAGTTTGAGCAGAGAGACTAAGGACTGTTTGGTCATGATTGATTTTCAGAAGCTGTTGAAACATCTTGTTTCACCAATTTCAAACTAAATTAATGATGTAAAATTTAATAGGGCAGCAGAGATTGAAATAAATTGAAAATCATTCCTAGAGTTTTGGCCTAACATAAGAAATCGATTACTTACAAAAGGTCTCATTGTGTGCATTAAATCTCCTACAGAAGATACCAAGTGCAATGTTTACAAAAAGAATATGTTTATTGACTATTTTTGCTTGGTGATCAATGAAATAAAATGCTTGGCTGAATTATTTTTCTTTATAGTGATTAAATACAAAAAATACAAAAAAAATTCTTGGGAGAAAAGAGCAAAGGCCAGGGACACTTGTGAAAAGTTTCCTCATCTAAGTGGGCTTTCACTGTTGGTGTCTGTGTGTGTGTAACAATATGATACTTCCTCTGGCAACCTCCTGTTAGCATTACTGAGAGCTTGCTTGAAGGAAAATCAATGTATTTGCCTCTTGGCATTTTGCCATGGAGATATAATCACTAATCAAGGAGATTGTCTCCTTTCAGCTGTCTCCTTTCAGCGATATGGTTGTCTGTCCTCTGCTTTAGGGGGCAAAGAAATACAAATCCTTGATAAATCATAACCATACTGAGTAAAGCGACTTGTTACTGGTTTAAATAGGTAACTCTTTTTATGCAGGCAAATGCAGTTTGAATGACTGTTTCATCTGACTTTAAATCTACTATAACATTTCCAGTTCATATCCGAAACAGAATTTTTCAAGCATTTGCACAAATTATTATTATCCTTCTTTTAATGCCATTACAAGAGAGCTTTATAATATTAAATTCCTGCAGAGCCATCTGAAATTTATTTCCAAAATCAAATTTCAAAGTCAAATTTATTCATTCTCTTGGTAAAAGTAATGGTGGGGTGTTTGGTTTGAATATGGTCAGTAGCATAGTTTATGTGTAAATAGATTTTACATTTTACAATGCATTAAATATAGTAAACAGAAAGGGTTCGTAAAGAGCATAAAGAGAAGATCAAATAACTGTATTACTGTAAAATCTTGTTCCAACTAGGAATAAGGTGATTTAATGCTCCCTGATTCAGAAAGACCCATGTTCTCTTTCATACGTATTATCTTCAAACATTTCAAACACTTGTAGTATTTATTAGACAATTATTTATTAGACTGTCTGACACTCCTGAAGCAACAGGAAAACACAAAGAAACTAAGGAAGGAGCAGTGCACTCACTGCTGCTGTATCCTCACCGAGTGCAGACTGGGCTGGTGAGAAGCTCCTCAGACAGCTGTGTTCAGTGTGAGGTCCTCAAGAGCAAAAGCAGCAAGAGAAAGCCCACACCAAAATTTTGACACCTCCTGGGAGAACTGCCAACAGTCACTGTCACAGCCCATCCTGGTCACTGATTTGTGAGGTGATGGGGATGAGGGAACTCAAGAGATAAAAAAAGATCTGAGGTCTCACTGTGCAGAGTCTATTCTCAAGACACACCCCCACACAGGCTAATGAGGACAATGGATCATTTATCTCTCTTTTTATATAGTCTGTTCAGTGCACTGGAGGGCAGGAAAATTGCACAGCTACATTAGAAAACAAGCGGGGAAAAAAGTCAGAAAGCCATCCATTTCATGGGCAAATTATTCCTTTCAGAATTTTCTTAGGGTTTGGTGATAAGTCCTCACCATCATCAGGAATCACACTGGTTATTTGGTGTGGGGGTTATGGCTCCATGCTCTGGCGCTACAGGAAATTGCTGAGAAGGAATGGGTTGAGGGAGCAGGGAGAAGAACACAATGCCCCCCTGACACTTGCCTGACGGGAAGAAAGGATGAAACCCAGGTAAGAAATATCCAAACTTTCCAGTTCTGGCAGTTAACATAAAAATGGGGGAATGACTGAGTGATTACAAACTCATTAGTTTCTCAACCTGTTCTGTCCAGCAAAGACTTTTACTAATGAAAGCTTTAAAGAACGGTTTTCCTCATATATCCAAGTGATTTAATTTGTGTTTTTCTTTAACTGTGGAGTCTTGGATATAAGTTGAACAGACAAATTCTGAAGCATATATATGAATTTCAGAAGACTCCAGTAGAAGAAAACATTTTGTAAATAGTTAGGTGTTTAATTACTGCTTCCTAGTGGACCTTTGCACAGAAATAAAGAACAGAAACTAGAAAAGATTTTTTTTAAATATAATGAGAGCATTAGGAGGCCAGCCTGCAGAAGAGGCACAGAGTTCCCAAAGGCCTAGGCAGCACCATATGAAAGGTGGGTTTGTAAAGCTGGCTGCTTCCTGCAATTTTCTTCCAGTTCCTTATACCAGAATATGCTTTAAATATACAGTTTATTTTCCCTCTTTGTTTGCTTGGGGTTTTTTTGTTTGGTTGAGTTTTTTGATTGTTTTGTTTTGTTTTCTTCACACTATTAGCTATTAGACAGGCTATTAGACAGCAAACACCACCAGGGTATTTAAATACAAAGTCACTAACTGCAAAATTTTGAGCTTCTCTTGCAACAGTTCTTTTGATGCTGGATTTATGTATTTAAATATTAGGGTCTCAAAAAAAATCTCACACATGGTTGTACAAACATGGTACAGAGAGGATAAAACTATGTCACTGAAGAATGTCATATTGAGGATACCTACAAACAAGTTATATGATGCGAGAGAAATAAAAAGAAGTTTACAATAATAGAAATTAACAAATTTACAACAGAATACTTACAATAATATATCCCAGTTATTGTTCACCACTGGCATAATTATGAAGATGTGGTAATGCAGACCTGCATGGTAATTAACATGCCAGATCAGTCTAGAGAAGATTCACACTTATCACAGCACCTCACAAACTGCTATAAGTGCATGAATGCTCTAAATACCTACTCAGCAAAATGATTGAGGTTAGTAGTGCTCTGTTGTAGTTACACTCTGTGCATGTTTATTACATTTTTAAAGTGAAAAGGAATGAAAAATTGGTATGGTGGAAAAAATAAAATATGACTGTAAAGATAGATTCTTGTAAAAACCCCTCTAAGTTACAATATCTGAGCCAGATATTTTACAAGGTGCTTCTTATTTACGTGGAGTTCATAACTGAAATCCTGCTGCTTTTTTGCATGCTGAACTACTGTTCTTCCATTCCATTGCAGAGGAAAGACAGAAGGCAAAAGACATTACACTTCATTATTGTAATTGACTGTTCCTTCCCATTATTATTCTCTTTAATTTTTCTAAATAGAAACAATGGAAGAGTTACATAATGGAGACATTTAGCAAGTATCAGATTAAAGTTCAAATTAGCAATTATTTCCTGACATTTCTAAAGCAGGGAACAGCTCCCAAGACATCTGAATTAGATCAATAGACTACTATTAAATTGAATGAACAGATTAGTACATACATTTTAGCAAATTATGAATGACTAAATGAATGGATGATTGTAGCTGTTAACGTGCAGCGATCTCAGAATATAAAATATTTTTTTAATTATGTCTTAATAGACCTTGGTAGAAGCAGTGATTCACTTCAGAAAATTATAAATATGGACATGGCTAGTCTGCAGTTAAGTATTTGCAGTCAGCTTGTCTACAGGCTTTTCTGCAGGCTTTGGTATCAGAGAATAATTTGTATGCTAATCTAGAATTTCATTTGTGCCTTTGCCACCTCAAAATATCAAGGTAGTCTTCAATAATTCATTAAGAATTAAATTATTTTCGTCCTGAAAAATTAGTAATGTCTCAAATCCACCACAAAGAAGAGCCTGGCTAGCTCCTCACCAAGAAAATTGGGGAGAATATGTAACACATTAATAGGTGTGTAAACAGAAATAACAAAGCCAATTATCACCAATAATTTGATTTGATATTTTGAACTTTTATAGTTTAGAATTTCCCTTGTAAGATGGTTCCTATGTGCAATATTTAGTTGTACTGATCAGAACTTGTGCTAAATACATGAAATAGTATTAATTTTTAAAATGAAAGTTAATTCAAAAAATAATTTACTGTAGATCAATATGTGCAGCACATGTCTGCAGGGTGGAGAATCTAATACCATTTGTGCTTTTAGATCTAACCTAAGGTTTGTTTACCAAGGACGGATCAAAACTCAGAGCACTAACATCTGCACCAAGCTTGTTTTACTCTTTCAGCCCAGGAAAGGAGGAATGGTTTAACACCTTCATATTTTACTTTTAAAATGCTGAATTTTACTGCCTCACATGCAACCTTACTATTTTTTTTTAACTCTGTTTTAAGGTACATATACATATATATATGTAGTTAGACTCTCACAAATTGTTAAGAAACTTTTTTATAAAGAGACTTTTGTCTTTAAGCTAGAAAAACTAGGCTGCTTCATTCTGCTGATTAACCATAGAATCATGGTGGGGAAAGACCTTTGAAAGATCATTGGGTCCAGCTGTTAATCCAGCACTGCTGAGTCAATCTGCCAATGCAGATAAAAGAATAGCACTGGCACATCCATATTATACTCAGTCACTCAGTGGGACTTCTTTGTGCCCAACACCTCTGTAAAAGTGCCTCTTAGGCACCAAAAATAGTAGACCCCAGGCAGTTTTAAAATGCAGACCTATTTCCTATGGTATTATTAGGCCTCTAAAGGAAATACGCTTATTTTCCAGTCTGATAGTTTGCTACCTGTTAGAGAAATGGGAGTGCCAGCTTTAAAACCAGGCAGCTTCTGATGTTTTGAGGCAAGGAGACAGTGCTGTGCCCTCTGCCAAGCTGGAGATGGTGTGTAATGTTCCTGTTACTGATGCAGCAGAGCTAGAGGAGCTCAGCCTGTGACCATTCAGCAACAAACTGTCTTGTAGAAATGTCAGTGAGAAAACCATGCTGGGAAGGGAAGCTACAGCAAGTTTACCCACCCACATATTAATGCCACCACGTGTGGTGTGTGCTTTTGTCACCCTACAAGAAGAGGCTGCCCAGACACTTCCCCTCACCCCAGTCAATGTAGAACATCCATATGTAACTCTAGACAACCATTCCCATTTCCGCTCATACCTGTTCTGCAGGACTTTGCAAAACTTTCCAGGAAAAACTTAGAATTAGCTGGGATGCATAGTTTGTGGGGACACTACAAATTAGTGGATTGATAAATCTCTTGAAAATTTGTGCTGCATATGATTGCATGTTATTATGGGAAAGTTTTTTTTCTTTAACTCAAAATAAGTAATTGTAGCTGCAATATGTAATTAGACTACAGCGTTTCTATTTGCATGTTTTTTAACTTTGGTAAAAAATTCAAACAGGAATTAGGTGTTATATGTTACCAAACTGTTCAAGTAAAAGTATCAGACAGGACTGGATGTTCCTGAGCTCTGAAGAGGTAAGAGACTGTGGCAGAAGATGACAATCAAAATACGGTTCAGGAAGAGCCTTACTTGACACTTCAGTAGGTTTTCATCCTGTGAGGGGGCTGGTCAGTGACAAGGAGTGAATCATTCTCTTCTATCTTTAGTGATTTGTGGCAGGTTTAGGCAAATTTCTGTGGATTATCAGGTTTTCTTTTGATCACATATAATTTCCAAAAATGGTGCTGAATTGAATTTAATTATTATCAAATTGTATTTAATATTATTGTAAAAGTTTCTTATCACTTTTTTCTGACCAACTTGACACCATGTGTACCCAAATTTATCAACAGAACAGTCACTGGCATTAGGAGCAGCAAAAAATGAACAGTCCTTTGTTTATATGTGTAGGATGAAGGCAAGAACTGTGGAAACATGTGTCCTATTAAAATGACTTCTGGTGGTGTCTCATCATGTGTGACATGCATGACATCACTAAACAACTCCCACATGCAATATTCCGTTTTCCATTCAGTGAAAGTCACATATGGATCATGTAAGGATAGTTAACAAAGGCAGCAGGAATAGATCTTTTACTATTACTACTCTTACATCAATGACTTAACAGATTTTTTACTACCTGTGCTGTGCAGGCTGGTATTTTTGGACTGATGATATTGAACATGACTGATGATATTGAAAATCAAGTGCAAGTCCACAAATTCAAGAAAGGCACCGTGCTAATTACCAGTGTATTGCATAAACACTCATATTGTTTTCTGGATGATGAAAACTAATCAGATTTCTGTATATGGCATGTCAATGAATATTATTTCTTCAGAGGACTCTTGTGATAGACATAATTTGATTTTTTGTCTTACAATTAGGGCAAAACTATGCTCAGGGCACATTTCACTGTCACTAGATGTGCAAAATGAAATCTCTCAAAAGATTTTTTTCCACTTTCATGCAATTCAAGTCATCAAGCAACATACTGCAATTAAGACTGGAAAAGAGGTCACAATAGAAACTTATGTGGACAGTACAACTTAAAAGACATTTCAGTTCCATGTAGATACTACTAAGATCACAGCAATATTCCTTGAGTTTAAATCTAACTGTATACTATAAAAATTCCATGTAAAATAACAATCAATATGCTGTGTTTACACTGATAGAAAACATAGGTACTTTTTCTATAGAAAATAAGGAAATACCAACACCTTTGAAGTCAAGAATTTTTTGTTAAGTTCATGAGTAACAAAAGTTGGAATTCTTCTGGGGAGTCTTACACCTCATGGAAACAAATAGCTGTAAAATATGAAGTCTAAATAAAAGTAAGTGAATATTTGATAACTAAAATATGTCCTTGCTCTCTTTTCTTCATTTAATCATTTAATTTCAAACTTAGGGTAATTCATGCATTCAAGGAAGTTAGATAAAATTCTGACAAATTCAGAAATCTTCAAGAGCGAAAAATAAGGTTATACTAAAATGGGAAAATTGGAACATCTCGGGTTTTTTTCAGACAAAGTAGTTATCACATTCAGAAGTATTGTTTACTCTGGGTCAAGCCTATCCACTTCTTTCGATAACAACAATGGTAATCGCCTTCTGGCAACTGTATCAAATATGACCACTAGTATTTTGACAAATCCTTTTCTTCTTTGGTACCTGACTTTTTTTTTTTAAGTTTTTTCCCCTAATGTTACTCCTCTGACTTTCTGAGAATTGTGTGTTTTACATAAAGACAGCACAAGCCAGTCCTTTATCTCTAAATTTAATTTACTTACAAAAGGTAGGTACATTACTAGAAGTGATTTATATCTAAATTTAATTCACTTACTGAAGGTGTTCTAGTTCATCTCAGGTATGGAATAATCAGTAAAGTTTCATGTACCATCATACAGAATGAAACAGCTGAATAAAGCAGGTGAGGCTTACCTTTTTGAAACACTCGTGTCAAAGTGTTGCAAATTATCACATATGCCACATTATATCATGTGCCACCAGTACCCATCAATCATGAAAGATAAAAATACGTTTATACAGCCTTTGTCACACATCCTTCCCTCTGAACCATACAGAGAGCAATGGGAACATTGCCCAGTGCCTGGAGCAACATTTTGCTTTTATGCTCTGATATTTACCATAGCAAATCCTTCTGGCATTTTCGTTCCTTACCAAAGAAGGTGCCAAATATTTTTTTAGGAAGAAGTCCTGTGTTCTTAAAACTTATGGAAAAAAGACTGACTTCGAGTCCTTGGCCAGCTTGTGCTGAGTCACACCTTGCTTTAAGTTCTTCAAGCAACCTGGGCATTGGTGATTTTGGTTTTGCTCTGAGAAACCAAGTGCTAATTCATGACTCCACGCAGGGTGTAGGGGTGTCACAGCAAAGCTGTCCAGGTGCTACAGAGTGTACAGGGTACATTGGCCACCACTATTCATCTACTCAAATATGCTCAGCTCTTTGGGAAGAGCATTGTCTCTGAAGTATAACAGCCATGACACTTCAGAAATTACACTGCCAGTTGGTGCTGAAGCCATGCAATTCATGCATGATTGAGTGACAAAGAGTCCACATTGAAGATAAACAAGAGACTAACTGCTTTTTCATCAGCTTTTTGACTGGGAAAATGACAGGAAGGATATCTTTATGGTTGAGCACAAGATTCCCAGATTCCCTAGACATCCAACTAAAGCTTTGCTTATCCAGCACTAAAAAAACCAGTCAGAAGATAGACTTTGATGCTGAAAACTGATGTGTTTTCCATAATTCTGTTCTACATAATGATATCATTAGTACCTACATTTAGTCTTTTCACAGTTACGCCCTGATACAGACATAACAGCACTATTTTCTTTGCTGTTTTATTGCAATTAAGGGAAAAAGAGCATCACTTTCTGCTCTGCTTAATGCAAATGAAATACCCATTCTGAACATAATGTCAACTATAGATCAAGTGTTTGCTGGCAGCACTAAAAAAGAACAGTGTAAGAAAACTAAGTTTAATCCATCAGATTTAAGGGATGTAATGAATAGTCAGACAGGACTTGGGGAGAAAACGATACATGAACCTCCATCCAAGCATGCTTAAGAGAAACAGATCCTATATCCAGGAGAAAAAATTCACCCCTTGACAGTGGAGGCAACAGAAATCAGTGTAACAACCATTTGTGGAGAACTTTGAGACAAGGGTTTCTAGGAATAAGAAGCATTGGATGGTGCCTGAAGCAACAGAAAAGGAGACCAAAACTAGAAACACTGGATGCTGCAGGAGGCCTTGTCAATTGGTAGACTCTGATGGAAGTGGTGTCTGCAGTGATGCCCTGTCTGCCAGCAGGTGGAGAGGCAGCTGGAGATTGTGAAAGAGCTCAGCTAGGGCTTTTGGGTTGACAGAAGAGAGAAAATGGTGCATGGACAACTTCAAAGTTCCTGACCCCCCAAAAAAGTCTTCTGAAGAGTAATATGAGAGCTGATCTCTAGAAATGTGTAATAATTTTTAAAATATGTGGATATAATTAATTGAAACTCAGCATATAAAATATCATCTCATATTGTTGTGCTGCAGAAATAGTATTTGAAGAAATATTATTAAAGAAAAATAGTTTGTGGTTTTTACTTTATGAATTACATGACTTCTCTATAAAGTCTAACCTGGTTAGACAACCCAGTGCCGTGAAAACATCTTAATGACTAAAAGACTGTCAGCCACTTTTAGGGAATTCAAATCTTTCTATTAAAGTTCCAGTCCTTTTACCTTCATCCATTTTAGATGGTGCTTTTGGATCAAGTAATTCCAGACATTTTTGGAAATGCTTACAGAGTAAGAGTCTCCTAAAGGGAAGTAAATGTACTGTCCAATTCAAATTACCATATAAGGATATCTTCAGAATAAAACACCCTTAAGAAGGATATTAATTAAGTTTGAATTGTCCTAAAATGTTAAAAAAGAGGCCTGGGAATGGGTCAGTAGTTTTTAGTCGTTTTCAGGGATCTGAGCACTGCATTTTCCCATTCAATGCTCAGTATTTTTATTTGGAAGAATACTGTGAAAAAGCTGTATCTGCCATCTGAAGGTCATGTCTTTCCACTGCTAATCACTTGAAGTTTTTCTGCCATCTTCCTATTAGGAGGCTTTACTATTGCAAAGTAATTGGAATGAAGTTTCCAGGGAGGAGGCAGAAATATTTATATAATTCAATTTCCACTACAATAAATTGGCAAATTTTTGTAACATATGACCATTAATGAGGAAAATAAACAAACAAATATATAAACCCCCAAAACAATCTGTCATGATTTAGCCTCGATAATTACTGAAAATATAAGGAGATTCTCAAGAAAAATGAGAATGTAATGCATAAATCATTTTGTTAAGACATGAAAGAGCCTATGTAACTGGATGCAGCATGTGGATTCAGGCAGACACGTAAACAGGAAGATACACAGTGCAGAGAATGTTGCCATTTGTTGATAAATAATTATGGGTTTGGCTGCTTGACAGGATACTGGAAAGAAATCCATTAGGAACATTCAGAGCTGGAAGTGATCATGTAACAGAGACATGTATAAAGAAAAATATTACCCTCATCTATTTCTCAAATATGTGACAAAGGTAGGACACCTTTCTGAATTATTTGCAGCGTTAGTATCTTGGTTCGGACACCTGATCTAGAAAAAGCTAAGTTCTTGTGATTTCATCTGAAAAAGCTTCTTTCTCCCTTATTGTGGTGACACAACTGGCACCTGCCACTGGGGTAAGGATGTAGCTTGCATTTGCTGGAAGATGGAGCGGTGCAGGTTTAGCTGATTTCAGCATAGGCTACAAATTATCTTTATGCTAGTCTCAGGAGACATTGTACTTCATTCTGGCAAAATGGAGAAAACAGTAACATTTGTTCTATCTTAATCTATATTTGATTGTAAACTCTTCATACCAAGGGATTGCCTTTTGGTATTGACATGAAGAAAAACTGGGCCGTCACTTCCATAATGGCTCTGAGGTACTGTCATGGTTTCAGCCCAGCTGGCACCTCAGCCCCAGAGAGCTGCTTGCTCACTCCTCCCCAGGCTGGATGGGGTACAGAACCAGAAGGATGAAAGTGAGAAAACTCCTGTTTGAGATAAACACATTTTAATAGGTAAAGCAAAAGCTGACCATGCAAGCAAAGCAAGAAAAATAATTAATTCACTACTTCCCATGGTCAGGCAGAGGATCAGCTGTGACCAGGACAGCAGGGCTCCAGCATGCCTAAGGGTGACTTCTGGAACGCAAATGCCACCACACCAAACATCCCCCTCCTCCTTCCACAGCTCTATATGTTGAGAATTATGCTGTATGGTCTGGGACATCTCTTGGGTCAATTGGGGTCAGTTGTCCTGGCTGTGTCCCCTCCCAACTCCTGCTGCACATCCGTCCCATTTGCTGGTACGGCAGTGTGAGAAGCAGAACAGACCTTGAGGCTTTGCAAGCGCTGCTCAGCCATAGCTAAAACATTGCTGGATTACCAAAACTGTTTCCAGCACAAATACAGAACAGCCACACACCAACTATGGTAGAGAAAATTAACTGTATTCCTGCCAAAGCCAACACAGGTACAACTGCAGGATGTAAGTTATCAGTGTTAGGGCTGCCTTAATTGTAATTTTCTCTGACTTACCAGTGGTGCGGTTCGACCCTCAATTTTTTAGGAGTTTGCCACTTCCTAGCAGAGGAGAAAGGATGAGTGAAGAAAGAGTCCATTTATATCAGCAGGCTATGGCACAGATGATGCTGGGAATGTTTTCTCCTAAAAGAATTAATACTTATCTGGCAATTAAAGTCAACTAAAGGTCTGTAGGGTTGCACACATGGGCTGTTTCGTTCCTCAGCTAAGCTGAACTCTGGCGAGACCACATCCCAGAGCAGCAGCCTGCATTGTGTCTTGTCTTTTTCCTGCTTACTGAGCAGAGAAATTCAGACAGAAAAGGCTTTAGTTTGTTTTGAATTCAAAGAAAGAGAATTACTGAAGGTGAGGAGGAGTGATTGCCTACAGAAGCCACAAGAGCATTCATCAAAGTAAGGCACCATTCTTATTCTCTTCTTAATGCTCTAATGATTCATTTATGGAGATAACTCTTATTTCCCAGGACTGTCCTCTCTCTCTCTCCCCATCAGAATTCAGTCTTGTGTCCGAATAAATTATTTTTCTCTGGGAAAAAAAAAATGTCTCTATATTGCATAGCAAGCACTTCTGAGAATTTTTTCTGAATTAAAAAATGTAATAAATTCTAATAATACAACTTGCCACTATTTGGAACTTCATAGCATCAGCATTTTGGGGAAAATTATTGATAAACACTGCATATATATATATATATTAAAACAAACTTATTTCTGGCCAAACCAATAATGTATTTTTAGTTTGTGTGAAGTTGCAGTTTTTGAAGAGAAACTGGACTTTGAGCTGATTTGGCCACTTTAGAAAACAAAAGTTGAGTGAGGACCCCTGGTCCTGGGTGAGGTGAGAAAAGAGGCCTTGGGCCTTTTCAGGTGGGAAAATGTGGCTGGGCTGCCTCCCTATTTCCTCTGAGAGGATATTATTTTTTAAATCTCTGACACGAGAGAGAATCTGTTACTTTCAAAAGATAAGCCATTCACTCAAAAATACTATGGAAGCTTCACAGATGAGCTTTCTCTGAGGAATGCTCCCAAGTCTATCTTTGCTTTGGAAGAGGAACCATCCACAACTTCCCCTCAGTGCGTTGTTAGCAAGCTCTGATATTAGAAATCAAGGGCTGTCATTTCCAGTGTTCAGCATGTGCACATTACTGCTGTGACTTTATGGCACTGATGTCAACATTCCTATTTTGTTTCACTGAGTCTTTCCCACAAAGGCCAAAGGACTTCAGATTGGGATACTGTTCTTTGGGATTCCTGCCTGTAACAGGTTGGGTTTAATGAACAAGTTGAAACACCAGTTGTAGCTGGGATTCAGTCTACCAATTTGTTTTTTGTGAGATATAAATGTATAAATTAGGAGAAAACATGGCAAAACAGGCCTACTCATTTCTAAACAGTATAAAGATAGTTTATTGCTACTAGATAGAATTAACAGGAAAAAACTACACCAAGAAAGTAAAAAGAAAAAAAAAACACATTACTTCTTCTGCCAATTCCCCTATGCTCCCTTTCCCCGGGGCTTCTCAGAGCCCTCAGACCTCCTCGCAGGTTTCTCAAGAGAGGGGACAAAGAAATTAACAAACATGGAATTTCTGGTCAGTATTAGAGTCCTTAAAAAGTCCTTCCACACTCCAGGAAAAGAAAGAGGTCCACTTTGCTTCTGTGTGGATCCAGAACTGTCACCGCAATAGTCTATCCGATCGGGGACATCCTATAGCACTGAGCATCCAAAACATAGGGTATTCTGAGTCCCCCATATCCTTTAAATGGATAGCAGAACAGTTTATGGTAATTACAGTTCCTTTTCCACTTTTCCACAAAGT
>VZRO01005756.1:255-25643 GCA_013397915.1 Daphoenositta chrysoptera | reverse complement strand
TCTGTCCCAGCCGCCGCCGCAGGATCAAAGAGGCTCTTCCGCATTCTTGCCAGCTTTAAATATGCACAATTGCAGAAGCGCTTATTGGATTAGAAAGCTGCCAATTAATTTTCAGCTCCAATCCACGACACTGCCAAAGGACTTTGTGTGACTATGACAAGTCTTTCAGCCACCCAAGTTAGAAGGGTCAGAACATTTGTAATATTTCACTTATCCTTTTGAGAGTGCTGACAGTTTTTCATTTTGCCCTTTTGATACTTTCAGACATTCAGAGTGGGCTTGGAGAAATCATGTCTCATAAAAGTGTTGTATAAATGGAAGAAATTTTGATGACCATATGAAAAAAACTGAAATGAGGTGAGATTTGAATGTGTCTTAGGCACAACAACACTAGTTCAAGAAGAAAGTGGCTATTTGGGCTACAGAAGAGGAGAACAAAATTATTTTAGGACACAAAAGGGAAACTCTGAGCAAAACAATGTAGTTGACCCAACAGAGTGAGAAGAGTAAAATGGAAAGGACTGAACACAGGAATGCAGCTGAGATCTTCCCTGTGGGTGGAAATGGACAGGCTTACTGACAATTTTGCACAAAACTTTTACTTTGGGAGAAAGGAAACAGACTGAGGATAACTAAATTCAAATTTCTAACAATTAACATTTCTTTCCCAGCTCTCCAGCCTGTGACTCAACCAGTTCTTCCCCTAGGATATAATTCAAAATTTAGTGGATGAATTGAATTCTTTTCAGTTTATGTATTTCTACTTGTCTCACTTATAGGCTGACTATGGGAAAGATCTGATTTTTGAACATGTTCTTTATTACCATTTGATGTGAAAAGATAATATGGCTCATCAGTCATCTCATAGTCAGTGTCTCTAGCTAAGCAAATATTTTAAACATTTTTGTTGTTAATACAAGTCGTTCTTTAAGTAATCTATGTTTAACTACCAAATAGATCTAAAGAACTATGGCAAAAAAAATAAAACTAGAATTCTATGAATAAAGGCAAAAGTCATCAATGAATGCCTTCACTTTTTTTAATCTACTCAATAGGCATTGTTTATACAGGTTGAGATATGGACAAATAAGATGCCATGAGATTGCTATCTGCATCACCTGAGGCCTTCTCAATCAGACTGTGTTAATGGGATGTTTTCACCCTGGTCTATCAGGAAACATGCCAAAAAGTAAGGTCTGACTAATTATGGCTCTTTTCATCTAAGCATGTAAAAACAGCACAGTGTGGCACGAATAGTGTGCAGCTTATTGTCAGAAGCGATGGTTTTCCTGTGTGATGTTAGTACTCACCTAAAATAAAAATGAAAGACAATGCAAAAACAAAAAGAAAGAGAATAATTGCAAAACAGTTGGTGAATACAAATACATTCTCAATCACCTCAGCAATAACAATAGGTTTTAACATGTTCCCAGGTTTGAAAATTGAGTGTTTTTCAAGTGGGGATTTTACACCAAACAACCTGGATGGAAAGACTGAACTGTGTTTTGACCTGAGCTCCATCACTTGATAAGGATATTGTGTTTTAGCAGCAGTAGCCTGATGACTTTCTTCAGGGTTTTCCTACAGAAATACAGTTGATTTTAGTAGATGATTTCCTCCCCAGAAATTTAGGCACACCTTGAGCCAATCAATATCTTTGCTGAGAAAAATGAAAGTTACTGTTGCAGATACCAAAGCAGGAAAATAATAAGGATTTATACAGTGTAGGTCAGGATCACACCCCTTGTTCATCTGCTTCAACACATAAGCTACACAGCTGCACCCACTGGAAAACAGCAAGTAACAAACAAATGCCAACTGCTGAAAAAGTTTAATTTATTTAAAGAGTTTGGGTTCTACTGTTCTATCATTCTACTGTTCTCTGTTGTGAGATAAAAGAAAAAATTCTTACTCATGAGAGCAATTTAACATTGGAAAAGGTTACCCAGACAAGTTGTGAAATGTCCCTCATTAAAAATACAAAATATTGGATTGACAGGGCCCTAAATAACCTGATCTAATGGCTCGAGGTGAACCTAAGAAGAGCTCTTGGAGCAGCGGGCAGAGAGTGTGGTTGGATGTTGCCAATGAGGCTGGTCAAGGCCATTAAGGCCTATTGGTGGCCTTGGGGTCCTGACAGATTCTGTAATGTGTGACATTCCTGATAAAAATCTACCTTTTCAACTGTGAATAACATATCACTAAAGACGCTGTTCTTAAACTGGTTATTGGTTTTGGATTTAGCCTGAAAACTAGAAAAAAAAATATGCAGACATGTATGAACACATAAAGTTTTGTTGGGTTTGGTTTGAGATTCAGTTATGACTATATTCTCCAGCTGAGCCCCGTGTAGTAGTGCCAGTGAATCCTTTACATACCAAAAAGGAAGACTCCCTAGGTTCTGTCTTGATTCAGCCCTCACAACTTCATGTGTTTAGTCAGGGTACTTAAATATAACACTTCTACCTCTATAACTGACAGAGAGAAAGATGCATCTCTAAAGGGGATTCCAGTCCCCCCAAGCTTTGGATGTCCCAAGGTAAGTTTGGAACACACCCAGACTATGTGTTCTGTGTGGATTTCTTCATGTTTTGTGTGTGACCCTTAGTTGCCTTTTTGTCAGGTATTAGCTTTCAAACAGAGAAATTCAAGCAGTTGCTGATGTATCAATCAGTATATCTGATACATAAGTCAGGATGGAGACCAGCTGTGTCATACAGTCATTCTCCTGCTCTCCAGCTGATTCCTGAATTAGAGGGCCAAAGGCTAAACTAGTAATGTTCTTATTATATCTCCAGTTGCAGTAAGATTGCAACTAGTGAGCAATCCCTTCTTCCTCAGCAGGGATTCCTTAGCACTTTACCCTTTGCATAACCTGAAGGGAATATCTGGTTACTAATTTACTTCCATCTACTTCCATAGCCATTTAACAACTTCTAAAGTGTACTAGTGACACATGGGAGGGAAAATGTGTTTAGAATAGAATAATAGAATAGTTTGGGTTGGAAGGGACCTTTAGAGGTCACCTAGTCCAACCCCTCTGCAATGATCAGGGACATCTTAGGCTAGGCCAGGTTGACCTGAGCCCCATCCAGTCTGACTTCCCGTGTTTAGTAGAGGATCAGGAAAAGGTCATAGCAAAATCAGCAAAAATGTGGCAGAAACAATCTTCAGGTAGTATAAGGTTGACAATTCTTGCATTATTGCAGTCACTTTGTATAAAGTACCTAAACACAAGCTGGATTGACTCAGTGTCTATTCCAGGGTCAATCTATGGCCAGGCGAAGGGCCTCAAATTTAAGGCTTGTCAGGTTAAATGCAAGCTGCTTTAGAAAGTTAAACCCTAACTTTTGTCCCCTGTATAACACGCAGTGTGAATGTGACTTACTCCTGGTGTGATTCTTAAGGTGGTCTTGTGCAAGGCCTGGGGCTGGAGCTCGATGATTCTTGTGGGTCCCTTCCAACTCAGGAGATTTTATGATTCTGTGATTCTATGACAATAAAAGAGGATGGAGCGCCGCTGTTCCTCAGTCTGAGGGAATAAGTCTTGGCCCATGTCAGCAGACGTCAAGTGCAAATATCTGAGACTGCTTTTCCAGTGACAACCTGGAGTCTAAAGAAGATCAATTGTATAAAGATCAGTGCATAAAGCATCTTTGACACTTCAGCTAAATCTTCAGATATCTAAGAGTTTAGAAATTTGTCTTGGGATAGTATTCTGAAACATATTATTCACAGTCAGTGTTCAGAATTTTAGGAATAAAAAATTACTTTAAAGGGTCAATAAGCTGAAATAGTATGCAATTCAGATTCTTTCTCAAGTCACTTAGCTTTCTTTTCCATTCTTTGAAAACCCTCAAACAACCTCTCGTATTCATGTAGGTGTGCATCTTGTGGGCTATAACTCCTGATTTTTCTTTGGAGTCAGCTGTTGCCTAGAAGCAGTAGAGTAGGAAGATTTAGCAGTTAAACTTGAAGTTTCTTAGCTGGAGAAGACAGCCCACACCTTATAATTCAGGACCAAGGGATTCTAGTACTTAGTCAGGTAGAAACAGTTGAGATAAAATGCTATTCTCACTTCTTTTGGTTCCAGAAAAAACCACAAAGCTTCCATGTGCACATTTAGTAAGACTTAAACTTAGAGAACACTTGCAAATTTTGAACTGTGCCACAGGGACCACCATAAAGCAGGAAAAAACCCTTAGCTTTAAGTGTAGAGCAGATATGATTTCTACCCAGTTGCTGTTGCAACCAGAGGTTGTCTCTGCATCCAGTTCTGCACTAGCTGGTCAACGTGTTATATTTCTAATATAAGATTTACCACTGAGGTGGCAACATGTCTCTAACCAGCTTCTGCCCAGACTCCCAAACGTCACATGCACACAGCAAGGCCAGCTGCACTCTACAGGTCTCTCCAGATGTGCCCTACCACAATGAGTTCTGGGGGATCTACTAATGTCACTACATTTAGTCTAAGGGTGGTTATCTGAAAGCAGGATGTAAGTAATTTCAATTAGTGTTAAATAAGAAAGTGATTAGTGGTTTGTATTTGCACTGTAATCAACTATCATCACACCATGAAACAAAGAAGCGTTTCCAAACAGGCAGAGCATTTCCAAACAGTTAAGGAGAAAAATTAAATATATTTGGAACAAAATACTTCAAGGAAACAAAACCTGACAAACATTTGGAGTGAGTTTCACTCAATCTAAATCTTATTTATTTTCCATTTATCCTGAAATTTAAACTCAAATTTAAAACTTAGGATATTTACTCTGAGTGTTATCATCACCCAGTCAGTTTGGATGACTAAAAAAAAAAAAAAGAATTTCTAAGGCCATCAGAGGTAAAAAACTGACCCTAAAGAGAAGCTTTTTTTTCCCCCTTTTACTAGCCTAATATTTTTTCTATTCCAAATCATCTCTCAGCCTAACTTCTACGTGAAAAATGCTGTTCTTGTGAGTCAGCACACTCTGCTGGTAGACCAAGAGAATGTGACTGACAGAGCAAAAAATGATTTCCAAAAATAACACAGGCATGCAATTAAAAGGTAACCTGCTGTATCTTCTGAGAAAAGGAAACAAATCACAATAATATGCAACCCACAGCTCTCCTACACAGTAGAGTTAATTGATCATTACAGTTTGATTCATATCACTATACTAAAAAGGAGTTGGTTCATAGCCTTAACTCTGTATTGAAGACGACAGCGGTTTCAGAAGGAATTCATGTGAGGCAGATGTGAGGCAATTAGAGCACAGAATGTGCAGTGCTCCAGTGGGCCTATGTCCAGCTAAAGAGAAAGGAGCCTGAAATATATCTTCAGATCCTGTCCTTGAATGCAAGGGGTTGGGGACAAGGGAAAATTCCCTGAATCCAGGTGTGACCATGAGGCTCTCCTTCTGATCTCTAGTCAGATGCACAGAGAAGAAGCCTTTGGGAGCTGGTGACCATCTGTCTTTGTTTGAAAACAAACCAGTGGGAGATCGCAAGTCAGGATAAAATTCAATAGGAAAAATTTAAAATAAGTGAAATAATACAAGGAAAAAGCACTAACAAAGTCAGATACAACCTGACACCCTGTTGGGGTGGTGGTAGCAGTCCAAACGAAGTAACTCAGTTGAAACGGTGATTCTGTGGAAGATCTGGTCTCCAGCTGAAGGTCCAGTGGTAGCTCTTGTCCTCTGGGAAGCCAGTAGACAGGGCTGCCTGTGGTGTTTGCAATCTCAGTTTATATCCAGGATGGAATGCTTGTCTCCTCCCTCTGGGCAGAGCATCTCACAATGGGATGATCTAATTTTGTCAGTCATGTAGTAAGGCCTTGATTGGCCATTAACACAATATTGTCCGGAATGGGTTATGTATGAGTCATGTGGAAAAACCCATTAACAGAAGATAGTCCAGAGGGTGGAGGCAAGCAACACCACCCACCTGTTGTCAACAGTTCATGTAGATGGTAATAGAATACACTGCAACCAAGGACACCATCATTGTTCTTTATGCTCTGTGTTCAACAGATGAAGAGATCTTTGTGCAGTTGAGCACCAACCATTGTCAAACCTAATCAGGAAGAATTGAGTTTCCTGAAATTACATGATGAAATTCTGGGTAAATTTTTATTATTCTTATGATGCTGTTTATTTTAAAGTTGATAATAGTTGCACAAACCATTATCCGTGAAATTGCAGGACACTTCTATACAGTCTCCTTGTGTTTCTGATTAATTTTGCTGTTTGACCAAGAAGCCACTGAATCCAAATCTTTTTGGTCTTACTTTCTGCTATCTATTATATACTTATATCACATTTTGTTCTACTTTTGGAAAAGCTAATTCAGTGACATAAATCTATACTAAAAAAGGCTTTGGAAGAGGCAATAGGGGAAAAGAGCAATAACTGGGAAGATGAGTTGTGCGTGTTTTGTAGATATTCAGAAATACTTTTCTTATATATGCTATTTTACATTTTGAAATTCATTTGCAATACTCTATCCAGAGAAAACCAAGCAATTCCATTTACTGTGGATATAATAGAAAAAAGCCTCTTATTTGTTTGTGTCTGCCCTAAGTCCCAGTATACACCCTTCCACTTACTTCCTCCCTTTCCCACTTTCTCTATGCCCTTCATGACACTTCATAGTCCTCTTCTTGCTTTACTACTCAACTCAAAAAGTGGTGGTGCCCACTCCTGCCTGTCCCAAGTGGTGCCTTGCTGCCTGACCAAGTAGTGCACATAAACCTGGTGACTTGACATGGCTTTCAAAGTGTAAGCACTACCAATTTTCTCAAAATCTTTAGGAACAAGATTATCTTTAATTCTGCTGCCACAACTAGTTGAAAATGACCAGCAGGTTCAAAAGATTTCACCGAAAAAGAAAAAAAAAAGATACAGGAGCTAATGGACACACAAATTACTGAAAAAACATCCATATGAAATAAGTGGAAATAATGACACAAATTCAAGTAAGTTAGTAGACATGGAATGCTTTCCTTCATTTCCATCATTAAAAGAAAGCAGTATGCTTTTGATTAGAATTATTCCATTAAGATGTAAAAGAACTTTGGGCTATGAGAAGGAATTGGCACCTGATTTAAAAATGCGATAACTTTAATGTTGATTTTAAGTGCATGAACCAGTTCCCTAAGCAACATCAACTTTCAATTCTGTTTAGTGCACAGTCAGCCATTGTAATCATTAACATTTTCCTGCTCAATCACACTGTCTGTAACCAGCCACTAATAAGAATTAATGAGACAAATCTGCCTTGATTTAGTTCCAAGGAACCTGCAGGAGTTCTGTCTCTTGGGAGAATTTAATTTATTCACCACCTGTATCCTAAATGTGTTTTCTCAGTTTTGGAAGACCCAAAAAATCTGCCAGTCTCTTTGGTCTGTTGTTCCTGTTCCTTGCATGAAACTTTGCATTCCTCGGGGGCTTTCCTGTTAAATCCTCCTTGTATATGCAAGATATTTCTGAGAGGCAGACCCAGCCTCTCAAATCCCATGGACTCTGGAGGTCACATATGCATCCTCTGGAGTGAATAATCTTTGGCATCTGCTGGAACTTGCCAAATGTGTTCAATTGCTTCCAGCAGCTGGTCTAGCCAGACAGTGTGGCAACAGTGAAGAGAGGTAACTGCAGAAGTATATGTGGAGAAAAGGTATTCCAACAGAAAAGAGAGCAAGGTTACTTCAAAAGATTATTCTACTTTAGTAATCTTTCGAATAATCTATGGAGTCTCTTCATCAGTTTCATTCATTGTTTGTACCATTTTAGATTTGTTTGTTTGTTTGTATAGCTATCTTCTTTCATCGTACACATCACTTTAGGAGCCAAGAATAGAATGGTAAAACAACATTGTAGATTTCTGTTCTTGTGAGAGCACCCCTTGCTTGAGTGTGGCAAGGATTTCTGCTGTAATTCAGCTGTTTAGGCTTCATTGTCCTAACCAGGACCTGAAAACTGAATCATCATCTTTGTACTGAAGTGCTAAATTAACTGCAAAGGTGTCTGTATTGTTAATGTCACAAAGTTCCTCAACTAGATGACGAAATAGTGAAACTGGAAATAATAAAACATTAACTGGAAGATGGATTACTTGCCCCTGCTAGGAAAAGCTTACTTTGACTCTTCAATACAACAGAATACATAGCACTAATACTCAGAGGAGAAGAATGCAGGAAAGAATGTAATTTTCCCTGATGCACATGATATCTCCTGGAAGTGCTAATGGTATTTATATGTACACTCAGGGACAGTTGTATTCCATGAACTAGAAAACAAATGGTTGAGAGTGTATTTAATAAAAATTCACTACTACCATTCATCTTATATGCACTGTTTACAAAATGTCAATTATGTTTACATTTTCTTAAGCCAGAAGACACAAAATAACAAAGGAAGAATGGAAGCAGAAAATAAAGGAAATAAATTAGCAATCAATGCATTGGAAAAGCCATAAGAAAATATTAGAAAATAACAAAGAGATGTTACGAAAGAAGCTACTTTGTGCTACGATGGGGACCTTTCAGCTAAAACTAATCATATCAGGAAAGTATTTTCTGAGCACCTTAGGACAGAATATTACTTCATATCCAATCTTTTTAGTGGTAGGAAACAAACCATAAAACTGTTCTCCTAAACTGTGAAGGGAAAGAACTGCTTCCGTCCTGGATCTCACTTTCACCGTTTTTGGTGAGGAAGGAAGATAAATAAAGAGAAGCAAACTGGAATGGACTGTTGCTATTCACACCATGTTGTATTGCAAACAAACTTTAATAAACAAAGGTGCAATAGAGCAATCACACCAATTCTCCAGATAACTTTCTGCCAAATTTGTATAAACGTGGAATCCTTATTTTTAGGTTTTTGTTGCCAAGTACTGAAAAACCTCAGCAGCTGAAATAAACTTCTGCAGCAAGCGAATTAAATTGCAGATTTCATACTTCTAGAAGAAAGTTGAAGGCAGCTGTTAAAAAAGGAAGAAGCTTGAATTCTTGTAATTCAAATCAGTTCATATGTGAAGGACTTTTCTTTCTAGTACCACCACACTGTGCCCCTCTTGTCATCTGAATAGAGACGGAAAACTTTTGGGATACTTCTCGCACAGAGCACCTGGCCAGGACATCTTTGTACGGGAAAAATGTGCCACGACAAAACAACGTTCTTCATCACCCCGTCTTGTGGCCCAGATTCTGGTGCTGCCTAGAAAATCTAGCGCATGGAAAGACTCACCGAGCAAGTGCTTTTCTCTGCGGGAAAGTTTCCCAGAGCGGGAGCTACGTGCACCGTGTGGACTCTGCGAAAGCGAAAGGCCATCCATGAACCTCGAGCTGAGGAGAAGCTGTGAGCAGCACACTTGTGGGTGCTTGCACTAGGCAAGCTGGAAAGCGGCGGAGTGGAGCGCCTTGGCTGGGCTTCTGTGCTGCACAGACAACGGCAGGCGAAGAACAGAGCCGCAGAGCGCCGGGCTTGTGTGTGCAGTGTACAGAAGTGCAGCAAAGCGCAGCAAAGGTTCGCTCACAATCCGAGCCTGCCGAGAAGGTTGTCGCTGCTCCAAAAGGCAACACGCAGTTGCCGCTCTTCGTCCCACAGCGTGGAGATAAGCGCCCGCCTAATCCTTCAGCCTTGAAGAGTCCCTGCAGCTAGAGCTCACCCAAGAGCACGAATCAAAGCAGAAGGCGTTCCTGAAGCACTCCTTCTCCAGCAGCCTTCGAGAAGCGCCCATCACACGGTGGCTCTGTAGCTTTCTTCTAAGACAGACGTCTGCCTAGTTTTGACTCTTGCAGCTCCCTTTGCCAGCCTCCAGCAGCTGCTCTCATGGAGATCGGCTACAGAAGTAAAAGCCAGTGCTGGGCTGCACCTTCGACCTTCGCGTTCCGCACGTAAGCAGCATCAAATTGGCCGCTGCACTGTGTACTTCCCTTCTCCGCTGCATCCTACCGCCGTGTTCTCTGCTGCTCGGCGACTGAAGGCAAGCGCAAGTGCTTCCGCAGAGAGTGTCTTTGTTGGCAGCGAAGCGCTCCAGCGCGCTGCTGTTTCCCAAACACATCTGTGCTGCGCGCCTTTCCTTCTAAGCCCTAATAACTTCCAAGACCTTCATTTCAGGTAGATTCTTATTTTAAAATAATTACAATCCTTTTGAACATACATACTTATTTGAAGTTAGTCATAATTTCAAATATGTGTATCTTTTACATGCAATACATGCATGTAAATATGAAAATACATTTAAACACAGCGTGTATACAGTAATGGGAAATAGCATACAGTATTATCAAATGGATGTTATTCTTTCCTGAGCAATCAACCTGAAAATAGCATCACTGAAGATTGTAAAATGTCCAGATGATAATTTTATTGACAGTTTTACGCCCTTGATGTCTGTTCTCAAATTTCCAACCTGATCCCATCAGTCAGGGTTCATAGGAATCTGTGGCATTTAATTTCATGCACCACTCTTCTTCACCTGCTAACCCTCAATACTGCATCTTAAATTTAATTAGCCATGAAGCCTTTTCTAAGGCAAAACTGAATCTTGCATCTGACAGGTTATACAACCTTGAACATAAGCCCACATTTCCTCTCTGAGTATCTAATATACGATTAGCACATGCTGATTTTCATCAATATGCTGCACAGGGTCCCACACTGCCTTCTAATGCTAATATTCCTACATTATAATACGGTACTGTCTGTTTGCCTCTGGCTTTTAATTTCTTTAATAAAATGGTAATGCGTCATGTTTTAATATTGTGGTTGCATAATTGTCTCGGGATGTGACTAGCAATTTCTCGACTATGATTTTTTCATAACATAAACACTTGATGAAAACTAAATTGTTCCTGAGAATCCTGTAATCTTAAAAAATGGAGAAAATATCAGAATATAATTTACTGATCCCTTTTCAAGGGAAAATTCTTATTTTCCACTTGCTTATAAAGCACAGTTAATTTATACTTTAAAAGCCACATTTTAGTACCTGTTAAAATTGAAACAAGTCACTTTGATACCAATGATTTGGCCTAAATATAGTTCTAATCATCTGAAAAACATTTATCTTAGGAATATATTCGATATTTTAATTATCTTGTTTCAGCTAATGGATGCTAAACCTCAAATATTGCTGAGTGGGGAACCGCCTTTCTCAGCTACCATGTGTCCTTACACTTCAAGTCTTCTTTGGTGTGTTTGGTGTCATCCTTTACCATTACTGTGCAAAGCCTGACGATATCTTTATTGTGAGTGCCATGTCTGACTGTTGCCATCTTGTGCTTGGATTACAGAAAACTCCTGAATTTTTATCAGCTTGACTTGATGTCCAACCACCACCACCATCACCCCTCTTCATTTGACCTCAGCAGAGACTACGAAGACGTATGGTCTTCCAGATGCTCTGGTTACTTTTATCTGTATAGATAGCATCACTGGAAGATGCAACTCTGACTTCATTTCTAAGTGAACCTCGTGTGAACATGTGCGTGTGAACCACAGACATAAAAAGCTGGGGTTTTTTTCTTCCTGGGTTGCAAGATGGAGCTGTGGTGTGTTCTTCACTGGTGGTTATTGTGGGGCTGGACTGTACTCCAGAGAGAGCCCAGACACTAACAGAATAACAGGATCACAGAACGGGTCCGTTTGGAAGGGACCACAGTGGCCCATCCTCCTGGCTCCAACAGGATCATCCCAGAGCACATGGCACAGAATTGCATCTAGACAATTCTTGAATATCTCCAGTGAGGGAGACTCCACAGCCCCTCAGGGCAACCTGTTCCAGTGCCCAGTCACCCACACAGTAAAGAAGTTCACCCCCATATTCAAGTGGAACTTCCTGTGCATCAGTTTCTGCCCGTTGCCTTGTGTCCTATTGCCTGGCACCACTGAGAAGAGCCTGGATTCATCCTCTTGGCACCCTCCCTCCCGATACTGACAGACATGGATGAGGTCCCCTCTCAGTTCATCTCTTCCCAAAACGTAAGTAGCCCAATTCTTGCAGCCTTTCCTCGTAAGAAAGGTGCTCCAATGCTTTAATAATCTTTGTAGCCCTTCACTAGACATGCTCCACACTTCAGGCACAGCCTCACTAGGACTGAGTAGAGGGGCAGGATCACCTCCTTCATCTTGCTAATGCACCCCAGGATACCATTGGCTTCCAGGTCACAAGAGCACTGCTGGCTCATGAACAGCTTGTTGTCCACAAGGACCCCCAGGTGCTTCTCCACGGAGCTGCTTTCCATCAGATCAGCCCCCAGCCTGTAGTGGTGCCTGGCGTGCACTGTCTGGAAAAGTTTCAGATCAGGAAGGAGGTGAGAATAGTAATGAGTAGTAGTTACAACACTGAGTAATAGGCTCACAGGTCTGTCAGGGAAAAGTGCCCTAATTTCAGTCCACCTCGGCAAACGCATAAAGGTCACTGATTGACATAACCCTTGCCCCTTCCTCCAGAATTCACTGTGTCCTCTAACTTATTTTGCCCTTCAGAGTCTGTCTGACTCTGTGTTGTGGTAGCCAAACCCTCACTGTGACTGCTCATGTTGAACATGTAGGAGTGACCCTGAAAAATACAGAGGTAGGTATTGCAAGACTTTGGTACTAATTTAAAGTGGATTGATTCAAAAGAAAATAATCTGCTGGAGAATCAGAGCTATTCTGACCCACAAGACCCACAATCTCCAATGTGAGGTACCTCAGCCTTCCCAAAGCTAGTATTTGTTCTATTATCTGCTCTGTGTGTATTAAATTTAACATTTCAAGTGTGAACTTCTCAAAGTATGCCCTCTCATCCCCTGCAATAAAAACCTGTGTGCAAAATCTGCAGAAACTTAGAAGTCTGAAATTGCTTGCTGCCTCCTCAGGGCACATATGTGAATGTTAGTTGATTTGAAGAATGAAGGACAAAATGCCATTAGGATACAGCTGACTGATTTCATAGTCAAAATCTAGTGGTTTACAATGTGCTTATATTTCTAAATCAGTATCACTGTCAGCAAGGAATAGCCATTTCAGCACTCAGTCCAATTTAAAGCTGCTAAAGGACTTTTCTTTGATGCTGTGGCTTCACTGCACCATTTTTAGGAAGCAGTTGCATTTCTGATTGTTCTTTTTTCCCTTGATTGAGCAGGGCTATTTCTGCTGCAATTAGAAACTCTGGTATTTTTGCTGATGTTTGGAGCCAGGTTTCTAATGCCCAATGACACAGTTCTCACAAAAATCATGAGTCTAAATCCCATTCCATCTGCAAACTCGCCATATGAAATTGCAAATTAGTGAATACACTTTTGTGTTTCCAAATTCATTACAAGCCTCTCAACTTTCTGTGGGACTGGTGTGAGAAAACCCCATCGAGTTACCCAAAGGAGAACATTATGGAGGACTGGGCTGCAAATGGACCACCAGGAGATGCTTTTCATTGAGGAGTCTCACCAGGAGACAAGTCACCTTGAGGATGTATCATGCTGCCATGATGTACTTGAGCATGAGCAGCTGATTAATAATTAATTGTGAAATTAAGCATCATCACCATCCTGATTGTCAAGGCAATACCTTCATCAGTAATGAGAGAAGTATTCATGGGAGCTCAAAGTTAGGCAAGAAAAGATTCTTACCTTGGTGTCCCTGCTCACCCAGTATAATCAATTGGTAGAAACTCCTCAGCACATCCAATACTCACACAAAAGCCCCAAACAACAACAACAACCACCGCAGTTGGCCCAGTTCCTGGAGCTTGGGAAGAAGCCCCAGAGCAGGGTCACAGCCCTGGCAAATGTGCTCCTTTAAGAAATAACCCAGAGTCCCCCTGTTGCTTAGAGGCTTTTCTGATTCTCTGAAACTTTGGAGCTTTTTTCCCTTGCAATTGAAATATTTTGCAAAGTCATCTCCTCCTTCATAAAACATATCCTAACAACTTCAAGGGACAGTGCTAAAGACCAAAAGCCTCAGGAAAGATGAGCATACAAAGAATGGCACTGACTTTGTCAAAATAGAACAGAACATCACAGGAACGAAAAATGGCTTCAGTCTGAGCATAAGGAACTGGCTTATTTAGCCTAGAATCACTGTGAAACTTAATACACCAAGCTGGAGGCAAGAAAGTAGTGCTGGAGGGAGATTAATAAAATGAAACATGATTGCTCTAAGGCTTAGAAAGTGAATAATACGTTAGGTAATTAAATATAAAATTAATCTCACACAAGAAACAAGGAAAAGCAGAAACCACTGAATAATACTGAAAGTTAATAACAAAGTTCTCTGAAGTAGTTACATGAAGTTACATGAAGGGGTCAGAGAAGGTGATAAATAACCGTGGGAACTTCCATCCCAATTCTCAGGAGTGTTTCAAGTTTTCCTAAAGCACTGTCCATCATTGATGTGGGTGAGATGCACTAACAACTAATGCTTTACAAGGATGGCTGTGGTGTGGATGAGGTGGTGGTGCATTAAGCTGCCTGGGCAGCAGCCAGCCTCTGGACCTGCTGAGAGAGATCACCTACTGAACACAGCCACATGATCCACATTGGACAAGGAGCTCTCCCTCTGCTGCTGTGTCGCACTTGGACACAAAAAGAAGCACACAGACTCAGCTCAGCCAGGTCAGCATCCAAAGCCAGGAAAGGACCCCAGCCGTTCATTTTTCTCATATATATATGTTTCTAGGAATGAGCATGGATTGGAGGATGAGGTTACCACCTCTCCAACCACACTGGTCAACTGAAAATCCCATCAAACTTCTCTGCCTCAGGAGAAAGAATGAAAACAATAAGGAACAGTTAACAAAACATGACTATGTTTACAGAAAGTGCATGAGAAACTCTATCACAGAAATGAAAACATCGAAAGACTGCAGAACTCAGGGCGACACTGCTGTGCATGTGCAGTTGCATGGAAGAGGACCTAAGCTGATCATTACTGGGACAACGCCCTCCAGTTGTGGGTTTTTCACATGGCACTGCTAGAAGAAGGGGATATGTGCTATAAAATAACATTGGTTACATGTATGAACAGATGTCCCGAAGTGGAAGAAGAAAAAAGGCAGGATTCATATCCAGTTTGGATTTTTTTTTCACAGAGATCTCATTCACCTGGAAAGTGAAAATGAATCTATATTGCCCTTGGCCTCTCCATTTGGACATTACTGTGCATTTTATATTTCCATTATTTGTACTACAGTATGAGGCATGGCTCCAACCAGAATGACCCCTCCAGTGTGTGACCATGCCCCTGCTTTGAAGAGCTTTTAGTCTGACGCTGTGTTGACTTTAATTGGAAAAGTATGCCCTTTCTCGCTTTTTACCAACCTACTGAGCAGAACTTGTCTGGTGATCAGGGAATACAATAAACCATTGATAACAAGGAGGCTGTCACACTCTGTACACTAGACCTCTCTGGATACTAACCCTCAGCTGCAGTGTGATTTCCCAGTGGCATTGCTCCTGTGCTTTCCAGCCTGGGTCACCAAAGCTAACAGGAAAACAGTCACACAGGAGAGCCAGACACCTGAGACTCACGAGGGGGTAACAAACAGGAAGACCTCTGTTCCCGTTTCTGACTGTGGTCACTAAGAAAGGCAATAGTTTTGTGGTTTGGAGAATTCACACAAATTCATAACTATAATCAAAACTACCTGTACCTTTCTGTACCTAAAATACTGACAGTGATTTTGTTTTGTTCCTTCACATTTCCTGTGAAGCTAATTTAAATACTCAGTGTATTACTTGTGCTGTGAAATAACTTTTGAAATCAGCTTTCAAAACCAGACAGATTTTCCCCTAGGGTCACATAATGCAGTGATGGCCCAGAAGCCATAAAAGCAACCTGGTGACACAGGGTTTTATTGAGTGCTGCAGTCCAGGAAAGTCAAGGAGGAGGGGTAAATAAAAGCTGGTTCGTCTGCACCACAAATGTGCACTGTTCCTGAAGACTTTACTCTTCTAACATTTGGGTGAGCCAGATAAATTCAGAGAGGCAGGACGGTGCAACCCATTGCTGTGATGATTTGGGAAAGGCTTCCTAACACCACCACGCCTTCCTTTTCCAGCACAAATCTTCAGACTGGTCTCTAGATGTGGTGACTAAGGAAGCTGCCAATCTCCTCTGTGTGGAACTGCTTATTTTGGACCAGGTTTAAAGTACACGATGTTTTCTGTCCCCATCTACCCTTCGTTATGCCAGTTCCAGGTCTTCCATTTCATATAGGTGTCTCCCATTTCTTTGGAAGTCCTTAACCATGCATTTCAGAATATCCAAGTTTTTCAGCATTTATCCTGAGGTGCTCACCTATCCACAGAGACTCTATAAAATGTTGAGGTTCACTGCAGATGCTGTTTATGGATAAATGTATCCTTTACTTTTTCTCTCTCACTTTTAAATTTCACGCCATCATGACTGTAACATCAATGTTCATCTTACATAAATTACATAAACTTTGAAATAGCATCAACAGCAATGTTTCTTTAATGTTCACTGTTTCACTCTGTATACCTAAAATTCTTCTGAAAGAGATGCTGTTGGATATTTTTTACATTTTATATCGCTGTTCAAATATTCATGTTGCAATGCACTTTGCATTTGTCAGAATTTGTATGTGTCTTCCTCTCAGGGAGTGTAATATTCTATTCTGTTAATACATAATAAGGTATTACCAGTATAGCAACATCTCTATAGCAACATAACTTTGCTTTGTGCTTTGTAAACTGGTAGTGTTTACTACAAAAATCTTGCAAACTAAGTAAGATAATGCAAAGAAAAGGAGAAATAAAACACAAGCATTAACACAACAAATGCTGAAATCCAGTATTCCAGAGCTACTAATAAGGCAAGAAGGTTAACACTAATCTGAGTATGTTGGTTGCATTCCGTATCAGCTTTTCAAAACTGCTTTTTTATTCTGACATTTTATTTCTGGCATTAAAAATTTAGATTTTTGTGGATATGAAAACCTGATATTACAGACACGCTTGTGAAAGCATTTCAAGTGTTTTGCACTGACTAACCATTCCAGCTAGGTCCAGTGATGGCAGGGCAGCACAGGTGAGGATGTGCTGTAAAATATATAGCTATAAATATATGCAATGTAACATATGCACATATACAATAACAGAAGTATTGATTGGAGAGGATTTTTAGTTCAAATTTCCACATGAAGCAGGACCATTGCCAACACAGGGTAAGATCGCTTCCCTCAAATTTCTCACCACCATTCTTCTATGCTGCCCATACCAGTGCACAAGTACTCTGTAGGGCGTCTCACACCCCATTATCTCTGCAGCAAATTAGCACTGTCAAGGAAAACATTTAACTTTGTAGGCAGTTTCAGAAGACTTGCTTTTAATGGTTCAATAAGTACATCACAGTTTTATGTTCCTCTGTGCTTTGTTTCCCTTCTCTTTGATTTTCTCCTTAGTGGCAAATTGCATTTTCAATGTTACATTTTAATAAGCTCCTTTTTACAAATTAATAACTTCAGGTTCCTCTGTGTTAGAGAAGAAGGCAAAACCACAGAGAAGATCATAGGTGTTTGAGGTGATTCATTTATTCTCAAGAAGTTTTTTCACCTGCTTAGACTGTTAACATTTTAGCTTTAAAAGAAAGGTGACTAGTATAATGTGAATGTCAATAACAGCAGTGAAGAGCATTTGAATATTCTTTGTCTAAAAAAACCCCAAAATTTAGTGTGTAAACACAGGTAAATTTTTAATTCTGGCTTTACAACTCTAAAGAAGCACTTTGGATGGTTGGACAGAGAGCAGGATGCAGGGGGCTGGGACACTACTTCTCCCTAAGTTCTATCTCTTAAACAGATCTGAGGCATGAATGGCAACTCTGCAGCCTCATAAATTGTCATCTGGATAACAAATTATTCTAGTCCTGACCTCTGAGATTACTTTGTCAGGATGCTTTATCAGGTTACCCAGGATCTGAGTTCAGTAAAATGCTTAGTCCCACAGTTCGGTGTGGCAACACAGCTGTGTTGGGATGAAAAGCCATAGGTGACCCCAGCTGATAGTTTGAAGGGGAGCATGAGTCTTCGTTGAGCTGCTAGATTGAAAAGAGAGGATAAGGCAGCAAGACCCCCATCTGTTCTTTAGCTGTAGTTAAGGAAATTTCTTTATATAAGTCATTGCCTTAAATCCCTGTCAATGTAGTAATTGATTTCCTTCACATATAAAACATATTGTTAAATATGTTAAATATATCAGTTATTTGCTAATTGCTTATTAGAAGGTAAAAATTATGATTCCTGCTTTGAATCCTTCAGTTTAACAAACCCTATAATTTTCTCGGTAGCACACATAATTAGTGTAATTTGGTTTCATCTTGTCCCACAGGAAGATCAAATGAATCACATTGGGCAACATAACTCCTCAAGAATGGTCTATATATACCTTACTGGAAATAAAAACAGTGTAGGGCTTTTGTGACTTTTTCAATGTGTGAGAAACCTTAGATCAGTGTGGTCTGGAATCTTAAGTATGCTATGCACAGGAGAGCAGACATTATGCTAACTGAACAAAGCCCATTCAGCACATTACACTTCTAACAAAAACTAAGCAACAGCAACTTCCAGTGCAAAAAGACTTAGCATATTAATTTCACTTAAATATGTCAGGAAAGGAAAGTGACAACTGAGAGAGTGCAGAAAAAGTCAATGTTTTCCAAGGCCACTTTCCAGGGTTAGTTGAGTGCACCGGTAAGGCATATGCACTGCATGGGGTCTCTTCTAGATGGGAATCTGGACCCTGGAAAGTAAAACAGCATGCCCCTGCTTCTGCTGTGATTCTTGTTAAGTATTCCTAAGGTCTTATTAAATATTCGCATTTGAATATAATTGTGAAAACTATCCTCACCTCAGATACTTCTGTGGCCCTCGTATTTAGTGGGGAGATCTGCAGGTGAAAATGAGCTGAGCTCCAACCACTAGTAGAGAAGTCTTCAAATTATTTAAGCATTTTACTCCAAGTATCACATGAGACCAGCCCTCACAACATAACCTCCAGAAAGAAGATTGTTTGCTTAATTAAGACTACATGGATGCTACAACTGAAGGGTGCAATTAACTTGTCTAACTTCTCTCATCCTGCATAATTTGTTTCTTTCATATTAAAATGTCTTATGCATTTCAGCTGGTGGCAGACAAAAGTGGAATCATAGAATTGCTTAGAATGGAAAGTACCTTTAACACTGTCAAGCAAACCTAACACTGCCTAGTCCACTACTGCTCCATGTCCCTGGGTGCCACATCTACACATCTTTGAAATACCTCCAGGGATGGTGAATCTGCTGTTTCCCTGGGCAGCTTGTCCTGGTGCCTAACAACCCTTTCCATGAAGAAATTTTTCCTAACATTCAATCTAAACTTCCCTTCATGCAACTTGAGGATATTTCCTCTTGTCCTATCGCTTGTTACTTGGGATAAGAGACCAACCACTACCTTGCAACAGCCTCCTTCACAGGCACCCCTGAGCCTCCTTTCCTCCAGACTATTTTCTCCAGGAGAAAACTGTGGGAGATGGTGTCAAATCTTTTACTGAAGTCAAACAGACATATTCACAGACTTTCCCTCATCCACTAAGATGGTCACCTTTTCATAGAAGAACAGGTTGGTCAAGCAGGACCTGCCTTCCACAAATCCATGCTGGCTGGGCCTGGTCCCCCCCTTCCCCTCCACATGCCATGTGAAGGCACTCAAGATGATCTGCTCCATGACCTTTCCCAGAAATGAGGTCAGTCTGACAGGCCTGTTGTTTCCTGGATCCTCCTTCTGACCCTTCTTGTAGATGGGTATCATGGGACCTCCCCAGTTAGCCAGGATCAGTGGTAAATGATGGAAAGTGGCTCAGTGAGCACTTCTGCCAGCTCCCTCAGTATCCTTGCGTGGATCCCATCCAGCCCCATAGACTTGTGTGTGTGTGTGTCTGTGTGTTGCAGCGAGTCTCTGACCATTGCCCCATGGATTATGTGAGCTCCATTCTTTTACCCATAGCTGTCTTTCAGCTCAGGAAGTGTTCCAGCCAAAATTCTCTGTTCAGCTAAGCTGGGCTTCTTCCCTGATGGTTCGATTTTCAACACATGCGGTCAGCCTGCTCCTGCACTTTTAGGATTTCCTTCTTGAAGAATATCTAGCCTTCCAGGACTCTTTTGCCCCTCAAGACTGTCTCCCACAGGACGCTACCAATCTGTCTCCCTAGCAGGCCAAAGTCTGCCAAAATCTGCTTCACTTCCCCTCTTCCAGGGGAGTAAGGGCTTGCAATTCTCATTGAAATCAAGTGCTCAACAACTCACAAAATCCAGCCAGTGATACCTCTTTGTTTCTTACAGAACTTGTCTGAGATTCATGTGAGGGGAAAAAAATTCTGTGGCAAGAGTAAAGAAAACTCTCATCAATAGAAGTGCTAATTATCTAATTAAAATATGTATGTTGGTGGTATTTATGATATAAATAATATTCACTGAAAAAAATCCCATGCAAATATTTCAAAGAGCAACTATGCATCATTAAACAGAATTAATATGTTGATATTGCTATCATGTAACATCAAGGATCCATTTGACTTGCATGATGTCTGTATGCTATGAAATTTCTTGGGCTATAGCTCCAAAATTTCAAGATGGCTTGCGAAAAAGGTAACGTTTTAGTTATGAATAGAATTTATTCTGTTACGTTTTATAACAAGGGTAAAACATAACTCATAATGGGACTTAAAACAAGCTAGAGCAAAAGACCAAAACTTCGGAAGTATTGAAGTGCAGCAGCACGACTTAGAGTCTGATAAGGTCCTGGTTCTGTTGCATTGAAAAGGTTGAAAAAATTAGCAAAATAGGTTAAAAAGTCAAAAGCAAAATATAAATTTCAACTTCAAAACATGTAGGTTTCTTTTTAATATTTAATTCATAGGAGACATATTTTGTCATTTAATATCACATATGGCAATTAATGATTATATCTATGATTTGGTTTTTTAGTGATTGTTTATAGAGGTATGGCATGGTAGCTAGTCTGAAGTGGATTTCCAAGTGATACATCCTAGAAAAAGAAAAGTGAAACCCACTGGGAAACCAGAACGGAGCTTGAAATTCACCATGGGTGTGGGATCCTGTAGTTCACTGCAATAGGTCTCAGATTATAAGGTTTTTGTAAAGGAACAAAACACCCACATGCATGGAGAAGACAGCTTGTCACCCTGAGGTACATATCACTATCTCATGGGCAAAATGATGAACTGGAGAACATCAGGAGACACAAAAACGTGCCATAGAATAGTTCCACTGCCAGCTTATTCACCTCAGAATCTTCTGTGGAAAGAGTATCTTCTGAGAAGAAGGAACCAAAGCAAAACTTCTTCCCCCACCCAAGAGGAGCCCTTTTGAAATGAAAAAAAAAGCATTTTTTGGCCCATGATTATAGAAAAACACAGCCAATGGTGGCAGAAGAATAATTTTTCAGGCACCTAAGGCTAAATTTGTGATGTCTGTGGTTTTGATTGCTTAGTACAAAACTGATGGTCTTTCTTTTTGAGATGTCTCCCAAAGCATCCTGGGCTAAAGCTGGTTGTCAGAGGATTGAATGACAAAGACAGCAGGGGAAGGGGAAGGAGGGGAAGGTTCTTGAGGCAAAATGTGAGCTGTTAGGTAGAGAGGATCAATGCTTCCATAACAGCATCCCTGAAAATCTCTCCCATCCAAGTGCAAGCTCAGACCAAGCTGCAGGATAAAGATGAAACACAGACTGATACACAGCTGAGTAAGCAATCTCTGGGACAACAGTAACATCTACTAGGAAGTGGGGAAGACTATAAAGACATGGAGGGTATGCAGCTTACATAAACTGAATCACTGTGAGTTGCACCAGGACCAAATGATCCCAACCTGCTGACTGGATTACCTTGAATACTTTTTAGTGCAGTCATTTTTATCTTGTCTCACGAAGTTTAAATTACTATCCTAGTCCACTTGGCTACTTTTTGATGGAGCCAGTCTTTATTCTGAGGCATTCTGAAGTGTAGGTGACTCTATTTTCAGTTCTTTGTGGTTCAAATGGAACATGTCCTCTATGGGCAAAAGTTAAAGTCCTGATAAAAATCAATATTCTCAGCCTCAGTAAGGCAGATAAACGTAAAACTCTCATAGAACTGTATGTGAGTTACATCCAGTCACTTTGGAGTTAAATTGCCCAAGTGAGCCAGATTTGAGCATTGTAACAATAAGAGGAGTCTTTCTGCTGACCGCATTGAATTCCGCAAAATCCTGAGAGATCTGCTTATACGCAAACTATGTATTTTAACCATATATCTTAAATATCTGAAGTGTTTTAAATATGTGGTTTGTACCTGTAAGTTAATTTAATTTAAAATTTTTAAAAATAGCTATAAACAATTTCTGAATCACTATGATGGTGACAATGAGCAATGAATTCTGAACAACCTTGTAGTTAGTCATTTTGAAATCGCTTTGTTCTTCACAGCATTATTTTAAAATCCTGGGAAGGGTGCTGCCAGCAGAGTATGCTGTCTTTCCATTCAGACTGTGTGAAGATGGGTCCCAAACAAAGCTCCACAAGTGTATATTTGCCTTTAGAAAGTAGAGTGATACCATTCAAGCAGAAATGTGAGAGAAATGTTCATGAAATGTTCATAAAATACTTTTTGCATGAGACCTTAATTTAATTCAACAATTAAAAGGCATATGAACTTATGGAAAATATATTATTATTAATGTAGTGTGAGATACACCAGACTGCGAATTTTACAGGAGGTTAATTCAGCTCTGAAAAGTAGTGAGATTCTATTGGCATAAAAAATACAGTACACATAACATTGAAAATCCAGGAGATATAAGCCAGCTCCATTTGCTTTCTATGAGCACTGTGTTGATTTTTTCTAAATTTATTGCTTTCATTTATATAAGAATAGAAAGAGACTTTGATTTTGTATGTTATACTTCTGGAAACAGAGTGCAAATAACACATTTCCAAGCTGCATAACTGATTTGGGGTGGGTATATAATTATCTTGATGTTCCTACACTCAAGGTCTTCTGTTTCCATTACTCAGAACTTAAGGGTCCTTATCAAAACAAGGATTTAGGCATCATCTCAGTCTGAAAAGGTTGTCTCACTGTTTTGTTTTGTTTTGTTTTGTTTTGTTTTGTTTTGTTTAAAATACTTACACTTCTTTGTGGGAAGCCTGAATGCAGAGAATATTTCCCTGCCTGTTTTGAAGGGTTCTAGCCCCCTGGACAACACTGGTTTTGATCTTTATCCATGGAGAAAACTGCCAACTCTTTGGGAAGCACTAGAATCTACTCTAGTGAGAACTAAATAATAGAATGTTATGTAAGGTTATCACAGGGTGAAAAATCTAAAGGTTTTGGGTTTATTAATGTAGTAAATAGATAAAAAAAAACCCCTCCAAAATGCAGGAATGTTGTTGTTTCTAGACTTTCTTCTTCTTCTAATACTCCATATTCTGCAGT
This sequence comes from Daphoenositta chrysoptera, assembly GCA_013397915.1. Classification (NCBI taxonomy): domain Eukaryota; kingdom Metazoa; phylum Chordata; class Aves; order Passeriformes; genus Daphoenositta; species Daphoenositta chrysoptera. Next base: position 2,179 of record VZRO01005756.1, on the reverse strand, counting down.
AGAAGGCGTCTAAAAATTATTGGATGAAAAATTCTGCAGTTCCTGCATACGTGACAAAAGCATTTGTCTAACATTGGTAGAAAAGTGAAAGTATCTTTTGTTTTAAGTTTTAATTGAATGCTTTACCTTTAAGAAGACCATTTATCTTGATAAGCAAGCATTCTCAGCATTCTCTCAGCAGTCTACAGGCATTCTGCTGCATTTCTCTGTTGTGTGCTGTGTCTGGGTCATGCTAGTGACCTTACTACTCTGATAAGACTTAATAAACTATCTTAAAGCAGAGAGTGGTGAAAGTTTCTTTAAAATCATTCCCCCATCAGGGGAAAACCTGGCTTAAAGACACAGCTAAGTCAGGTGCTGGGGTCCACATTTTTCTTTGAATTACTTTGATTCCGGTGTCCAGGGTCACTGTGCACTGGTAGTTATGTCTGATTGATGCCTTGGTTTCATAGATGTGTGTTGCCCTGACTTCTGCAGTTTTTCTGTGTGTTCATTCTTTGATAAAGTTTCTCACACACTTTCTATAAACATAGTAATGTTTTGTTAACTGTACCTTTTGTTTACAATCTTTTTTCCTGGGTGGAGAATGTTTGATGGACTGTTCTGTTAAGTAATGAGGATGGAAGAGGTGGCAACCTCATCCTCCAATTCATGGTCATTCCTAAAAACATATATATATGAAAAGAATAAACAGCCAGGCCTCTTTTCCTGGTTCAGTGAGAACTGCAAAGAACTCGTCTCTAGAGTGCTTCCTTCGTGTCCTAGAGCGTCATCTGGAGGTTCCACCTGTTATTGCAGGCTCGTGAGTTGTTTTTCAGATAACAAATTTTCCCGTTAGCTTAGCTAGGGATTTCGTTAAAAATGGTGCTTTCTACGTATTCCCAACACGGTGTTTTCATGTTGGATGTATTGCAGATAGTGCTGGAGACAAAGGCGGTTTTGGTTTCCAGCAAGGATTTGGAAAATTTGTGGGGGAAACTGCATAGTTTCTTTCCAGAGGATGGAAATATACTTTCAAAGGCAGTTTGGACTGAGACAGGGACTTCTCTGGTAGAAATGGCCATGGAACACTATGATCTGAGTATGGCTAAATTGTTGGTGTCTTGGAAACAGATTAATACCACTATTCAGAGCCAGGAGGGTTCGTCAGCTGCAGTAACACCCGTGGTCTCAGTTACTCCTCTCTCTGAGCTGTTCGAGGGGGAAGACGAGGGGGAGTTAGAGCTGCAAACAGCGCCTGGGCTCGCTCTCCCATCCCAGACTGCTGAGATGGAGGAGGAGTTCTGTTTGGAGAGTTCCGAGGTGCCGGCGGGGCCGGGCTTGCCCCTCCCACCCTCGGGGGAACGGCAGAGCAGGGTGGGGAGGCCCTCTCTCGGTGCCTTCCCGGTTCTCAGAGAAGGGGGAGAGCTGGTGAACTGTGCCACGGAGCCACTGAATTCTGCCTTTTTAACGCTGGAATGCCCAAATTGTGAGGTCTCTACCACATTTTCCCCGGATGAGGCGGGGTTGCAGTTCGACTCGTCACCGGCTGGTGACCTAGGGGCAGATGCGCAGTCGGGGTCGGTCACTGAAACTGATTCCAGGATGGCCGAAGTCTTAATGGAACCAGTGGCATCTCAGAGCACCGGGGAGGGCATTCCCCGCCCCCCTTCGGGGCATGGAATGCCTGCACATGGGGTTTGTGCTTCTGGGGGTACCCTTTTGGGGTCATTTTCGGGCACTCCCGCTCCCCCAGCGGGGGGACCCGCCCCGCCTGCTGCCAACATCCGGGGCCCTGGTAACAGCGCGGGGTCGCGCCGCGCTTCCGTGGGCGCTGCCCCTCCCAGCAGCCCCGTCCGTCTCTGCACAGGGCCGGGACAGCCCCGGGCGGGCTGCGCTCTGCACTGCTTCTGAGGGTGTGGCTGCCACAGGGCTTTCCCCCGGC
>VZRO01005755.1:197835-243118 GCA_013397915.1 Daphoenositta chrysoptera | reverse complement strand
GCCCGGCGGGAATGCTGCAGCAGCTCTCCCTTCTCCCGAGGCTGGCAGCTGGGAGCAGGCAGCCAGGAGCTGTGCCACAGCCTGCAGGAGGGCTCCTGCCAAGGAAGGGGCTCGGTGGTGGCTGCAGCAGTGAGGAACTGGATGTTCAGTTGCTTTGCTCTTCTTGGCCCTGGAGGGAGCAGCAGGAAGTTTGGAGAGGTTTGGCAGCAGCTCGGTCCTCATAGCAGGGATAACTCTTGGGTGGTGAAGCCACCTCAGCCAAGGGAAAAAACCCTCAGGAGCTTGCAGGCAGCTTGCCCCTGTGCTGGGAGTGTAAGGGCAGAGCAGCGAGGAAAGGAGGAGGAACAGGCTCTTTGCTCCCAGTAGTAGCACCTGTGTTTATTGAGTTTCAGCGCTGCAGTAAGGCAGTGACAGAGATACCAGCAGAGGGTTCAGAGGGAATGTGAACAGGGAGTTTTGGCCTTTTATACAGGGATGTTTGGAATGTGTACTGTGTTGTATGATTTACTGCTGGAAGGATCTAGAAAAACCAGTGTAACTTGGGCTTGGACTCAGCCTCTAGTCATGAAAGACCTTCAGGGCTCTGGAAGGACTGGTTGTGCTTTAGATCCTCTTGTAAAAACGACACAGGTAGAGGAGGTGAGAGGGAGGTGAGAGTCCCATGAATGCAGGACTGGGCACAGAGGGGACAGAGATGAGGAGCAGGGCAGACAGGGCTCCTCACGTGGCAGGGTCTGCTCACACTGAGTCCCACTGAGTGGATGCTCAGTGCATGTTTTGGTACAAGTTGCTCCTCCTGCCTCAGTTCTGGACCCATTGCTGTGCCGAGGGCTGAAGCCTGCACTCAAATTAAGCTCAAGAAGAGTAAATCCACTGAGGTAAATGGATGTGTTGCAGATTAAAGATAAGATTTTTGGTAAAGTGCACAACTCCTTGGCTTCCAAGGGAAGCACACAAATTTTAACCTTTGCTGGGCAAGCTGCTGCCACTTCATTATTAAAATATACAGGCTAATGACCCTGAGGCTGCAGCCACTGTCCATTTTCTCCACTGTGTATTTTCCACCTTCTCTCTCCTCATTTGTATCGCAGTCTCCACAGGACAGAGCCTGCACTCCTTCTCTTCTCTCAGTAGCGCAGGGAAACCATCAGAGCCAAGCCTGTAATCAAACTGCAATAATCTGCCCTGACTGTAATTAGGCTGCCTTTGTTCCCGTGGAAGCCACAGGGCTGGGAGCCCGGGGCGAGCAGGATGTGCCAAGCCCAGAGAACAGACCCCCGAGTGTGCCAATTCACACTCTCATTTATTACGGAGAATTAAGATAGCAGCTCGAGATGCAGCTCCTGAGCAGAGTACACAAAACGTTCACAGTTCCTCCCACGAAAAATTGACAATGTGTGTAGGATGTAAAGGAAAGGATTGTTCCTTCATTTGATGTTGGAGGAATTGAGGTTCTGAGCACTGTGCAGGAAGTTGGAGGCTGAATCAGGGGTTAAAATCAGTCTTTTAAGCTCCACCACAGTGACTTTTCTACCACACTCTTTTTCCCAAGTGATATGAGGACAGTTATGAGACAAAATATGCCATTCTTAGTCTATTCCATTGTACTTTTGCTCTGCCTGCCACTAGTCATGGGGAAGAAAGGCCATTTTGTGCACTGAATATACCCAGAAGGTAACTTAGGCTGAAATAAAAATGTTTTGGTCCTTCTGCACTGGAATACAGAATAACCTGAACTTCTTTCCTTGTTTCTGTCCTTTTGTGGAGCAAAGAGCTACCATTGAATTGGAAATGTAGCCCAGATGCAACATGGAAACCTTCCTGCCATCTGCTCCACCTTGATGAGGTGCAAACCCCAGCAGCGTTAACTCAGGCCATAAAACATGAAACCATCAGCACATTCTCCTCCTGATGGGCAACCTGGCATGGGGGCTGAACCCATTCTTTCACCACCAGCTCACTTAATGGGATCAAATTGGGGTTTTTTTATTCCCCTGTTTTGCAAACCATTTGTAATTTCCATCCTCATTCTCATAAACTTTAACCCAAAGCTAAAATTCAGTATGAATTGAGGCAGGAAATGCTGGTGCATAGTTCTGTGCTGGGGGAATAAACACTCAGCAGCCCAATTTCTCCTCAGTGTAGGGTGGGGGTCCGTTAAATTTTGCCCAGTTTTTATTCTCATCCCTTGCATGAAGCACTTTCAGCAGTTTTGAGGTCAGTGTTTTAGTACCTGTCACAGTAATATTCAACACTTTATGATCACTTCGGTTTGAGGCAGGGGGAGTACAACTTGTGCATGAAGTGTGAGAGGGAGACAGATGCCAGTCCTGGCTGCTGCTTGCCCTGTGCTGGTTGCCACTCGCTGGCCACCCCTCTCAGTGAATGCCAAGCATGCACATCTAGCAGATTAAAGATGCCTTTAATGCTCCTGCAGCATGTGCTTCGAAAAGTCATGAAAGATAGATAGGTAGAGTCCCTTGGCACCTTCTCTAATTCAAGTATTTATGTCTTTAATCCTTGGCTTTATGGTGTTTTAATTGACAGAATGTAAATTCCTTTCTGTGGTAATCCTTCTGGCACGGGGAGATGTGGACAGATGCTCTCGGTTCACAAGAGAGCGAGGGGGAGCAGGCAGGAGGGGCTGCTGCTGCCCGAGTATTTCCTCAAAAACTCCCTGATTATTTACTTCGGTGCACTTCAGCTTGTGCTGTCCCACTGAATTTCACCAGGACAGTGTCTCTGCCTCTCTTTCCAGGATTGCTGCGATAGAGCAACAATTTTTATTTTTTACTCTGGGACTGTTGAGGTCCTCCCAGGAAGACACTCAAGTAAACACGGGGAAGAATGCTGAATGTTTTTGTGAGAAAAAGAGAAAGCCACATATGGCTTTTCACTGAAGAATGGAGTCTCTTTTTGCAGCAGCTTTTAGCTGAGGAAAATAATTCCCTGCTTTTTTTTTTTTTCCATTCGGATGAGAATACCTGCCCCTGCTGCCTCAGCCCGTGGGAGAATGCTCAGTTAAAGAAGGGTCAGCAATTCCCAACCGTGCAGCTGTGAAAAGGAGCAGGAACAGCCAGACTCCCCCAGCCCTCTGACTCTGCATCCAAGCCTGTCCTCTGGTCTTTGGGAACCAGACTGACCTGGTGACCCACCACTGCTCCTAATGCTTGGAAAACCAGTGGAGATCTTACAAGGGAAGGAGTTCTCAGGAGATGTGTGGACCAGATTTTGCTGGGCTCCTGGACCGGCTGAACCAGCAGAGATGCCTAAGAATGTAATAAGCTTGAATAATCCATTTAAAAGAAAAAATAGGCAGACTTTTTAAGGCTGCAGGAAGAGTGGTTTTAGAATAATTTTTAAATTTATTGTCATTTTCAGTTTGGTCTACCCAGCTTATGTAAACACATCTCCTTCTGAAACCAGTTTTTTCCTATTTGGACTTACCCATAATAATCGAAACCCCAAACATTTTAGTTACTTGTCATACCAAAAGTTCCCCTACTGAGTATAATCACAGTTTTGGTACAGCGAGAAATGGCTAGCATTTGGAAAATAATTTCATCTAATGATAGAGGAGTTAATGGGGAGTTTATTTAAATATTAGTATTTACCGGTTTGGGGCTACGAATAATATTTCCAAGACTTTTTGACAGACAAATTGTGACATTTCCAACCTCCCTTGTTCTGCCCAGTCTATTTTTTGTTGGGGTTGTTTTTGTTGGGTTTGTTTTATCCCTGTCAGACACTGCCCTCAATCCCCACGCTGGGAAATGCAGAAAAGCCAAGGGAAACTCTTTCACTAAAACAATTGTTTTTTCTCCCAGCACTGCTGGGTCTGCTACATGATTAGATTTCTCTTAATTCCCTTGAACTGTTTTTTTTCCCAGATAATTTCATTGTCTGTGGCTCTCCCCACAAGCCAAAGCTCGGAGCTGGTGGCAGTGAGGCTGCTCAGGAAGAGGCTCCGTGGTGCTGCAGCCCCTGCTCTGCCCTTACAGAGATACCCTGCTCAGAGACAGAGAAGGACAACTACAACTTACATGTCGTTCCTCTTTATTTCTGCTTGATTTACTTGCCCTAGATTCAAAACTTTGACTACTTCACAAGTGGCTGCTGAAAAACAAGTTCCATATGTATTACCCTTCATCTGCATTAGACACAGAATAAAAAAAGGAACTTTTCCATCTGAAGCTGTGTCATCTGAATTAACTTGCAGAGTGCCTGACTGGAAATGCAGGGTTTGTGCAGGTGCTTTCTCTTTCTCTCTCTGAAACGTCTTTTTAACTCTGTGACATGCTGCTGGGTACCAGTGAGGACAGGACACCTGAGCCATCACACCTCTTTCCAGGGATCCATTGGAGCCAATCAACTGAAAATCCTCTGTCAGTGTAAACTGAAAATCCTCTGTCAGTGTATTGTGAAAGAAAGAGCTGAACTTCCAAGCATGAAACCGAGGAGTTGAAAGTCAAACAAGAGCCAGTGAGGATTTATTTTCTGTAACACAATCACTCAAGGACCAGGTTTGTCCATTATTTCTTTAGCTGCCTGTGTCTTTATCTCTAAATATTCCTTTGTTGTGTGCATCCCAGTGTCCTGCCTGCTCCTGAGATACCATTCTGGAGTCCCCAGGTGTGCCCTCTCTGGCTTCCTCAGGGCAGTGCTCTCTCCTGGTGCTGCTGGTTGCACTTTTAGCCCTCCAGAAGCTCTCCCAGGTGGAGCTGAGCTGTGCTCCCTGGACCAGCAGTGGGGAAGAGTGGAAGAGTGGCTCTGTGTGCCTCATGAATATCCCCTCTGCCCTGCTTAGCTGGTACAGTGAGAGAGATTGTCACTCTCAGCAGAAAGCCAGGCATTTCTGACAGAAAGGCATAATTTCTCTTTAGATACACTCAGCAAGTCTCTGGGAGCCAGATATGTTCTACTCTTTGTGAGGCTCAAAACTGTCCATAATCTCATCAATGGACCACCAGTCTCATGGTGCAAAATCTGCTGAACTATAACTCAGTTCTCATCTGAGTCTGGTCTAGGGGAATTTCCTGGAAGAGCCATTTGGGTGACCCCCTGCTATTTTCCCAGTTTTCAGACAGCAGGAGTGTGAGCAGACACATGGGATTAATGGCACTGGCTGGGGACAGATCAGGTGCACTGAGAGTTAAAGTGGAAATTTCATCCCCTGGAAAGTAAAGCTGAAGTTGCCATGTGTTGTGTAATTCCAGCCTTCCAGGCAGCACTTTGCAGGCACATTGCTTTTGCTGTGGATCAGCTTCTGGGTTTTTAGCTGGGTGTCCTCATGCTGCCTTTCCTACACACCTTGCCATCTCCAAATCTCATCTGCTATTCTGATCCCAAACCAGTCCCAGCCAAAGACTGACAAAAGAATTGAAGAGCTGTCTAATTTCAGGAAGCAGAGATGGACCCTCGAGGTTAGGCTGACTTTGAAAGGTTGGAAATGCAGGGAGTAAAATGCTTTTCTTCTCACAAAGCGGCCTTTGAAACAAGCATTTCCTCCATGAACTGGGAGGCTTTTCCTGCTGATCTTATGAGGGTTCAAGTGTCGGATCATGGGATTATTTATCTTGGAAAAGCCCTCTTAGATCATCACATTTAAACATGAATTCAGCCCAGCCAGGCCCACCACTAACCCGTGTACCCAAATGCCATACCCACACGTGTTTTGAACACTTCCAAGAATGGTGACTCCACCACTGCCCTGGACAGCCTGTGCCAGGGTTTGACAATCCTTTTGATGAGGAATTTTTCCCTAATATCCAATCTAACATGCCCTGGTGTAACTTGAGGCCATCTCCTCTTGTCCCATCACTGATACCTGGGAGTATGAGCATTTCTTGGCATGGCCAGAGGCACAGAGTACCCACTGGACTTGTTGGGGTTGGGGATTCCAGTAGCTCATCAGTGCACTGAGTGCTGATTAGAGCAATTCCTAAAAGCTTTTGGTTTGCAGCTTGACTTCTCCAGTCAATAAAGCTATATATTTCACATTCCAGTCAAGCAGAAATGTTTGATTCAAGCCTAGAAGACTTTCTGTTTCACTCACAGTAACTCGAGGATTCTTCGTGCAGGTTTATTACACAATATTTATAAATTTTTCCTCTTGGGACTGCACTTTTTGACCAATTTGTATTTCTGAAAGCATCTATCTGCCTCTACTCACATCCAGCAAAGCCCAGGGCAGAAAGAGCTGTGGGCAAAAGTCTGATGGGCAAGTTTTGAGAGCAGGAGTTGAATCTCTCCCTGGACTTGATACAAGGCTCAGTTCTCCAGTTTGCTGTTCCTGGTACTGACAGCAAAGGGAAACTCCAGAGGGGAATGTCAGGGAGGCTGCCCTGTGTCCCAGTGGCTCTGAGAAGCTCTTGCCACACGCCCTGAAAGGGAGCTGTGATTTATGAAGAGTGATTTAGTATCTTAATGTTTATTGGACCAAGTACAGCTGAATATAACCCCTCATTGATCACGGACTTTACAGCATGGGTTTATTTGTATAATTTTGGGAGACTTCAATGACTTTTGCATTTTCATTTCATAATGATGAATTACCTGAAATCATTCCTCTCAGAAGAGACTCCTCCAGCTTTGACTCCTGATAGGATGTTTCCTTTTGTGTTGAAAATTGCAATAGAAAATTTCCCTGAACCATTGATATGCCAGACTAGAGTTTATTATTACTCGTAGTCAAACCACATTGGGGAAGTGTGAAAGGTTTTGTAAATAATATGACATGGACAGGACCTCATTTGATGCTGTGATAGGTGGTGAATATTCCCAGACAGGCAGGCAGAGGGAAATGCAGCAGCAGGAAGTGTGGCCTTCTCTAGGAAGAGGTGTTGTCATTCTGTACTGTATCCTGGTAATTAATTAAAACTTTTAGTGGAGAAAGCAGAATTTCAGTGGCTGATAATGGCACAATGTATTGTCTAGGTGTTGATAAAACTGTTTGCTGTTCTTACACATCTCTAATGAACCAGGACACAACTTCTGCTTGTGGTCTCTTAAATTCTGTTTCTGACCTCAGTCTGTTCTTGTCCAGGCTGAACACTATATTTATATATTATTATTAATATTGTTAATATATTGACATTAATATATGAAGAACTTATATTAAATATCAGGTTGTGTATAGGTAGGATGCTCAGAATCAACTCAAATGTGTTTCAATGTTAAATCCACCCTGAAATGTGGTTGTTTCAAACCCCCTCTTTCAATAACCTGTGTAACTCTGGGTTTATTGAATGGAAAATTAGGGATGCTGTCTTGCAAGTGCTTGCCTTAGAATTACCAAATTTTTGTACACATTGAAAAGAAATTCTTCATTGTTCTAAAACTCATACTCAGCTCTCATTAAAATCAGGCTATATCCATTTACCTTTTAGCTTTCAGGTGTATGCAGCAGAAGGAAATTAATTTAAAAATACCCTTGCTTTGCCCAAGTGTCATTATCTTGGTGTCTAATCATAGTTGTTCATTTACATATGAGCAAATTGACACGTGAAGAGGTAAATTTTCTCATTATCAAATGAATATCTAAGTTGGGCTGGAGCTATTGATTCCCAGCTTTAACCTTGATGTGTCAAATGTCGAGTTTCTCCTCTGAGGGAAGGTGTGTGGGATCAGGGAGCAGCCCAGGGGTTACAAGGCTGGGGATTTCTCCAGCTCTGCACCACTGTGGGAAGGATGCTTTCAGCCTGGGCTTGTCTCTAAGCTGTTTATTTCAGGTCTTGTGTGCCCACATTTGTGGTAGGAATCAGGCAATTCCTCCTGGGCAGTTAGCTGTTCCAATTATTTTTAAAGGAATTTTGTGCACGGCTCAGTTCTGTATGCTTTCCTCTGCTCAGGGGTCTCCTGACACTTCTTAGTGGTTTCAGCATTAGTTTATATGCAGACAGAGAGCAGATTTAGTGCTCCTTCCCTAAGTTTTGGATTCTTTTTGTCAGGGTGTTTTTCAGAGCCCACGTGGTGTTTCCAGCTGGATGCTGCTAATTGTTTACTATTCAGCACAGTTAAGAATGAGATTTTATTTTTAGGTTCTGTCACCCTGTGTCTTTACATTTTAAGATAAATCCATCTCTGCTGTCTCTCGTTTCCGAGCTACAAAAATCTGGGTTTCATTTCCAGCTCCCAACTGTTATTTCATTCATGTATTAACTTAGTCTTTAAGATCTCTTGCTTTTATTTATCAGCCACTTCCAGAAGTGGTTTTCATTTCACTGAGTCCCAGCGGAACCTCTGGCACAGGCTCTGTCACAGCCCTCAGATTGCAAGATTGATCCTTAGAATCACAGAACCATGGAATATCCTGAGTGGGAAGGGAACAAGGACCAGAGTCCAGGTCCTGTCCCTGCACAGACCCCCCAAAATCCCACCCTGTCCATTCTCCGCAGCACTGCCCAAACGCTCCTGGAGCTCTGGCAGCCTCGGGGCCGTGCCCATTCCCTGGGGAGCCTGGGCAGTGCCAGCACCCTCTGGGGGAAGCAGAACCTTTCCCTGAGATCCATCCCAAATCACCCTGGCCCAGCTCCAGCCGTTCCCTGGCTCTGTCCCTGTCCCAGAGCAGAGCTGCCCTCGGGAGGAGCTGCAGCCCCTGGTGAGCTCTGCCCTCATTCTGCTCTCCTCCAGCTGAACAAGCCCAGTCACCTCAGCCTTTAGTACCTACAAATGGTCTGGATTTATACCCAGAATGGTCTTAATGCGTTCAACAGGACCAGTTTCTCTCAGTGCTGGAGTGTGTGGGCACTGCTGCTGATGCTGGGAGGGAAAGGAGGGGAGGGAACACTCAATCTTTCCACCAGCCTGAAATCTGCCCAGTAGAAGTTGTCTCGTCTGTCTTCATTTCCATCCAAGCATATATCAGAAAGATAAACAAAGGATTGGAGAGTTTCAATATAAACAAACCCCTTTTAGGTATTTTTTTTCCTCTCCAGATCTCCATTCTGCAAATTATTATGATTTAATAATGTAGCACCATCCATTTTTTTTGGCCTGATCTTCTCCCTAGTGATGCTGCAGGCAAGATTTAGACAAAACAGTGAAGAGGAACAATAAAACAACAATGAACGTGTTGGACCTCACCAGCCACAGGGATGGAAAACTGTGAGAGAAGCTTGATTTCTTGAATGTCTCAAAAGAAGGCTGCAGGAGAGATCAGCCAGGTGGGACCAGAAAAAAGAGAAAAAGATGTCCTGGACCAAGGCACTAATAGATGGCTCACTGAAAGCTTTGTAAAAATATTTTCAGATTTAGCCTTAACTTTTTGAAGTTATTTATTGAAGAGCCTGGATCAGTGAAGCTGCAGCTGATGGCACTGTTGGCAGGTGTATACAGCTGTATACAAGTGAAGCTTGTTCTGCTTGTAATAGCTTTTCTAACCTGACTGAAAAGCTTTTCTCCTTGTTGCCATCCTCTTTTTATGTTTTATTTTTTATTGTATTTCATGGAGGAGGGGACTATCCTTATCTTGTACCATTCTAACATCGTCATGGGAAACTGGTTCCAAAAAGGCAGTTTTTCCCCCTCTTTGTGCCTCTGTCCCACAGTCTCAGGTGTATTTACAGAGCCTGTGGCCTCCTCTCTGCACATCAGTAACAGCATCAGAGCCACCCATACTGGCCCAGCAGTTGTGAGAGAAACAAAATTATCCCACCTGAAACTTAAGGAAAGTGAGTTGTTTATCTGACTGCTTCTGTGTTCCACTGAGAAATTGCCTGGCTAAATGCAGCTGTTCAACTACTGAGGAGCTCAGACCCTTCATGGTGCCCTGTATTTCTCAAGGGTTGAGCTTTAGATTAAAACAATTTTGAGATGACACTTTCCCTTTCCTTACTGCAGCCCTGTGAGTTACAGGCTGCTCAGTTGCCACTTTGGTAACTGCCAGCATGGACAATAAAGAACTGGTCTGGGTGTCACAAGATTTTCTTTCTGGACGCCCCACTGATGATTTGGGACAAGTCACGCCATGGCTCCGTGCCTCAGTTTCCCTGTATGTAAAATGGGGAGAATCCATCTTCTTCCTGACCCCCTCCAGCAGCCACAGCTGGGAGGCACCTGATAGCAAAGGACAGGGGGTGTGATGGTTGTTGCTGCTGTGCAAGAACTGGGTTTTCTGTGTGCAGGCACTGCCAGGTTAATTCTTGGTGGCTGTGTTGTCACCGGCTTCAAATTGCACACTTTGAGCCTTTTCTCTTGTGCTCTGCAGCCTGGCAGAAATCTCCCCTCAGACAGCCAAGCCACGGGCTCATCAACTCATTTAAAACCTAACTCAAGTTCTTTTATGCTTTTTTCCCACCCTGCCTAATCTCAGTTTATTCTTGCTTTATGTGCTTATCCATGAGCTTCACGAGGGGCTTGTTTTCCTGCCTGGCTCTGTGTTTGACTCTGGTGAAAGGCACTATATTAAATCTGTAATAAAGTGTGTGTAAGCGATTCCTGTCACACTCTGCACCAGGGAGCACAGCCCATTATGCAAATAGTCACTGCAAGCTTCCTATAAACTACAGATACTCAAAGGGCACTGCCTTTCTATTGCCACCAGCCAGCACAGACTTGGGAAAGGCATAGGAGGATGTGGAAAGGAAGGTTCTTTCTATCAAGTTCTTGCATTTTGTTCCTCTCAACAAGTGAAAATACCCTCAGGAGGCAAAGCAAGGGATTATTATCTCCATTTTAATACTGGCTACGATGGCCTAAACTCAACGAAACTCTTTGTCACCAAGTCCAGAGGATTTAGGAGGTTATAGGAGAAAATGTGTCAGCCTGCTTAGCCAGGAAAGCAGCCAGTGTTGTGTGGGCTTCAGTGGGGGTTTCCATCCCTGCAGGGGCAAACTCTGCTCTGGATTCTGGTGCTGCAGGACTGTAAGGGGGAGAGCAAGGACAGGGAAAGCCACTGCAGTTATCCTGTGGACCCCTGCCCCTGACTTAGCTGTGTCTCTAAGCCAGGTTTTCCCCTGATGGGGGAGTGATTCTAAAGAAACTTTCAGCACTCTCTGCTTTAAGATTGTTTATTAAGTCTTATCAGAGAAGTAAAGTCACTGGCGTGACCCAGACACAGCACACAACAGAGAAGTGCAGCAGAATGCCCCCTTATCAAGATAACACGGCCTTCTTAAAGGTAATTCATCCCATTAAAACTTAAAACGAAAGATATTTTCACTTTTAGACAAATGTTTTTCAATGTTGGACAAATGCTTTTGTCACATATACAGGAACTGTGGAATTTTTCATCCAATAATTTTTAGACACCTTGTAGTGCAGAATATGGAGTATTAGAAGAAGAAGAAGAAAGTCTAGAAACAACAACAATCCTCCATATTGGAGTTTTTGCTTTTTATCTATTTACTACATTAATAAACCCAACACCTTTAGATTTTTTCACCCTGTGATAACCTTACATAATACTCTATCATTTAGTTCTCACTAGAGTAGATTCTAGTTCTTCCCAAAGAGTTGGCAGTTTTCTCCATGGATAAAGGTCAGGGGGGGTAGAACCCTTCAAAACAGGCAGGGAAATATTCTCTGCGTTCAGGATTCCCACATTATATTATTCCCACATTCCCACAGCCAGGCAAACCTGACCTGCCGTGAGGCTGCAATGGACTGCTCCAGATATTGCACAGATCTGCTTTTAGCTACTCTTCAAAAAATATTGCCAAAGCCATGCTAAACAGTTTCCTGATCACAGTCCTTCACATCCACAGTGGCTTCCAAACTGTGTCATCAAGTCAGGGAAGAGAAATCACATCACAGAATGCCGGGAATAGCTCGAATCTGCTCACGTTCAGTGTGATGCACACCCACAACAAATCCCTCAGCAATGGCCCATGATTAGACACATAGATGATTGTCCACTGATGAGTTCCAAATAATGGGCACACTTGAGAAAATGGCAATCTGCCAGCAGATAGTTTGCAAACAGAAAAAGAGAGAAAATTTGTCAACTAAACGATGCATTATGGCTTCCCCTGACTTTTTCATGGCAAAACCAAACTGTGCACAGCTCCACCAGACATTTTCTGAGCTTTGCATTTCCTCCCTGTGATTGTCATGCATATAATATATTATTACATTTGATATTAATGGCAGAATTTTGCTCAGGTATTGAAAATCCATATGGCCTCTATAATATTTACAGGGTGACAAAGTAATAAGTCACAGTGACAGCCTGCTGTCGTGCACTTCCAGCATTTCCCTCCAAGCCTGGGCAGGATGTTTGTTGGGAGAGTGGCTTTTAATTAGTTGGATTTGTGGCTTTTGGAGGGGGAATGTGAGGGTGGGTGTTGCTCTGCATATATTGCTGTGGCACAAAGGTTGAGAGCAGAGGAATGGTTCAAGTGTGGCTCTGGTTGATTTTTTTGGCCTCTCTCCTTGTTGACAAAGCAGGTGGAGAAAACTCCATGAGGACCCCTCACTGTGGTGGAACTGCCCTGTTTGATGTGCAAAGTGAAGGGAAGGAAAAGGATGATTCCTGCTGCACTGCTGGATGTGAGAGCACTACTGAGATGCTGAAATGGTTTCAGAAAACAAGGCTGTGACCCTGGAAATGCTCAGGAGCTGCGGAGAGCAGCCAGGAGCCACGGCAGTGCAGCAGGCAGGCTGCAGATGGTTGTCAGTGGCAGCTTGGTAATACACCTGCCAAGCAATGGACAGAGTGTGAAGTTTAGGCTGTCAAGAGCGGGGATGAAATGAGGATGATAGCAAGAGTTTGAGCAAAGGTTTAGATGTGAGAAGGGAAAAAATAACCCAAACCCTGAGATTTATATGCAGCTGGGTGTAGCTGTGTGTGACCTGGGAGGGGAGGGAAAAGGGGGAGGTCAGGGATGACTGACGGGGACTGGACCTCAGCAATGGGAAGGAAATTGCTGTTGTGAACAGGAGGCAGAGATTGGAGGGTGCAGACAATCTTGGGGGGAATACAGGAGGCATGGCTAAAGCTCCAGCTCCCGGGGAGAGTGGGCAGTGAAAAGGAGCAGTGTGGCCGTGTCCTTGTGACCCCCAGGCATGGCAGGGGAGGTGCCTGCTGCTGCTTTCCTTACAAAGCCATGGGCAGCAGTCCCCACGCTTCCGTGTCTCACAAGGGTGTTTATCTTTTCCTCACTTCAGTCTGAATCCCAGGAAATCAGCCCTGCCCCACAGAGCCTGCAAAAACGCTGAGTTCCACCCCTGTTGTGACAGCTGAGTGATCCCTCACTGCCCCACTCTCCCTTTCCCATGCAGGTGGGGTTTTGTGCCACATGGGACAAGAACCTACTGGCACCTGTCACTTAGGCTTTGCTCTCCTTTCCAGATGGAAGATTTCTTATCATGACGAGGACTTTGGAATCTGAAAAACTTTGCAAAGACTGTTTCTTGGGGCATGGAGTGGAAATGGGATCTTCTCCTCCAGGATGTGATGGCCTTTTCCAGGGGACAGTTGAATCTTTTAGAGACAGAGGAGTGTGAGACTGGGTAATCTGGTAGTGCAAGCAGAAGATGAGGGGACATGGAGGGAATTGCAATAAAGCAATCGAAATTAAAGAACCTGGAGCTGCTGTAGTTTCCCTTTGGAGTCTCTGCTTGGTGAACCTGAGGTGGAGTTCACCCAGGGCAGGTGAAAATGTGTTGGTTCAAAGGCAAAAACTGTTTTATAATAGAGTAGCCAGTCCATTCTCTCCTTCAATTGCACACTGATGTACCTTTACAACTCAGTTGCCTCTGCCCAGCCTAATTCCCCCATTTTTCTTGCTTTTCAGCAACCCTGTGCAGCTCTCAGGCACTTTACTCTTGGTTTTCTTTCCTCCACGTTCTCACCTAGTTCTGCACTCTGGAGCAGGCTCTTCCTTTCCTTGGCAAGAGCTTGCCATGGGACCTGAGCTGAGAGTTTGTGTTGTTTGTCAGTAAAGGCAGGGATTCCATCTGGGCTGTGAGAGGCGAAGGCAGAGGATGAGGGGAAGCACAGCCCTGATTTCTGCTTTCATTTTTTTTACCTCTCAGTAACCATTGGAGCAGAGGCTCTGAAAGCCACCTGAAAGGGAGTCCCTTTGAGAGAACACATCACTCAGTGCTCCTGTGCTGGCACGCTCTCCTACCTGCTGGAGCCCTGAGGGCAGGGAGGGGTCCCACTGAGAGCCACCACATGGATAAGTCATGGAAGTGTCACTTTGCTGTGCCCAACACAAAATCCCTCAGCAGAAGAGCCACTGTCTTGTAAACCCCACAGCAAAGTCGAGCCCTTAGGGCTGTTTTTATTCTAGTAGAGATGTCACGTCTGACAGTTGCTGTCACCCTATGATTAGACCAGCAATCAGCCCCAGCTTCTTTTGATGGAATATGAGCCCTGACTGATTAACAGAGTGGCCTTTGGCCTCAGGTTAATAACAGATTTCACAGCACTGCTACGGACTAATTATTATTTAAAAAGGTCTTAGTGGAAGTTTGATATTCTCCTACAGGCCCATCTGAATGCAGAATTGGAAAGTAACAATTACAGGCATGAACACCAGCTCAACTGGAGGTCTCCTAGCCCTGTTATATCAGTATTCTTGGTGCATCTGTCACATCTCTGCATAGATGGACCAAAGTATCAGGTTTGCTTCTTTTTATGACACCTCAGTGTGTTCATCAACCCAAGTATGAAGCTGTCTCAGTCCCTCAGTTGTCTGAGTTATCAAGTCACCCTGTCTATCAGTTTCCTCCCTCTGTTTGTTGTCTCACAGCCAAGTCCCTGGTGGGTCTGCCTTCCAGGTGTATCTTATTCCCTTACTTTTGATTGCTATGGAGATATTAATCTCCAAAGCATAATCTTGTCTCTTTCTTATTTATCTGTCAGGCTTTCTGGGTGAGTCTTTTGCCTTGGTGGCAGAGGCAGCACAGACTTGTGAGAGGCACTGCTCCATAAACACAGAGATCAATCAGCTGCCCACCACTGACTGCTGCCCACGACCACAGCTCAGGAGCTGCAGATCCGAGCTGTTTGTGACACCAAAACACCCCAGTGCCTTAAGATGCAGCACAGCAACCTCACATTTCTCCACCCTGGTACAGAAGTGCTGCTGCTGTCACTTCTCAGAGGATGACCTGGGAAAATTCACTCTTGTAAAGGGATAGATCTGAGATTCTGTTCAACACCATATGGCTTGAGTGACTTAGGTGTCCAAGTGACATATTCACAGGGATGTATTGAATTAGTGGCTTAATCTCAGCTGAAAGTTAGTCTTCCTTGCCTAAATCTTGTCTCTTACAGCACTTTGCAGAGAAATTCTCAAGGGATGCATTCAAGAGTTTATTGGGAGACCAAGAGGAAGCTTGCAGTGAAACAGGGAATTTAACTTGTGTCTCCTAACCCCCAGACCAGTTTCCCTTCATGTGTCATCCTCCTTTTCCTGATTTAAAAAAAAAAAAAAGGAAAATGGAGCAGCAGTGCCTATTTGACCAGTTGTGGATATCTCAGAATCCAGATCCAAAGAGGAGAAAATGGTCCTGCCAGTAGAGAAGATATGGCAATTTCTTCTCCACCGTGCTGAAAGAACATCATTGAATGTGCTCCTTTACCTGCAGACCTCTGCATCTGAGCAAATGTTTTTGCCAATTAAAGAGTTTCCCGCTGCTGTAGTTGATCCACACAAATGGAAATAGAGGAGAGGCGTGGAGGAAGGAATCATTAAATCAGCAGAACAAAGGTATGAGGGCAAGTTAAAAGACCTGATCTGAATAAAAGAAGCTTCTCAAAATATCATCTCCTTTGTCCTGTCTGTCCTTCATCCATCCAATTCTCCTGAATGCTGTGGAGAGGCTTTGTCATTCTCAATGACATGGCGGGAGGAACCAGTCCCCCAGCACGCTGCCTGAAATAGCAGCAGACAAGGGACAAAGTGCTCAGAGGTGCAGCTTAGTCTGCGAATGTTCAGAATTTCAGGGCCAGATCTGGATTATTCAGTCCCCACACACAAAGAGCCTCTTCATCCCGGGAGCTCTGTGGGCTGAGTTCTACAAATGGCCCCGTTTGGGGTGGCCCCTCTGTCACTGCCTGTTTCAGGGGAGGTGATGTGTGTTGGGCTACCAACACCACAGCAGGGCTACCAGTCAGCCCCAAATTTCTAGGATGTCTTTAGAAAGCCTTTTGTCCCCCTGATGAGATTGGCATCGATTTTTGCTCGTCTCTGACAGTCTGCTCACTCTTTAGATGCTCCACATCCTTGCTCCTTCCCAGGTTCTTGTTCAAGGTTCGTTGCTGCGGTGTTTGAGCAGCTCCCACTGTGAGAGTGGGTGAGCGTTTGAGTGCTGAGACCATTGCAGCTGAACATTTATTTTATCAGAATTTCCCCTACTACTGCCTTTTTCTTCCATCCTTTCCTCTCCTATTTATCTAATAATTCACCTCTTGGGGCTGAGAGATGTGACCTGTGTGAGGAGCTCAGCCTGAAACTGCTGGTTCAAGAACTCTGATTGAGTTACTTTCCCATAACTATGAATATCAAACCCCCAAAACTTGTGTCTAGGACATTGCAACATGCCCTGACTTGCAGTGTCAGCAGCCTGAAATTCTGGTACAGGACTTTCTGTCCTCACAAAACACCAGCACCAGAGGCCTTTCTATTTGCTTTTAGTATTTACACCCCCAAGCAAGGCAATCATATTGCTCCCACAAACCTTCTCCACTCCATTACCCAGTGCATGCTTTAGTGCATCTAAGGCACCGTTCAGGTGTGTGTGGGTAGAATGAACTCAGGCTGCTGAAGGCACTGTGTCTCAGATGGATAGATCAGACCATGGAAAACAAGGCCTTCGTGCCACATTCCTGCGAAAAATGAGATGGAGTTACTTCTTCAGCCCAGTGGAAGATCATAGAATGGCCTGGGTTGGAAGGGACATTAAAGCCCATCCCATCCCACCCCTGCCACGGGCAGGGACACCTCCCACTGTCCCAGGTTGCTCCAAGCTCTGTCCAGCCTGGCCTTGGACTTCCAGAGATGGAGCACCCACAGCTTCTCTGTGCAACCTGTGCCAGGGCCTCCCCACCCTCTCAGGGAATAATTTCTTCCCAATACCCAATCTAAATCTTCTCTCTTTCAATTTGAAGCCATTCCCCCTGCTCCTGTCACTCCAGACGCTTCTGAACAGTCTCTCTCCATCTTGGCACTGGAAGACCACACTGAGGTCACCCCAAAGCTTCTCCTCTCCAGGCTGAACATTCCCAGCTCTCCCAGCCTTTCCTCACAGAGAGCTGCCCCATCCCTCTGATCAACTTGGTGGCCTCTTCTGGATTCACTCCAACAGGTCAGTAAGATATGGAAGTTCAAATCCCACTGATTCCCTTCATTTTAGAAGCTGTGGCTTCTGCTAGAGCTGGTTTTTCTTTGCCAATCCACGAGCAGAGCCCAGCAGGTCCCTGGCTTGTAACCACCACTGCTTCCTGACCAGCAATAGGGTTAACTGGACCTTGCTGTGGAGGGACACTGTGTCTGCATAAGCCATTTCAAAGCCTCTGAGCATTTATCATCAATCCTGTCTCCCAGCTAATGAGCAGCTAAAGTGATTTTCTATTGCTTGTAATTCACCAAAATTGTTCTAACTGTTGGAAGAGGCAGAATTGACAGGCTAATGTGGCTGCCCGCCTGACTGTCTCAATAGCTCATCGAAGGGTGAGCTGATTGCTGCCTCCGTGATCAGCAGAGGTGCTTCAGACAACATCATTTTAGTAATACATTAACAATCTGAAAGCTGAAAACAAAGGCCAGAGGAGAGCAATCATCAGTCACGATGCAACGCTTAAGGCTAAAACAGGTCAGGGCTGAATATTAAAGAGTACAAGGAAGAGAAAAGTTTTCCCCTCTATTCCCTGGTCTGTTTTTTTTCTCTCTCTGTCTCTGTGTCAGCCTCCAGGCAGGGTCCTGGTGGTTCTGGACCTTTCTGTCCCTAAGCAGAGTGGATGAAGGTCGAACTGAGGATAGAATGGGCCAGTTTGGTTGTCCTGATTTGGTTTGCTGTTGCCCTGGTAGGCTTAGTGCTGGCTCTTGGAAGAGTGAGGGGTGGAAAGAGCAGCCCCTGAGGACAGACGAGGGCACTGACAGACTCAGCCTGGGACAAGCTCTCCATATGCCAGGGTCAGTGTTTGCTGCTCACTCCCCTTCCCTCAGGCCCTGACAACATGACAGCTTCAGGAATTAATGTTCTCAGGGATGCAAACCAAAGGGCCACTCAGATTGGCATCCTAAGTCAGACTGCTAAAACTTCAAGAAATAAACCTGGCTTAAGAACCTTGAGATGTTGTGTGGGTATATAAGTACATCCTTATGTGCATATATTGCCCACATACGTACATGGTTGTCCAGAGAACTTGAGGATTTCTTTAGGGAAAAAACCTAAAAAGCCTGAATTCAAGTTCTCACTTGGTTGTAGGAGCTGAAATTTTCTGAGAACTCCTTAAATGATTGGACTCTAGGAGAAAAAAAGGCACTGTGAAAACTGATGCTACAGGGAAGCCTAACTGTGGGTTTTAGCATTCTGGATCTAACTCCTTTTCCTCTTAATTCCTTTTCTTGCTCAGGACATGAGTGAGCAAGCAAACCTATTTTTTGAGCAGGCGCTGCATTGCAAACTGAGTGGAGGAGGAGGAGATGCCTTTTCATCTGCCCCCTTGCAGGCACAGGTGGCTTTCCTGGGAGTGGCAGTGTCTGCCAGTGTGGCTTTCAGGATCACTGGAACTCAAAAGCTCTCTCCCATCGAGCCCAGGCCTCAGGGAAGTAATTTTTACATGGAGCTTTTGCATACACCCCTCTGTATCTGATCCAGACAGCTTGAAAACTTGAAATACAACAGCAATTCTTCTATGTCCAGTCCACTCTCTCATCATTGTTAAGCTCAGCCACAGATGAAATTTGAAGCGATTTATCCAGTCACTCTCATCAAAGCCTGCCTCTAAAGAGAGCTCTGAGTATTTACCCCATGCCGTGTTTATTTATTCACCAAAAAAATGTCTTTGGAGTACAAATTAGGTTTTGAACCTAATTTCCTGTGTGTGCTTGGTCGGGTGTGTAAAACCTGTGTCTGTGTGAGCTGACCACGGGGCTGCCTTAGCAACTGCTGCCTTGGCCTCAGTCGAGAGGATAATTACACTAATTTATTCTGATAGAATGATGCCTCTGCCTTCACACTTTGGAGATGACTGAGAGACAAACCTGGTGCTTTTTGAAACCAGAGGTCCTGGATTCAGTTTTTACCATTGTGACCCAAAAGCAGGCATCATGCTGTGACTTGGAGTGGGTAAAAATAGCCAGGAACATGCAGGATCAGATTCCCTGTCACGGAACACGAATTACTTGTGCTACACAGATGCTGGGGATCTTTAGGTACCATATGGCTGCTATGTACCAACATAATGTACAGCATGAAGAGACTGTAGCAAAGGTGGGGTTTGAACCTGTGAATCCCAGGAGAAAGTGCTGACTGTGGAATAACTTAAATAGCTCCACTAATTGCTTTTCTGGGAATTGTTTGCACTAGTCCTGATTTTAGGGATGGCTGAGGGCACTCGGGAGATTCCTTGGGGGACTTATTTTTGTGCTAATCTTCCTCGGCTTTTAATGCAGAGGGTGGCTGGAGGAGGAGCTGGATTGCTGTGGAATCACTGATTTAAGGAACCTACCTTGCTCTGTTGACTGCTGAGTGAACCTAAAGATTTTGCTTTCACTAGCCTGGAGCAAAGAGGCAAAGTTGCCAACATCTTCTTTGTTTATTCACAGAATAAAGCCCTCTCATGGCAATTAACCACATCTCCATCTTCTTTGGCTGTCTTGCCTTTCAATCTGCTTGCTTTGCTATAGCTGTGCTCATAAAATGTCTCTAACCCAAGAGAGAGAGGCAGAAAAGGCAGGAAGCTCATCTCCAAAGGAGATTTAAATGGAAAGGATGCTTAGATTTAAACAAATGTCCCCACATCTAATAGTGACGCATTAAATCACTGAAGTTTCAATAACTCATACAGTATCTCCATGGAGATTTGCACCATATGGAGTTAATTAGTAGAACAACAAAACAATCAATTAGTTCCTTAATTAGTTTTACCAAGAAATGATAACAAACACAAACAATTTATTGAAACAAATACCCAGACCACAGTGATGGTTTAATGGCCTCAGTGAAACTGGCTCCATGCTGAGCCCCTCAGTGTTGTTGGGATTGATTTTGGAGATATTGAGGGTAAATGTTTGCTTTGGTCCAGCCAAAATGTTTTATCAGTGTAATCAATTATTTACAGTATTAGAACAGAGAGAGGAGATTGCTGAGAGGTTTTCATTTAAAAACACATGAAAAAAGAGGGGAAAGAAAACCTTAAGTAATAAGGTTGCATCAAGCCAGCATTTAACCTGGAAGCGATGTGGGGGTGTTAAAACAACAGGGATTTGCTCTGGTATCATTTGATCCTAGAAATAAATTGACTTTCTGTATCTTATCCAGATCGGTGTTTTTGGTATAAACATTACTTGGAGAAGACTGAATCAGGAACGCACAGATTCTCCATTAACTCAGACATATTCAAAACAAAGTGGTGCTGGGAAGAGGGATCTTGGCAAGGAAGCAGCTGGACACAGATCAGGTAGGTCAGAATGTACAGGGGGAGTTGGCCGGGGTTCTGTGCTGATCTGTATCCAAGGGATTTGTACGAGATTGGTTTTTTTTGCATGAAGGGAGACATCTCTACATATCACACCTGACTGGTGCTGATATCAAGAAGGACTCAAGAGCTCTGGAGAATGCATTACTTATAACACCAAGAACAGTAAATATCAGAATTAGCTCCTTTGCTGCACTCTGGGCTGTGATTAATTGCTTGTTAACAAGATGTTCAAAGTACAACGATTTATCTGAGTTTGATCAGGCAGATTATGGGATACAACATTTTAATAAATTCATTGTGACTATAGATATATGTTAAAATGATAAATAAGCTGAGTTGCTATAGATGTTTTAGATCCAATAAAGCTATTTTTAGAATGTGTTTATGTGATGGACTAACCTATTATTTACCCAGTTGCATTTTTATGAACTAATAATTTTCTTTAAAAATAATGCCCCAACTTTAGAATGGTGTTTTATTACTATCATCTTCCCCATAATTCTTCTTTCCCCAATAAATAGATCTTTTTGTTTAAAAAAATAAATAAAATAATCCTATTTTTGCAGCTTTGGAGGAGGCTCAGTCCTTGCAGCCAGAGGCTGTGTGGGAATGATGCTCGAGATGCAGATTGTGAGCAGCCATACCTGGAGGGGACACATCTGGCAATGTTCTGTGGGGAAAACTCCTCTGAACACTCTGTCGCAGCTGGGACGTGCCAGCAGGGGACCAGCTTCTGAAAAGTGCTGGCAGAGAGAAATGCAAACTCCTGTGCAAGTCACCAAAGCCACTTTCCAGCTGCAGCCTTGGTTTCTCTGACCACTGAAGGGTGTGTGGATATTTGAGTTTTGTTGGACCAGGGAGCAAAATGGGGCCTCTCTTTATGGCCATAGTTCAGTTTTCTAAGGAATTGAGGTGTCTGTGATAGTCCAGGCACCTACCAGACCCCACATAACAATTTCCAAACCTCTTGGCTTGTGTCAAGCAAACTTGGCAAATGGGTCAAGGTCTCAAAAAATTTAAATTCTTGTGGATATCAGGAAAAGAGATAGATAGAAGAGAAGAGGAGCCCTAACAATAACCTCAGCTTTAGGAGCTGCCTTTCCCACCTGAGCAGGCTGTAGGTGGTTTCCAAGGCAGCCTCTATTTTCAGGAAATGGGTTCAGGACTGAGCCCCAGCCTGGTGAGGAGGAGGTGGCTCTATTGTTTTTGGCTGCTGTCCTTGAAGAGGCTGATTTCAGAAAAAAACAAGCCCTGCTTTCCAGCTCTCAGTTCCTATAGCTGTAAAAACAGCACTTCCACTTTGCTCTGCTCCCATTTTTGGAGGCCATATTAAGTAGCTATTCTAACCTTGTGGATACAGCTCATTATTTTGCTAAGAAAGAAGAATAAAATGTCATTTTCAGGTCTGTGTAAACCAATTCTCAGCTTTGTCCTGCAGGACATCACGAGGTGTTCCAGACACACAGCCACTGTCTCCAGCACCCCAGCAGCTCCAGATGGGGGCTGAGGATAAATCACTGCTTGCAGCCAGGCTGGTGGTTAGAATGTCAATGTCTAAACTTTGGAGAAGTGACCTCTGCTAAGTGGTTTAATGCAGTCTGTTGCCAGGAGCTCATGAATTCTCTATTACAGCAAAGTAGTTCCATGAGATTGCAACTATCTCACTAATAAAACAACCTCAACATATTTATCACAATAACTCAGACACAGAGAAAGTATAAATATCTTTGATACTGGGAAATGAACTGGCTGCCTATAGGCATCCTCTCTGCTTTATTGATTCAACCCTTCACAGGTCTCTGTCAGAGCCTGGTGCAAACTGGGTGCAGCAGAAGAGCTTTGAAAGGATTGAGCAGTGATGCGGTGTGTCTGCACAACACCTTTAGCTCAGTAGGATTCAGAGTGCTGTACAGGTGCTACCAGCAGACCTGCAGGTTGGATGTGAGAAGCATTGCTCCATCACCTGCCAAAATGCAGCTGTTTGTCGATCTGAGGTACAGCAAACCAGATTTCTTGCACTTTGCAGTGCATTTAGGGGAGGGAGTGAAGGAAAAAACTCTCTCCAGCTGAGGCACTCTGAATAATTTCAGGGGGCAGGATGCTGATTCTGTTGTTTGACGTTGGACCACAGGCCCACAACAATACTTGGGATCACTTTGTGCTTTGCAGATCCTGCTGGCCAGAGGGGCTCAGGTGGGTTGTAACTGGTTTAAAGTGCCAAAATGGAAAAATAACACCCAGAGAAGCTGTGGATGCTCCATCCCTGGATGTGTTCAAGGCCAGGTTGGGTGGGGCTTGGAACAACCCTGCCTAGTGGAAGGGGTCCCTGCCCATGGCAGGCATGAGCTTTTAGGTCCCTCCACCCAAACCATCCTGTGATTCTGTGATTCCGTGCCCAGTGACCTCCTGGGAATGCAGGAATGCCTGGCTGGTCTGCAGGGATGTGCTGCTAAAAATTTGTCAGCAATGACCTTGGTTTTCAGTCCACTCCATCACTCCCCATGACGCACATCAGGCTGGTTTTGGTTGTTTTTTGAGGGTCACAGACCCAGTGGACACTTGCTGAGCACAGACACCATTCCCTGTGCCTGTTACCAATGCTGACCCTGTCTGACTTGTGTTATCTTGTGTGACCAGAGATCACAGTGGTACTGGATGGATTTTAAAGCCCATGGATACCGTCAGGTAGAGCTGATTTCTCCATTCCTAAGGGATTTAGGACAGCGAGACTTAAAAGTTATCACAGACCAGCTAAAATCTCTTGTGAGTGATCAAGTCTATGTGATAAATATAGTCATGTTCTGGAGTGATAAAAGCCCAATTTCACAGGCCATACACACTGGTTTTCTTGAGACAGATAATGTTCTTACCACACATATCTCCCCATCTTCCTTTTTTTAGGTTAAGATCTCCTTTCTTTTTAAAATGAAGTAATATGTTGGAGTTGCTGAGGAAGTAGCACTTTTAATGGTCATTTTACCTCCAGAAAAGGTCTTCCAATATTTCAAGCACTGGCAAAGTTTGAAAAGAAGAAAAAATGGGTTTTGAGTTTCTTTTCCTTTGAAATATGGACTGGATAGAGAGAGGAGAAGGTCAGTGCTGCAGTGGCAGAGACAGCAGGGGAGGAGAAAAATGTCAGGGCTGCTTTTTATTGTTTTTATGATCCTACTTAGACCAAATAAAACGTGTCAATTTCAGATATAAACAATTTGAGAGAAAATCTGGTAACATTATTGCCATGTGGGCTGTCCTGCTGAGCCACGTTTCTCCCCACAGCTTCACTCTGTGGTGAGTGCACAGACCTCCCCTCCAGTGCGGAGGAATCATTCTCAGAGTGTTTGTGGTGCTCGATGCATGGGTTTAACTCATCTGTATTTATTTGTAGTGGGAGAAGGTTTTCAGCTGTGAAATCCCTGTGAAATGGAGATTTTACTGCATGTTGAACTTTATGCCCTCTGAATAACCAGGGTCCTGTTCCCGTGGGGCTCTGCAGGCTGGTGGCTCTTCAGGCTGAGTCTGTGCTCAGGATGTTGAGGCACCAATCCTGCTACACACAGGGCACTTCTGTACTTCTGAAAAATGTGAGCACCCTCAGTGCACCTTTGTCTTTGCTCCCTGAGTGTGGAGAGATCACAGAATTACAGGACGGTTTGGGCTGGGAGGAATCCTAAAGCCCTGCTCCTTCCAAGCCCCTGCCATGGGAAGGGACACCTTCCCCCAGCCCAGGCTGCTCAGAGCTCCCTCCAGCCTGGCCTTGCTTCAGAGCAAGCCAAAAACTCCCTCTCCATGTTAACCTCGGATTCACATGTGAGCAGAATTCCCTGCTGACAGGGAAACACACCCCCAAACCAGACCTGTGTGCATGATTTCAGAGTGAGTTCCATTAACCTGTGCCACCTCTGGCTGAAAGGCCTCCAGCTGCCCCTGGGCTTTGCTGTGCCCTGGTCACTGCAGTGCTGCCCGAGGGGGGTGGGAGCAGCAATGCCAGGGAGATCCTGCTGAGATAACAGAGGGATTAAACCTCTCTCGTTTGCCTGTTTTCCACAGCCTGCCCAGAGATGTGCACGTTCTCAGCCACCCTTTCCAAGGCAGACCTTGTCTACAGCCATGGTATGAAGGGAAACGCCTGCCTGATGGAGGTGGAACTGTAATTAAAGTGCCTGGTAGGGGATTCCAAATCTGCCTGACCTTGCCACAACCCACAAGTGGAGACTTCTGGGTCTCAGAACTTGTCTCTCCCTTGCCTATCTTTAAATTTTTTCCCAAGGCTCTTAGACTGATGAATCCTCAATTATCTTAAACCCAGAGCTAGGCAAACTGAGACAGCTGTCTGAGGACACGACTGCTCTTGCCCATTTAGATCAGACACTTTCTCTCTAATATTTTCAAATTTTTCTAACACACACTTTATATTTTAATGCCCAACTTCTTTTTTTTTCCCCCCCGGAGCTGCGATCTTCTAAACCACTGACAACAACAATCCTTTTGCTGTCTCTGGTCCATGCTGTTTTCCCAGCTCAGGGACATCTGCAAAAAGAAGCAGTCCCACTGCAGACTGATCTCTCTTTGCATAAATGCGGTGGTTATGGAAAGGTGTTCATTCCATTTTCCACAACCTGTCATGTTGACTTTATAATGAACCAGTTACTCAGCTCTGGAAAGCAGATGGAAACCTCTCCTGACAGCCCCTGTCAAAAGAATAGGCAGGAAGAAGGAGAAAAGAATTGCTGGATACGAACTCCTGATACTTACAGGACAGTGGCAGGAACTGAGGAAAGATGCAGGTTTTGAACAGGATTTAAAGGCTTGATCAATCACCACAATGATGGAAATGCTGCCATCAAATAATAATAAAAAGATCTATAACTGGTTTTATACCATGAGTTATTTTCTTTGCTGGTGCAAGCAATGTGAAGGCGGCGTTTTGGAAAGAGAATCAAGCAGCAGGTAATCAGTCTATTTACATACTCCGAGCCACAGCAAATGCAAAAACCCCGAGGAAACGGCAGAAAGGAGTGTTAGGAAAACTGATTTAATCTCTGGTGTTATTGGCTGCACAAGCCAGGCAGTTTGATGGATAAACATTTATATTGCTTCTCTCCTCTTTCAGCCACGGCCTCATCCAGCATCTGTCACCCTGCCTGGCGCTGGTGCCAGACAGCCCTGCCGAGAGCCCTGCAGATTCCACACCTCAGGACTGTATTCCCAGACTGTGCCAGTTTGGATTTCTCCACGGACAGGGCATGGTGCTCCCAGGGAGCTGTGCTGGCAGGATGGGCAGCTGCTCAGCCCTGGCACATCCCGAGTGTTACGGAGTTTTCCAGGAGTACAACATGCTCTCTATGCGTAGTTATAAAAATCTGGGTGCAATAGGAGGTGGTAGAGCCTCACCCAAGGGTTTTGGTTTAGTTTTCTAAGGAATTGAGGTGTCTGTGATAGTCCAGGCACCTACCAGACCCCACATAACAATTTCCAAACCTCTTGGCTTGTGTCAAGCAAACTTGGCAAATGGGTCAAGGTCTCAAAAAATTTAAATTCTTGTGGCTATCAGGAAAAGAGATGGATAGAAGAGAAGAGTAGCCCTAATAATAACCTCAGGCTGTAGTGTTAGCTCAGCTCTTAGTAGACATCAGAAATTTGAAAGGGGCATTGAGTCCTAAGACATAAATCCCTAAATTATCCAGTTTCCTTGCTTCTGCTGCTCAGGGAGCTGCTTCTTTAATCTGGCATTGTTTCTGAAACTTAAAACCCTTAGGAGAGCTTCCAGGCAGTCTCATTCATGCTAAACACACTTTTTTTTCTCTCCCCCCTGATGATATAGTTAGAGCCGACATCCCTTGAAAATAAAAACTAAAAAGATGATGACATTTGATGTGATAAATCCTAATGCTAAGTGGCAGAGGCAGCCGCAGCCTTGCTGATGACAATCACCAACCTCAAATGGAGCTGACGACCAGCATTAAGCAGGACAACAGCCAGATGATTGTCTTCTGTAATTTTGTTGAGGAGCACAAACAGGAGGGATCCAAGGGGAGGTGTGTGTGCATTCTTCCTGCACTCAGGAAAGATTCTGCTCTCTTGTGATGGGTCCAGGACCTCTGCTCAGTTATTTTAAGGCCAAGGTCAAAGATCAGCCCGTGCCCAGATGCCATCAGGCTGACAATGGAGCCACTTCAGCACCTCCTGTCCAAGCTCTGTAGAGCCAGCATCCTTCCCCTCTGCCTTTGACTTCCCAAGTGAATAATCAATAACTGTGCACAGCTGAAGGCAGCCTTGAAATTCCTGGCTGGCCCCAGAGGGTGACACTTTCCCCTTTTCCCACCACACACGTTAGTTACACATGCAGGAGTGACTGTCAGCCCCCAGGATGGGATTTATTGTCACAGGGGCCTGAGGGGAAGAGGGTTCAGCTGCAGCTGACAGGAGACCACACAGGAAGATTTGATCAGCTGAAATGCAGGATGGTGGATGGAGAAATCCTATCCCTAAGTTTGAGTGCCACCTTCTAAGCCTAGGTAGGTTTTTAGAACCTGCCCTTTCCTGGCTACTGTAGAGAAGTGAGCTGTGGGTGGCTGTGCTCCTGCTGATGCTGCAGTGCTGGGTGCAGGCACTGAGGCTTGTGTTGGGCAGGGAGGTGAGGAGAGAGGCAAAAACACCCCTAGGAAATCCTTGTTCCATGTTACTGCTCTGTTCCTTGTAATATTTCCCTGTGGATTGGGGGATCCTCCTTATGAAGGACATGAGAAGGCACTGGAGGACTGGCAGGATCTTGCAGGAACACTGGAGTGGACAATAAGGGTGAACTCAACACTTATCCCAAGTTTCCACCAGCCATGTGAAGCTGACTCACCCCAGCACGCCAAAGAAAAGGGATTTGGGGCACAAACAGGGCTGTGAGGGGGGACCGTGCTCTGGTGGCACAGGGTGTGGGTGGAAGGGGGAGGGAGGTGGTCCTGGGGTGCTCCTCCACCCCAGCAGGGTCTGTGGGGCTTGTGGCTGCGGCTGGACTCAGCTGCTGGGTGGATGTTTGGGATTACTGTGCTTGTCCAAGGGCTGAGCTGTGGATGGATCCCCAGGACAGGATGGAGGTCGAGTGGGCAGCAGGTCCTGGAAGGAGGTGGTGAAACTCTGCCTGCTTTGACACTCAAATACTTCTACCACATCAAACAGTGAGGGAAACAACGGGAAGGTGTGCTTGGAATAAATATAGCACTGAGCTTGGGAGTGCTTCAAAGGAGCTTGAGAGCTGGGTGCCTGAATCCTATAAATAACTCAGGCCTGAACACCTTGCTGCCCCTAAGATGCCTTTTGAAAGTATGAGCCCAAAGCCAACACCCCCTGGAAGAAAGTCAGAGGAGATTTTCAGGGGGCAGCTGACGGAAGGGGGTGTGGGAAGGACTCTGCCTTCTTGGGAAGGAGAAAGCATTTCCCAGCACATTAATCCAGGCCGAGCAGTTCTCCTGGGCTGAGGAGTTGCTGTTGCTGGTGAGCAAAGCTGGTGTGTACAGACAAGAGTGCTTTCAAATGTTTTTTAAAGAGCCCTGAAGAGAAATGTGATTTTTCTGTGAAACTCTTGAGAGTTTTTAAGCATGGATTTGTTTGGGCAAATTGTGAGTGAGTGCCCTCCCGTGAGCACACCAGAACGACTGTTTAATTGGCCCACACCTGGTGTTGATTATGATGCTCCTGGTTTTTTTTTCCCTTCCTAACTCCTTCCACTGTATCTCATTTTGAGCAGCTTCCCTGCTGTACCCCACGGCTTGGCTTTGGCGTGCCCAGTGTAAAGCACAAAGAGTGCTGGAAAAATTATGTGCAAATCTCCCCACCTTGATGTAATCAAGCATTAAAAAGCAGAGGTATGAGCTGTTGAGCCTGGCTGAGAAGTTTGCATTTGGCTCTGAGAGGGGCAGAGGAGTTGGCTGTGTCTAAAGCTGTATTTTTTAACAGCTTCCCTCCATTCGCTGTTGGATGCACAACAATATTTAAGTGAAAAC
Organism: Daphoenositta chrysoptera; assembly: GCA_013397915.1. Lineage (NCBI taxonomy): Eukaryota > Metazoa > Chordata > Aves > Passeriformes > Daphoenositta > Daphoenositta chrysoptera. The sequence continues at coordinate 214,525 of VZRO01005755.1, read as the reverse complement.
AAACTCATTGCTGGCCATTACTGGCGACTGTGGCAGGCAAATGCCTGGCATAGCTGCTGGACTGAGGCATCAAGGCTGAACCTTAGCACTGCAGCCCTGTTTTGCCTACAGTTAATTACCTCCCAGGCAGCTAATTGGCCTTCAAGTGCCTTGGCCATAGTCTGGACCAGTCCTATTGGTGTAAATGCAGAGGGTGCTTATTAATTTATTTGTTTCAGTCAGATCTCTGGGTGCTCACCTGAGAATCAAAACCCTTCTTATGTCTAAAATGGGAAGTTCCAATTCAGGATTTGTATTTATGAGGCTCCCATCTGTCTCTGTGTCTGCAGAGGCAGAAAGAATAGACTTACACTTGACATTGCCCAGATAGGAACAGAAAGGGGGGAAAGAAGCACCAGCAGCTTCTTCAAAAGTTGTAAATTCTTTTTGTTACTTCCCAGGGCTGTAGAGCTAAAATAATCTGGCTTTGAATCTGAATAGAAGCTGAAAAGCAGGAGAATTTGGAAAGGGGTGGTACCTCATGCAAGGCATTAGCTCTTAAATTATAGCCTTGCTATGAAAAGCAGTTGTGTCTGTGTGAGTATGCCAGGAGAGGTTACAGTGGTGAGGTGTGGGCAGGAAAATGCTTTTGATTTAATACGCAGATTTTTCTCAGTCCTTTGGAGACAACTTTTGCAAGAAAACAAGAAATTTTCAAGGCTGGATTCTGCATAATATTCCAGGATTATGCAAACGAACAAACAAAAGCCCACAGCCCAACACCAGAGCTCTGAGTGGGTACCCATGAACCCCTCTCAGGGGCTGCTGTGTTATTTTCAAATATGAAGCCTTTCTCTCCACACAGCTCCAATCTTTATTAAAAAGATGAAACATCTGGAGGTGTGTGTGTGTTTGTGCTTGTAAAGAGATCCTCAGCACCAAGCCTGTGTCCCCTCTGAGCTCGTTAACCGGCTGCAGATCCTAAATCAGGGTTGTGAGTGGAGCTGAGGTGCGGGGAAGAACCCACCTGGTGAGAAAAACTGTTTTTCTTAAAGCCCTCAAAGTTTACTCAGCTGGTGAAACAACAAATCTCATTTCTTCAGTTTAAATGTTAAAAAGAGAGAGAGCAATAAAAGAGAACAAGCCAGTGGAGGAAAGCAGGGAAGGAGAGAGGAAGGAAGGAGAGAAAGGATGAAGGATAGCTCAGGGAACAGAAGAGCAGTGCCTGTTTTAATCAAAGATAGCCCCGTGCCCCGGGGGCTTCTCTTCAGCATCCCAGCCCGGGTCACTCACTGCTCACAGCCCCTGTCTGCACCCACAGTGAGTTTGGAGGCCCTAATTCCGATCCCACAGCTGGGGTACAACCTCTCCAAGTGAAATTTGCCACGCTATCAGACAGAAGTACTGCAGACACAGCAATCTGGTGACCTGTCTGCTGCCAGTTCATCTGCCAAAGCCACCAGTCAAACTGTTCAGAGAACAAAGCAGCAGTTCTCTGATCCTCCCTATGTCTCTTCTTATTCTCCTGGTCCTCCTGCCCCAGTGCAGATGGAAACTCTGATAGTTATTACTCCAAGCATTAACTTTTTATTTTGTTGTGACTGTTTTCTTTTGCCTTATTCATTTTGTTTAGGGCTGAGAAAAAGTCCTGTTCCAGCCTAGTAATAGCCTACAGCCATGAGCCGGTGAATTGAGATTTCCAGAGAGATGAAAATAACAGAGCAGAAGAAAATACGTGAGGAATTGCAATGACAAGGTTTCTGCTGGTAGCTTGTGATACAGAGAAATGAAGTCCCAGGCCAACAGGCTTTGGCAGCTGAGCAATGCTAGGGCTGGCATGGTGGATCTGGCAGACAGGCAGGCAGAGGGGATGAGTTGGTGGGGGAATGGGGTATGGAAAACACTTGCAGGAGGCTGTACAATAGAAGAAAAGATAAATTTTGAAGCTAATACTTGAATCAGCCTCCCGTGCAGCACAGCTGTGGGTATTACACAGAGTTTTCTCTCCCTCTTTAACCTGGAGAGCCCTGCAATGCAAATAGGGGAGAATGTTTTCACCTGGTCTGGGAAATGCACAGGTCCCCAGGTGTTTGGCTCTGTCAGCTCAGTGTCAGTGGAGAGTGCAGAACAAGCTGCTGTACCTGTTCAAGGGGAATTGCAGGCCCCGAGAGCTCTGCAGAGCAGGGCCTGGTGTGGGCTCTCCTCTGCCGGGGGGAGCTCACAGGAGCATCTGTGTCTTCTGAAAACTTGTCTTCACACATCTCAGGGAAGTGCAGTGCTCTGCCAGGCTCCAGCAAACTGAAGGTCAGGAGAGTTCCCTGTGGACAGCAGTGATAAAATCCTGCTCTGGCAGACAGGCAGCGCCGGGCAGGATTGGGCTGGGGGATTAAAACCTCGTTTCTGTTCCATCTCTTTTGGCAATCCCATTTCCCCGCTCACAAATCGCTTTGTTCCCTGCCTGTCCCTGGCTTGTGGCGTTATCTGTGCACAGATATCAGCAACACTTTGGCATTGCCCACGTTTAGCCCCACCATCCTGGAGAGGGATTCCTCCCCTCTTGTGGGTGTGTGGCAGAAAGAGCTGAATCCCAGCTCACGTCAGGTGCCCGTAGGGCTGATGAGAGGTGGGTGATCAGTACAGATATATATATTATATATATATATAGAGAGAGAGATATATGCATCCAGATATACCTCCATCCTCAGGGCAGAGCATTTCCTCTCTTGCTCGATGGCTTAGAGGTGGAAGTACTGCCTCTGAGTAAGACTGAAGTTATTTTTCCCCCTGTGGAGTTTGTGCTTTTCGAGGAGGTGGTCAGAGAGAAGAACCAGAACAAGGGTTGTTGATGCAGACAAAAAATGCAACGGATTTTAAGCTGACCCACAAACCTGTGTCTCCTAGAATCTTTTTTTATAAACACCTTAGGCCAGATCTGACCCTGTGGCCAAGCCAAAGGAGCCTCAACCTGTTACCACACTGAGCTCACAGCACTTGATATGCAGCAAATCCTCCATGGTGATCAGTCCCAGTCTCTGTGTTTCTCCTGTCTGTGAGAAGCAACCACGTCTCTGTCTTCTCCTCAGCTGTGTGTGGTGTATTTTGGGCACAAGGATCTATTTGTGAAGAGCATTGGCTGTAATAAACACGCTGCCACGTTGATGATTTATTGAAGACCCACCAGCACCCAATTATGTAAATCCGATTATCTGTCGAGGAGGCTTTGCTGAAACAGCTTGTAGTTGTAAGACTTTATTTAAATTTTTTTTCCTTTTTTTTTTTTAATTGGGAAAATTTAGTTTAAAGCAACTTTTTAGTCTTAAGCATCAGGCTCCCAGAGGTGAATAGAGCCAGCTCACTGGCATGTGGCTCTGGAAGGTGGTTTTTTTTTTAACAATAATACCTTTATCTCTTTCCCTTCATGCACAGTCTGAGGCTGGTGGGAGGCTGTTGATCTATCCCTTGATGCTGTGGCACATTGGAATGGATGCAGGTGGGAATATCACCCCCACTGCTGACAACAGGCTCCAGCAGCAGTCCTGGGGTGGTTCTATGGCACAGATAAACTTCTCTGCTGCTGTTACAAGGGTTTTGCAATATTGACAGAGAGTGAAGTTATGTATTGCCACAGGTAAACTGATGGGGACCTTCAGTTGTGCTCACAGTGGTGGCTGGATGTGCCGAGCTGTTTAATGTGGAGCAAAGCAGTAAAGCCAAAGAGAACTGAAATGGTTTTAATTACAAAATAGTAATCGTAATAACAATATATTTAGGGAAAAATTAAAGGTCTTCTGCTGCAAAATTCCTACCTTCGGGCAATGCTGTAGAGCTGTGCAGGTGTAGAACTAAATAATTGTTTTCTTCATGAGCAGGTAGGGGAAATATGGCATCCACGGGCCTCCCTCTGAAAGCACGTGGGATCTTCACCCCATCCCTCACACAAACGGGAGATGAAGGTGTGAGCTCACCTCCCCATTTTCCACCTGCACAGCTGCTAAGCAGATCCCAACCAAGCTTTGTGCTTCAGTCTCAGGCAGGACTTTGTGTCCAGACTTTGCCAGGGGCAGCTTTTGACTGACAGAAGTGGCATTTGTATTTTGGAGAATGAGGGTCAGCGCAGAAGCTGAGCCTGCACCCAGCTCTCCCCTCTGAAGCTGCACCTCGTGCAATAATGGCCTGGTTTGAGGCAGAGGAGCTTTCCTGGAGGTGACACATCCCCAGCACTCCATGAGATGTGCCAGCATCCCACAGGATAAATCCCTGAGCCCCCTGCAGGGGAGAGGGATGGCAGAGAGCCAGGAGCCAGCCCAGGCCACATCCACAGACCCTGCTAAAGAGTTTGTTTTTTTTTTTGAGAAGGGTAGATGCAGCCTAAAGTGGCTAACTGGAAGCTTGGCTTTCAGGAATTGACACTCTCAGGAGACAGCCTTGCTGACACGCGGGTGGGTGTGCACGTGAGATAAGGCTGGCGGCCAATTTTACATTAGTGTTTTATTTTATTTGACTTTTCCCAAGCAGAGGGAAGGTGTTAGACATCCTCCCTGTTCCTGCGAGCTGTTTCTCGGGAAACCTGTGAGCCGTGCTGACAGCCAGCTCCCAGCACCCGTGCGAGCCCTCCGACACATTTCGGGAGGTGCTGCAGGCACAAGGCGCTGGGTTATTCCAGCCCAGGGATGTTATCCCTGCTGCCACTCGGGGCTGCACCGAGCTAGAAGCACTGTTACTATGCTAATCTTGGGGAAATAGCCTGCAGCCCTCCATCCCCTCCCCATTTCCCCTTCTGTGTGGATTTACATCCCGTGTGAGCAGGGAAAGCAGAAAGGGTTTGTTGTTTGTGAGCGCTGCAAGCAGATGTTTCAGCCAAGGTGGGAGAAAACAGAGGATCAATTAACAGGCAGCAAACGGACAAAGATAAAGGCAGGCAGAGGAAACCTGAAGTCCCTGGGCTTGTTCAGGAACGGCTGAACACGTACCCAGCCTGCTGCAGCCACTGCAGGGATGTTCTCCCCATTCCTGCCTAATTAGAGGCTCTGCTAATGCCCATCCCTCCATCCCTCTCTCCGGAGCTCAGCAAGAACGGAGGGAGGAGAAGCTCATTTGGAAGTGCCACGGGACAGAGAGAGGGACAGAGAGAGAGAAATAAAGGGCTGCATTTGCTGCCAGCAGCCCCACCTCATCAATTTAATTTAAATAATTTAAGTGTGGTCCCCCACTGTCCAGGCAGGGATGGGGAAAGGATGAGGGATAACCCTGGGAGAGCTGCCAGGAGCCCCCAAGGAGCCGGCAGCGTGTCCTGCCCCTCTCAAAAAAAGGATTTTCTGTTGCTGCTGCTGACAGCAGGAGCTGGACTTGGCTTCCTCAGCTCTCTCCTCTGCTCCTCAGCCTGTGATAAATTTTTCGGGCTGTCCAATCCCGCTCACCTGGTCGTGCCTGCTACGGGATGACACCTGCTGCTCTTTCCTAATCCCTGTCAGGGCTATTCGAACTCGTGGTGAGATTTGAGTTGCTCAAGATTTTTTAGAGTATTTTAAAAGATAATAACAAACACAGCCTTTTTATTAAAATTATTCAAGGAGTGTATATTTCATTAAAAACACGTCTTTTCCTAAAATGCTCAGTCTCTTCCCCAACCCCTTGAATAGTAGACATTTTCCAAATGCACACTGACATATTTGGTTTATTAGCACCTGTGTTTGCAGTAAATGTTTTCATTAAAACATTGCACCATAAGTTTCTGAGGGAAAAATAAAATCAAAGAAAAAAAATGAGCTTATTTTTAACCTTTCAGGAGGAAAACAGTTTGGAATTGTTGTGTAAAATTAATTTCAGGATTTTTAATCAGCTTTCACCAGGTGGAGGATGCAAGAGAAGCAACTGAGGGACACCAGAAAATGGCAATAGAATTGTCAGCCTGGATCAGACTGTAACTGTGGCTACCAGCTTGTGGCTGTGGCTAATGCCAGATGCTTCTAAAGAAGACATAAGGACAATACAACAAACATCACAGAATCACAGAATATCCTGGGCTGGAAGGGACCCAGTGCAGGATAATCCTTATCCCCTCCCTCCATCTGATTCTCTAATTCATGCTGTTTTCTTGGAGAATCGTGTGAAGTCTCTTCTAAGGGTTTGTAGCCTTTACTGCTCTAATACCAGGCATCCTGCTTATCCGAGTGAGTGGCCAGTCTCCCAGCAAACTTGTTAAATTCTTATTCTCAGGCCTTTCCCCTGGCAGTGAAACAGGCAGGGAAGAAATAGTCCCTTTTATCAGTTTGGAATTTTCTGCTTCTTAAAATCCCATAAGCTGCCTCTTTGTTCTCCTGTCATGAGACCCTCAGAGCAGAGCTCCCAGCCCACCCACTCCAGCCTGGACCTCATTACATACAATCTTCCCAATTCCTTTTTCTTTTGTCCCTGTACAGAACAGAGTCTTTTCTCCACGTGGGAGTTTCCTCAGACCCCTTTCAGGACTTCCAGTTTTTCAGTGTCCTTTCCTAGCACTCCAGAGGTTCAAACCATGGATGCTAAGGATGTTACCCAGGAGTGTCTGCTGAAATCCTTCTGCATCAGCTTCCAGGGCCTTGTTCCCTGGGCGGTTTGTTTATAAAGGTTCTGAGTGAAGCTCTGAGGTCTTACACTGTTTGCAGGGTTTCTCACCTGAGACATCACAACCCCTGCTCCTTATCCATGGACTTGAGCCTCTCTGCAGCAGAGGGGAGAGAGATTTCCTGCCTCGACTGCTACAAATTTCCACAAGTGATGTGACTATAGGCAAAGATGCCATTTGACATTTGCTGCCTGCAGGCTGACACCTGAAAAGATGTTGGGGTCCTGCCTGAGACAGAGCAGATGAACCCCATGAAGGCTTCTGAGTGAGAGGAACTCTTTGGTCCAGTTTGTGCTGGAACAGCCTTCCAGAGGTGCTTTCACCAGCAGGAAGGGTTCAGGGCTGTGCTGTTTACTCTCCAAGCTGCTGAGGGCTGGAAGTGAAGAAGGGGAAGACACCAGGCAGATCAAAGTATGTGGAGCAGATTAATGACAGTTTTGAATAAGAAAGAGCTTTAAAGAACTGAGTAAATGCTGGAGAGTGTGTGGAGAGAGTTCTAAAAGAGATAAAGCAGGCCCTTTAATAAACTAGAAAAGGAATAAAATCAATGATGGCTGAGTTACAAATAACACAGAAGAGACACTGAACTCTTTTCAAACTAGCCCTCTGCAGAAAAGCACAAAAAAACTGGGACAAACAATTAGGAAGCAATGAAGACCTTGTCAATAGAGCTGTTGATAAAGAACAGATAAAACAGATACTTAAATTAAATACAGCGGAATTCCTTTTTTACTGATCATTCCTCCTCGTGCTCATCCAGCTCTCTGGATCAAACCTCCCTTTCAGCAGCCAGCTCCCATTTGTGTTGATGTTTGCTCTTTGCTCAGACTGCTCAGCAGGGCTTTTGGTCAGGAGGATTAGACTGAAAAGTTATTTCTCTGATTTTCTTCGATGTTTTCAAAGGTGGAAAGACCCTCGTGCTCTTGAGGGTCCATAAATCTCTGAGCCAGTTTAATGAAGTTTTGGCTCGAGCAATTTATAATTTCACTTATCTATCCTGGCATTGAAATGCCCTGCAGAACTCACCTCATTCTCCCAGGATGGAGATGCTGGTTTTACACTTGTCTGATTTGGAAAGCTTAAAGTTTCATGGGTTTCATGTGGTAAGAACTCAGTCTTAATAATCATCACCCATTGAAGTCCATGGGAGGGTTTGCACTGAAGGAAATGGCAGGCACTTTGGCCTCTGCAGAATCAGTTTTTAAAATAAATATTTATAACAGAGTTCACCCTTTATGGGCACAACAGAACATCTAGGTGAGCAACAGTCTGGAAATATGGTTTATTGACTTGGCCAAAACATACAAAATCACCAAGATGTTTCAGAGAAACTGGGAAACTTTCTTGTTTTTTTGGCTGGATGGTTTGTAACTTTTCCCCTTCTGATCTGTGAGATCTAAATTAGCTCCCGTGGGTGGTACTGTCCTTAAAAGGAGGCAACAAGAGAGACTGGCAATTACTTCTGAGTCTACCCAACTTCTGTTCCAATGAATGGGCAGGAAACTGCTGGAGTCTGAGCCCTGCCATGACCTCTGAGGGGATTGTGGGCAAACGATGTCCCATCAGCTCTTGGTTACTCAGGAGAGGGGTCCAAAGCAATATGAGGAATGTGTTGCCCTGACTTTTGCAGTCTTTCGATGTTTTCACTCCAGATGTTGCACTTGGACACGAAAAGAAGCACGCCAGACTCGAGTTCAGCCAGGTCCAAGCCAAGCCAGGAAAAGAGCCCCAGCCGTTTATTTCTCTCATATAGATCTGTTTCTAGGAATGACCATGGATTGGAGGATGAGGTTACCACCTCTTCCACCCACACTGGTCAACTGAACAGTCCATCAAACTCTCTCCACCTCTGGAGAAAGAATGAAAACAATAGGAACAGTTAACAAAACATGACTGTGTTTACAGAAAGTGCACGAGAAACTATCACAAAGTGAAAACATCGAAAGACTGCAAAAGTCAGGGCGACAGGAATGGGGCAAGTTTTACCTGGAAATCAGCATGGAAGGAGACCACATTTATTTAGGTTTCTGTGAGAAATGGGAGATGCACCCACAGGTAACTCTCCAAAGCCTGATGAGAAATGGAAAGTGGCCGGGCAGGCAGCAGAGGAAGGGTGGGAAGAGCAGACAGTCGCCCAGAGAGCAGGGCTGAAAACACTGCCCAGCAGAGTGCCTAAAACATCAATATTAGCACCATTTTTCCTCCACATCAATCTCAATGACAGGGAGAAAGGTGTAAATAAAGTGTTAATTCCGGCTGCAGATTATCCGCCAGGGAAGTGATTGCAAACACTGCAGACAGTGAAATGACACGAACGTCCTGAGTGCTCAGCAGTCGGGCTTAATGGGGAGCTTGAAGCCCCCGTGTTGTGACTGGATTTCCTTCGGCAGCCTTTTCCTTTCACTTACGCTGGTGAGACTCACCAGGGAAGTGAATTGAGTTGAGTTCTGTAACAATAAACAGGCTTGCCACAGACCTGCATAAACTTATTAAATTCTACGTGATAATTAAGTCATTTGCCATTAGTTTCTGGCCTGGGTTTAAATGAGCAAAGAATGAAGACAGTGCACTGTATCTCAGGATGAAAAACCTGAGGAAGAAGACCCCATTCAAGCTTCTGCCTTTTCCACTTCCACTACAGAATAGTTCTCAAATGAAGGAGAGAACAGGCAGAGAGCTGTGGGTGGTTTCCAACAATGAATCATAAACAAGGATGGAAAAATAACAAAACAAGGGTACCCGCTCCCTCCACCTTCCCTTGTGGTGGATGTGGACCACACCGGAATCCGATTCCCGGCTAAAAAATATTTCTCAAAATTGGTATTAAATATTTCATTGTTTATTAACAGCAAGGAAATTCAACAAGAAATAGTGTCTGTGATTTGTTAGCAATATTTATCTACTTTGTTCCTACACAGCAAATCTGAGAGATATTTCACAGTCTTCTTTATAATCGTGATGCTAGAGATATAAACTGCATTATTAGAAAAAAATGCATAATAGCAATACAAAAAAGGCTGATTATTAATAAAACACTGTCAGATTAACTAACAGTAAAGTAAAGCCTATCTAGTAAGTGCTTGAGAGATAATTCTTCATTCCAAAGTGGTATTTTGGAGTTATGCACTAATAAAAAATTGCTTTAAACTTTCTATGAGATTAAAACTGAATGGGTTTTTTTTTGTTTTTAAATTGCTGGTAGAAATTCAAGCTAAAAGTAAGCACTAAATAATAGACAGCAGTGTTGAAATCGCATTATGGGCTAGATCACATTTCAAAGCAAGGGTGCTTTTCATGTTTTAGAGTGGCAAATGGCAAATCTGAAACCACAGCGTTTCATTGGCTGAACAGCTTTTTATTTAAGTGCTGAAAATCCCACGTACAAGTTGGGGTCTGGTCACAGCACAGTGAGGGCAAGGGGGTTCCCCTTTGCTGTCACAGGGATTGGAATGGATTTCAAGGCACAGCAAAATAGGTGTGGGTGTAATTAGAGAAAAAGAAATCTGTAGCAATCGCATGTCCAAAGAGCTGATTTGGTCACAAATGTGCTCCTGGCAGACCCATCCTCCTTTCTCCACACAAAAACCCAACCCAGGACACCTCGGTGTGGTGTAGGAACAGGAGTCAGACAGAAGAAATTCCAGGGGATATGTTAAAAACGATGGTTTGTAAAATAAGGGGAGGAAATCTGAGCCCCTGCCGTTCACGATGTGGATACCCCAAATCGAGCACTTTAAACTCATATTGATATTATGAAGCATCCATGTGAACAAATATTGGCTCTTCCTGTGAATTCACATCTGCACAGGTAACTATAGCTGTGCTACACAGGAAAATTGCAGTATATATAAATATACATGTATGACCCCCTCAGTGAAATAACAGACAACCCACACAGGGAAAAATGCAAAGCACATCCTTGTTCTGGGCTGCAACCAGAAGTTACAATAGTAAAAATAATAATATTAAAGAATAAAAAGAATAATTTCTGAGCCAAAGGTTTGGGACAGTTGAAATAACTATAATAAATCATTCGGGCTATAACTGAATAAGGCAAACCTGGAGATGTTTATTGGCAAACACTTTCCATGGGAGCACTTTTCTGCATGAAAGAGCTGGATTTGGGGGTTGACACCAATGAAAGCAGAGGATGTAAGACTGGGGGAAATTTCCCTGCCAGAGCAAGAGGATGACCAGGCGAGCACTGATCCAGGATAAAAGAGGAGGAAACTTAGGAAACTTGCCTTTTTCAAATTCCCATCCGTGTAAGAGTGCTGCAAAATTTAAACAAATGTCTTGGTACCAGCAGTGAAGAATTTTCACACACAAGCTGTCAGTGCTCCTGACTGGTTTGGGCTTCTTAGAGCTTGTAGGGTAAAAAGTTCCTCCAAATCGAGTCTCTCTTCCTACTCCCATCAAAACCAGCCACCAGAACCCCACAGTGTTTATAGGTTGATTGATCTTTTTTATTTGAAGAAGGATGTAATTTTTAAAGGTATTTGGTTCTCTTGTGACGTTCCTGGTTTATAAACCACCTTAGAAAGCCTATTTTGGATTTAAGAAAGGTTTTTATGACAGATGGACATCTCCTACCACAGGTTCAACCCTTTTTCTTAAAAACACACATCAGATGTTTATATGTCCTACATTCCTTCTCAAAACAGGGTCCTGTTACATCTCAAACATCCAGGCTTGGGACAAAAATTGTCACCAGACACTGTGGCAAGGGACATACCCTGTCCTTTGCCCTGTGGCAGGAGAATGGGGGCATTTTCCACACCAGGAGATGGGGAAATTTTGAAAACCCTGCCAGCCCTTACCACAATTGTTCCCTCTGGCATTTCCAGAAAAAGAATCTTGACTACAACTTGATTTGGAAACTTCTTGAGGCACAATCCCAGGAGATCCAGTAACAATAGACTGCAAGAGATGGAGTTAGAGGAAAAATGAAGCAGCTGGGCAGGTAGAGGAGAGTTGGAGTGGAGAGAGGAGTCTGTGTTTTGCCTGGTATTCCGTATTTCTTGATGCTGGAGTTCCAGCAAGCAGGTATTAATAATAAATAAAAAGAATGATGACGATTATCAACACTGACCCTTTCCCTCTTTCAAATATATTTCAAGTTCTTTTTATTGATTATACACGAACTTCCTCACGTGAAGACTAGGCTGTGCTGCCTTTCAAGGAGGTCTGTGGCCTAAGCAACACAGGCCAGAAACTGCTTTTTTCCCCCCACTCTCCACTCTCATTTCTAAGAAATAGAAAAAAAACCCCTCCTTTTGAGATTCTGGGAAAAATGGCACCAAAAATGCATGTTTTTGTCTTTTCAATTTGTTGGTTCACTACGGGGGTTTTGATCTCATTTTAACATGAGATAAATCACCTTGAACAACACTTTTATGATGCTGTTCCTGTAAAAAATGTGAGCCCATCATCTTTGTGCCTGGCTCAGGGACCTGGCCGTAAGACTTTACCTTCAGAACTGATGGTTAATAACCAGATTATCCTTGCTAAAGAGAAGGCAAACATCTTTCATTGCATATACTGCTATTCTGCACCACATGCAGGCACTATCCCTGTCCTTTTATGTATGATTTTAAATTGGACAGAATCTCTAATGAAAGAATGCTGAAGGGCCAAGCCAACTCCTAAGGTGGTAGAACAAAGCCCTGAAGTGTTTTGCTTCTCCTCTGTCTTTGGTTTCAAGGGGTAAGAGGATGGCATGGAACCCACTTCATTTTTAATATGAATGAAATGCCAAGAAAAGTGCAAGACTGAGAAGCTGAAAGGAAGTTTTTTGTTGTGATCTGGTCTCTTCCCCTCAAGAGGAAGGGCAAAGCACGTTCATAGACTTTTGAGTGTTGGGTGGTAAAACGAACCTCATTTCTCAAGTCATGAACTTTGAAAATGAACTTCCTAAACATCCCAGAGCAGAAAAACCCTGAGGTTTGATTATTTTATAGCCTCGTTGAATGGATACTTGCAGATGGAGGGGAAAAGTGAGTGGAAAGAAATAACAGATTACAGCAGCACACATCCCAAATACTTGGGTTGCCTCTCGTATCACGTGTTTGATACTTGGCACAGCGAGTTCTCCCCTACAGCCACAACCTGCCTGTATTTACATCACCTCACACGTGGGTGCTGATTGAGACAGCAGCCTTGCATTGCTCCCACGAGGGCTTTATTTTCCCTCGGGTTGGGTGTGTGTCTCCATCAGACACCTGGAGCAGTGGATGTGTCCCGGGTTGTAAGGTCGGGGCTGCTGCTGGGATGAAATACCATCCCCTGCCCTGACCCCTTCCCCAGCAGGAACCTCTTGCTGAGCTAACAGAGCTCCCGTGGCATCAGGGGGACAGGCATGACACAGTCCTGACGCTTGTTCAGAGAAATCCAATATTACAGAATTTATATCTGCAAAATTCATCTTGTGTTCTTCCCCCTTAGATGCCTTCCCATATTTCAGGCCCGTGGAATCGATGGAACCAAGGGGCAGTTTGTTGTAGCACCCTGTAGGATGATATTAAATTCTTGCTTTATTGCTAATATCAGCAACTCTTTTAGACTGAGACAAGAAAAAAGATAGAAAGGGAGAAAGGAAGAGTGTGGGAGAGAGACAGGAGCTACAAGACGTGTTGCTTATTTTGCTGACGTTTGAACCAGGAAAAAAGGCAAAGCACAGTTCCACAGAGCTTGAAAACAGATGATGTCCCCATCCTTTAGCTCTGTAGCAGTCCTGTAACAGCCACAACTAGACTTTTACTGTAAATAAATTAATTATCTCGTGCCAGGGCAGTGTCCTGTGTGGCTCTTGAAAGCCCTTTGAGCAGGAGCCAAGTGATGTCTGACTCCTGCTTTGCCACTCTCACTCTCTTTGTCCCACCTCTGGAATCTGCTCTCTGTCCTCTCGTTGTTGCAGAACAGAATTCCAGCCTCTGCTGTTGTTAACACAACAATTTGGGCCCAGATGTGCCTGTGCTGTGCACAGATGCTGTTTCAGGGTTCATGGATGTTCTCCAAAGCCCTTCCAGCCATGGTTCCCACAGGACTCTGGTTGAGAAGGGCACATGGCCCTGCTCTCCACATCTGGATGGTTTCATGCAAATCAGGGAGATTCCTGATGGGGTAAAGGATGCTCTTGGCACCTTGGACAAGACACCAAACCCTTTTTAACCCAGCAGTCTGAGTCCTGTTAAAGAGCTGGCCAGTTCCCAGTGAGACTCGGTCCCCCAGCACTTGAGGATTTTCCACGTTCCTTCTGCCCAGGGCTGGAGAGCATTTCCCTGTTGTGAAACCTTTGTGAAGGTGAGGGTTGGGTGCAGGTGCTCCAGAAGCAAAAATCTGATCAAAAGCTACAATTTCTCAGTAGCTCTGCCTGGACCAGGGACCAGCCCAGCACCACCAATACCCTCCCAGTCCATTTTGAAATGAGTTATTCTGCAGAATTTTAATCTTAATATGTAGGGTCGAGTTGGCAATTAACACCTGGAATTAATTTATCCCTGGTGCAAGCAGGAATGAGTCCTAACTCCCAGAGTGTCTCCCATTTACATCCACGATGAATTTGGCCCTCCAAACAAGCACTTCTGGGCTCTCTGTGATCTCACCCATCTGCAGAGCAGAGATGTTTATTATGCCACACATATCCAATCTGCTTCCGTGTCTCTTGCATGGCAATCAGAGTAATTTTGTGTGGAAGGCTTCCTCAGAGAGGGCATCAAGGTGTGGGCTGGATGACATGGACACAAACTTCACTGGGTATAGAACTAATATGAAGCAGGATGATAAAACCCAGGGGTTTTAAAATTGCTCTTGGAGCCATAAGAAATTTTTTTTTTCATGGGTTAGAACCACAATAATATTTCATTCCCATTGCTTACCCTAAAAAATGGATTTCCTTTCCCTTCTCAGTTGGTGATTTGTTTTGCATTAATGCCTTTCATAACTCATACGTTTTGCCATTAAAAATTAATGCTTGGTGCTGACATAAACAAATGAAATTTGTATTATTAATGTTTTACATAGGTAAGACTTTGTAATAACAGATTCATCATAACAGACTGTTTTAATTAAAAGACTTGCTCATTCCCTAAACTGATTTCAGACATAATTTTGGGCATTGGGAAGAAAGTCTGGTACAACCGCCTGGAGAGGAGTGATCAATAAGACCTTACAAGCCATTTTTAAAGTTTGCACCTGAGTTCAGACAAGGGATCTGCTGTCTGGGGTGTATTCTGTGAGAATAGCAAGTGGGAAAGGCACCAGGGATGGCTTTTTGGCGCAGCCTCTCTCCACCATTTTAATTTCTACCCGAGGTCCAGCACAGGGTTTTGCTGCGTGCGGGGACGCTGAAGGTGAATAAAACACCCGAGTGCTGGGACCACACTAAGGGTTGGCCTCCTGGTTGGACTCCTCTCCGTTTGTCTGGAGAACCGTGTGGCTCTAAGGGTGAATTTCCCACGGGAAGTCAGCAGGATGATCCCCAGGCTGGCCTCTGGGGTGTGGCTCCAGCTTTGGAGAGATGATGGCGAGCTGGTTATCACTGCTTCTGGTGTGGGACAAAGCTCCTGCTGCCACCCACAGCCCGGCTAAAGCCACACTTTCCACGACAAAATTGGGCATTAGGAAAGAGAAGGAGAAGCAACAAGCTCAGTAATAACCTGCTTCAATTTAGTTTCCTCTAACAGAACAGTGCATACCTGAAACTCATGTTAATTATAACGCCAAGCAAACTTTTACTTGAAAATTTCTCATTAAAAATTTGCTTCTGGTTCTGAGGGTAATAGTGTTGACTGTCCAAAAGAAGAAACCTGCTTGGCTGTGAGGCTGCAGGTGGTGTCTCCATAATAGGGGTCTATGATGTATTCCCAGCCAAATGAAGCTCGGGTTGAGAATAACTCACAGCAAACACCATTACAAAGCAGTGGTAATTGTGCCACGAGACAGGGCTACAGTCTTACACAACTCAGAAAGGGAAATTCAGACACATTAAAGCCTGGAGATGGACGAGTGGGGAAGGGAATGAAAATAGGAGCACACTTCCTTGCAGACCTGGGAGCAGTGGCACAAAGCCTGCTAATGACAGGGAACAGGGTGACGGGAAAACATCAAGGGGGGGAATTTCTAAAGCCCAATGCACTTGCCTCTTCCCCCGTCAAAATCAATGGAAATGTTCAGTTCAGTTTTTCTGTACCAGTGAGTTCAAGGGGAGCTGAATGAAGCCAGGGCACTTTTAAGTCACCCACCCTCCATAACTGTAAAGAACAATTGGAAAAGTGAAGAACTAAGAATTGAAACCATTGTAAAAGAGCTGGCCCTAGAAAATGGTTCTGGGAAGCCAGGAGTGCTGAAAAGAGAAAGATGATAAGAAACTATCTGTATTGGACATCAGGAGCTTATAAAAGGCGGCGGGATGTAAAATGGCATCACTCTGGAAAGAACACGAAAGCAATGAAGGGAAGAACGGGGCTGTGTGAGAGGCTCATTAACGGGCAAGATGACTTGGGCTGTTTGCTTAAATCTCCTCTCTGAGCCCCTTCAGCTCTCACTGTGACCACTGCAGCCCCACACACCACAGGAGAGATGGAACCAGGCAAAAAAATCACATTGCAGAATGGAGAAGGAGGTTTGTGTGTGTCTGACACGGGACAGGAATACAGATCTGTACAAAACAGAGGTGTGCATTTATCCCTGGGACTCTCTTACATTGGCATCAAGACATTTGTGCTGCCCTTTGAGAGATATGCACTGCAGATATTTTTACATTGCAAGGGGCAACTTCCACTCAAAGGACGTTAAATGTACTTTTTGCACTTTTTACAAGCACGTTGCAGCTCTGCAGCTGCGTGTCCAGCATGAGACTGCAGCCACTTCTGCAGCCTTTGTGCTGCTGAACCTATTTAATTAGAGGGAATTGGATTGGAGCTGCTAAGCAGTTGTTGTCGAGGCTGCTCTTCGTGCACACATTGTTCAGGAACCCACGGGAGGACTGTGCTGGACATGGGAACACCGAGCCTTCAGCTGAACCCCAGCCAGCTCCACAAAGAAACGGCAAAATAAGGCAGAGATTTCAGGCCCTGATCTTGAGCTGAAAGTTTAAAAAAAAAAAAA
>VZRO01005755.1:108424-197814 GCA_013397915.1 Daphoenositta chrysoptera | reverse complement strand
AGAAAAGGCACATTTGCCCAGCTCAGTGCAAAAGGCAATATGGAGCACTTCTGCCTGAGGAAGATAAGGAAAGCTGGCATTGCCTGGCGTGGTTGCTCCTAGATTTCAGGAGAAACCTGGAAACAAGCTCTCCAAAGGGCATTGCTACTCCCCAGGAGGAGCCCAGGCTGCCCCTGCTATCAAAGAGCTCCTGTCAGGAATGGGGGTGGAATGGCAGCAGCTTTGTTGGACAGGGCTGTGCCAAGGCAGAGTGAATGTTAATTTTCCTAACTTTGCATCAGTAATTAATCAAAACTGGTTTTACATAAGCCTGAACATAAAATTATTAGCTCCTGGAGGTTCTTCCAGCAGTTACAACAAGACCTCTGTCAGCAGCTTCAGAATTGATGTGCTGTAAAAGGAGAGGAACATTGATAAATACTCATTTGTTACCCCTGCTGTTGCTCACTCAATCAGCTCTCACCTTTCATTCTCTTTTCCTCTTGTGTTCAGAGAAGAAAAAAGAAAGAAAGCGGGATTTTACTTAGAGGTGAAGAGGAAACTTTCTCTCATGATGAACATGAGAAAACTGGTTTGCGGAATAATC
Organism: Daphoenositta chrysoptera; assembly: GCA_013397915.1. Lineage (NCBI taxonomy): Eukaryota > Metazoa > Chordata > Aves > Passeriformes > Daphoenositta > Daphoenositta chrysoptera. The sequence continues at coordinate 197,228 of VZRO01005755.1, read as the reverse complement.
CAGTAAACTGAGCCTTTCCCCAAATCTGCGTGTGTTCCTGGAATTTCAATTAAATTGCAGGATCTCTAGGGCACAGTCGAGCCTTTCTACTCACTTTCCTTTAAGTTCTTTAATGTGACAGCGTGTTGATCCTCAGTTATTTCTCTGAGGTGCTCTTGTGGTAAAAATAAAACAATAAAGAGCATTTTAGCTGGCCTAGGCTGTGCTGAGGGCTGTTGCTGGGCTGGGCTGGATGGCTCAGGCACTGGAAGGACAAACCTCTGCTCCCCAGGAAAAGCACTCGCTGCTTAGGCTGGTGGCTCCTCTGGTCTCCACTGAATTTTTTGAGGGAGAATCCCTGAGATCTGTCCCTCTGCCCTGGGTCTGCAGTGGGCTGTTCAGAGCAGATCTGCCCTGTGTGCAATCAATTACTGTCAGAAGGAGATTCCCCTTCTCTCCCTTCCCTTGGCACTTGCCAGGGATGGTGCCACCCTTCCTGGGTTACATCCAGCTTTGTCAACCCCTCTGAGACTCCCCTTCTCTCCCTGCTTGGGGTTGTGAACATCCCACCCTCGTCAGGTGTTTTAATCTCTAAACATCTTCACTCTCTGGTGGAGAAAGTCTGGGGGTTTTTAAGAGCTTTCCATGAAGTTGTGATGGTTCCAGGGCAGGTCCCTAATTGCTGCAGTTGAGATGGACATGACACACTGAATCCAAACCAACTCCATTCCAGAGGAAAGGAAAGTGCTCTCTTTAATACCATGATAATCTCTTTTACAGAGTTTTAGAGTTTACATAGTTTTAAGGCACAGACTTGACTTAACCCATCAGCACACACCCCTGGGTGAACACACAATAAACACGCAGCATATTTCTCCAACAGTAACTCAGCTGTGCCTCCTCCCCACAGTCTTTTTCCAGCCTAAATAACAGACCTGAGCAAAAATTTTACAAAGGTAACAAAGCCTTCATTTTATGAAGTTTTACCTAAATGCCACACCTACTAGAGGAAATTCAGCATGGTTCCCGTGGTACCCCTCCAGGGAAGTTTGCAGCACCCATCTCAGAGTCTCTGCATCATTCAGCCTTTCTTGTGGCCATGTCCCAGGGTGCAGAGAATTTGGATCTGCTCAGAGCTTTTGCAGGTCACTGCTGAACACATGGCAGTAAATCATCTTCATAAAAAAGTCTATTTTAGTCTTTCTGAACCCAGCACTGCACGGATGTAGGGTGCAAAGTACACCTGGAGAGTACAGAGGTCAGACTTCCATTGAAGCGAAGAGTATTAAGGCAACCAAGTCCTTCAAAAGATTTCTTCCTACTGGTTTATCCTTCAGGATTCACTCCACAGGATGACAAAGATTTCAGACTTTGGACTGTTGGAAAACTCTCTCCTCACTGTTCTACTGTGCAGTCAGTCAGCTAAAGCACTTCCTAATTCTTCTTGCTCAGAGTTAAACAATGGAAGAAGTGAATAATAAATAAAACCATAAATTTTCAGAATTTTGAAAGCCAAAGAAAAGAAACGTCAGTTTTTCAGGATCCATCTCAAACAGTTGACGCTTGTATAGGGACCTGAGAAAAAGACAAAAGCCAACCTTGCAAAACACAGCAAGCAAAACCCAGGATCCCTTAAATGGGAAAATATACATAGGAAAAGAAGCAATGCTGCTGAGATATGCATCCCATTTCTCCTCAATTGCTGGTCTGTTCCTTCAGGCTTCCTGACAGAACTGCATGCTATTTTTCCTTTTAATTTCCTGAATGTAGTTATGAACTGGAGTAAAAATAAATAAATAATCATGATGACAACATGTAATTTCTTGCAATGAAAACTTATGGTACTAGTTATTTCCCAAGATTAATCTCAATGTTTGCAAGTCTCTTTATTCAGCTAGATGGGAAAAAGGACCTATCACCAGGGTTCCTTTCATTTTCCTGGGTTTTTTCCTCTTCTAGCAACCACATTCCTATTTTTCCCCTTGCCTGTTATACAAAACTTCCTTTCCTATAAATCTCTTTTGTTCCTCCTGAGACTCTCCAGAAGTCTGTCAGGAGCCTTGCAAGGAATAGCTCATTTCTGTCAAGAGCTCCATATTAAGCATTAAATGTCTTCTAAAAAGCTGTCCTGATGACAGCCAAGCACAGGGTCACACTCGTTTGCACTACAATTTACTCCCTTTCATGGCAGAGTGAGAAGAACTGCCTGGAGCTGGGAGCTCCGAGTGGGAAGAAAAGCCCAGTGACCCTCCTGCCTGGAGCTGCTGGCAGGATGTGACAGGGGATGGTCTGAGACTGAGGGGTGGGGTGGCTGGAGGGGAAGGGGCTGCCTTTGGAGCCACCCGAGCAGCTCCATCGCTCTCTCACAGCCCAGGGCTCCTGCAGCTCCTGGGACACAGCTTGTCACTCACTGGATGGCACAGCAGGGGGAAAATGACCCGGGCTGGCACCAGCCTTCCTCCCTCTGTCTGCTGCACCCTTCAGTGCCCAACAGGGAGTCCAGGCTGTCTGCTGAGGCACCCTCAATACCCTAAAAAATACCCTTAATACCCGGATCCAAAGCAGGCTAAGAGAGCTCTCTCCTCAGAGGGTTCACCCACACACTGAGCTGGCAGAAGATGGACCCCAGGTGGTGTTGGGCTGCTTTAAGCATCACTCCCAGCCTTCCCTCCATCTTCTGTTCCAACAGCTTTACAGAGCTGACACCAAAGATGCTGAAGAAGAGAGAGAGACGTGGTCACAGGATGTCATTTTCCTTCTGTTCCCTCTGACGCTGTGTTTTTGTCACTGTTACTAAATGCCAGCCTGGTTTAGGCCGCATTTAGCATCTTCACTAAAAGATCATCCATCTTTGCTGTATTGCTGACGGGTGACACCTGTGGATGGTTCTAATAAACAAAAGAGTGCAGAGCTTGTCAAGTCCTGCAAAGTTACTGGCGAGGATGTGGGGACTGTGAGCAGCTCGTGGAGATCTTTGCACCCCACTGATCTTGCCAAAGCTGCTCTGATCTGCTCTGCTGACGTGGTCATTTCACCCCAAAGGTGCAGGGGACAGCAGCCTCTTCCCTTTTCAGAGAGGTCTGGCAGAGAGCAGCTCCCTTTCCTGGCTGGAGCAGAAACACTGGGATGTGATGCTGAGTTGTGCACAAGGAGTTATGTCCCAGAAAAATCCTAATTTCACAACCTCCTCATCCCAGCCCTCCCCTTGCCATCTCACTCAGACCTGTGAGATTTGCCCATCTGCATTTACCAGGGTGGTTTCTGCACTGCCAGGAAGGCAGGGATTAATTCCCTCCCGAGCGTGGTCATCACGACCATTCATTTATGGAAGATCCTGGGAATTACCTTAGTCCTGCTAACAGCAATTATAATAAAAATAAAACTACAATAAAAGGAGCACTACAATAGAAAGGAGCACCCAAGAGAGACCTCAGTGCGTGGGGAATTGTTGCAAAGCAGTGCATTCCCTGTCTGTTTCTGAGTGATGGATAACACCAGCCCACCAGAGAGCGAGATTATCACTGCTGCCCTTCCTGTGTCCTCCAGGATGGCAGGAAAGAGTAAGTGGGTGCTTGCTGCTGCAAGTTTCTGCAGGCTCCAAAGCCTAGGAGCATTTCCAGGAGCAGGAGGCACAGGATGTATCTCCCTCTCATGTCTCCCCCCTTTATCTATGTTTCCCGCCATCGGTATCTCACATTCTGCAAATGCATCACAAAAGAAAAATCAATGTAAACTAAACAAGAGACTTTCCAGGCTGTAAAGCAGAGATGGCATTAGGTGTCCATTAATCCCATGGCTGCAGCAAGTCCCTGAAGTGACTGAAATGCGAGGAGGGAAAAGGGAGGAGGGGGAGGATGCCAGGGGACAGAGAAGGAGCAAATCCTCTCTTACGACTGTAGTTGTTTTCCTTTCCTCTTATTTATTTCTATTTTTTTTTCTTTTCTTCCCAATTTAAATAGAACTCATAAAATGAGCTGATGGAATATTCTGCTTTCTCTGCCTCCATGCTAGATTCAGAATGCCTGCAATGCTTTCTAATGTCAGCAGATCCAAATAAGGTCATTTGCATTAAAAGAAAGCCAAGCTTGCAGCTACCTACTTAAAAAAAAAAAAAGGCAAAAAAAATCATGCTTTTAAATTAATCAATGACCCCTCAGGTTGATGCCTTTGTAGAAATACTAAACTGAGAAGTAATGCATTTAATGATGAAAACTCTGAATTAACTCTGGGTTGGCTGCATCAGGGTTTACTGCAGGTCTCTCTGTGACCCATCATGTGCTGCTTGGCTCTAGCTCAGAATTGCAGGGCCCCTCTCTGATGGTCCTTCCCTGGGCTTCCTTTGGAAGACCTCTCTGGAAAATTCTGGTGATAATCTGTGTTCTAAACCTCATTACTCTTTACAGATCAACTTCACACCTGCTTCTGATGCAGCCCTGCAGCTTTGCACTCCAGCACTCTTATTTTTTCCCCTCCCCCAAAAAAGTTATTCTCATGCTTAATGCTTTGAAATTCTGCAAGAACCTGGACACATCTTCCCCTCCCCTCCATGTGGAAACCTGTCAAGCTCATGGTTTTTGGTACTTGTCCATTTTTATATGCTCCAGCCACATCTCAGTTTATAATTTCTAATAATTTCCAGTGTTAGTGAGGCTGAAAAAGCCATTGAGTGTTTTCAGGACTGAAATTGAGCCATCAATTATGAAAATGTTTCTTCTGCTCAGTTTCCCACTGAGGCATTATCTAATAAAAAGCCCCAGGAAAACACCTCCCTCACCAGAAGAGGAAACAGTTAACAAGGCAGAGCTGGTGCTGAAGTGCCCTGAGAACAGAAATGCTGGGCTGGATACAGACACCCACAAATCCAGAGCCATCACAGGCCCCAACAGCATGCGAAGAAAATTGCAGACTCAAACAGCCTCAGTTGGCATAATTTTCTCTGTGAACTTGTCCCCTTCCCTTGAAATACTAGAATTACTTCACTATACAAAAGCTCTTTGCAATAAATGGCTTTTTTCCCCCCCATGAATCTCCCCTATCATTCCCCCTCTGCCCAGCACACACTGGAGGGAAAAGCTGATTTGCATGTAAGGCTTGGGCATTAGGTTCCTCTTATTATAGACAGAGAAAAAAGTAACTATTGAGCAAAAGAAGAGCAGGAGGAAGTGGGAGGGCAGAAAAAGTGCAGACACAGTAAATTACTGTGTGAATTAAATCTCCAGCTGACTGGAAATGGGGCTGTTTGAAAACTCCCTTTGATTTTTGCGGTGTAAGGTGGGGAGGCTGCCATTCTTCTATTTTATGTTTGCTGATCCTTTGTTGTTCCTTTATGATCTTTTTCACCTCACGATGTGTGATTTAGAGTCATTTCAGGAACACAGAGAACTGCAAAGTAGGCATGCTTGGGAGGGGACAGCCATGGCCAAGGTTCAAGGTTGAAACCAAAGTAATGAACTGCCTTAAAGGGGGTGCAAAGACTGGCCCCAGTCTGGGTGGGCACATGCACATTTTGGTCCTGTTTCTTGAATTTTTTCCTCTCTCAGTGGTATTGAAACAGTGGTTGTTCAAAATCACAAATTCACTGGAGATGGATATGGAGTTCTGACCAGGTAACTGAACCAGCCAGTGGCAAGACAGAGAAATAAATCTACTCATCCCATTTCCCAGCTTTTGGTTTTAATTTTAAAATGAAGAAAGAAATAGAATTGGGTTGAAAGAGGTCAGGTTTCATATGGTCAGTTTGTCTCTACCTCACTGGGATATTACTTTAGAAAGTAAGGGGGAAGAAAGGGAAAAAATGATTAGGGAAATAAACAGGGCCAGAATAAATACGGGATGAGGGTACTGATGATACCAGTGGAAAAAACTGTTATAAAATGAAGCTACTGCAAATAACAGCTAATGAAGATGAGCAAAATAAGAATTTTAAAATTGGAATTCTGTCTTGGAAAGGTGGAACCCTAAGGACCTACCATTTTACTGACTTACCACATCCAGTGTCTTCCCTGCTCTTCCCCCACCATTGTCCCTGGAGCTGTGCCCAGAGAGCTGAGCTCACTGGGGGACTGGAGGGATAATGGTCAGATTTGGGGAATCTCTTGATGTCTCTGCTCCTCTCCCCTTCCCACGGAGAAGCTGTGTATCTGCTGCCTAAGAAGAATAGGGAGTTCTCAAACTGATTGTGGGAAAAGGGCTGCTTTCCGTTGTCTCCTCAGAGATCTGGACTGCTCGGGGATAAATGAGATGGACTTTGTGGGTGTTTGTCAGGAGGGTGATGCCATAATAATTTTTTGCCTTTTCTTTTATACCTCTTTTATATACCTTTATAGCCTTTTGTATTCTTAGTATTTCTTTTTAGCATACATTCCTAAACTTAATGTTTTGTTGAGTTGGGAGACTGAACATCTTGGAGGCCTCAGACACCAAGGTCCTCTCTGGACACATTTTGTAAACTCAAAGATGGGTCTGACCAGGGGAGGGTTCCTGGGGAGGGGGGTTCACTTGGCCTCACTCATTGGGGAATCTTTGATAGATGTGCTCATTTGTAACACCTGTAATTTATACCTGATCTATCCTGGGGTGCATTTTGGGGTGGGCATTTCCATGTGCATATTGGGAGTGTTCCACCTGGATGGAGTGCACCAGGGATCCTGGAAATAAACACCCAGGGAAAAACCCCTTTTTCCCTTCTGACCGTGTTGGGCTCTGATTTTAAGAACAGAGAAAAGGCATCGAGGGCTTTATTACACCTGACTCCAGGTGCACTGTATCCCCCTAACACAACATTTCCCCTTTTACCATGAGAAGGGCAGCTGAACCCAGAGCTGGTGTCAAACACAGCTGATGGTCACGGCACTGTGGCCACTTACCTGCAGCTCTGGATTTGCTCCAGGGCTCCAGTCTGCAGAGCTGCCCCTCAGTAAAGGCTCTTCATCCACCAGAAATTCCTGTCTGAGCTCATCACACACTCCCTGGGCAAGGTCTCCACTCCCTGAAGGGGCATTTCTGCTCTCCTGTGTCCCTCTGCTGCCAGCCCAGGTCACTGCTGCCCCCAGTGCACTGCTCGGGCGCTCACCAAATCTTTAAATCTCTTTCCTTTTGCAGGGAGAAAATGCAAATTACCAGGGGCTCCCACCTGAATTTGGCTGATGACAGGAGTCACTCAGTGTGTGTCACTCTTTTTGCCTGTATCTGATGGTTTATTGGGAAAGGGCTCAGTTTATGCTCGCACCAAGATATGACTTCATTGGTATTCCTTGGGTGGATGCTCTTTTGCTCCCATCTTAATAATCATCTCTTCTTCTTATCTAAGAGGGCTTTATATGGAAGAATGGGGGTGAGTGAGGGGCGAGGGACAGCAGTACAGGAAACACAAGGTTATCGGAGCTCCTGTTCTGCAGAGGTGTGCATGGGGGTAGCAGGATAAGGCTCATTACATCATTTATGCATTGCATGCTCTGATATTTCAGCCCTTATTTGTACCAGGTGAATAACTTGCAAAACACCTCGTGTGACTAGCCACTTTCATGCTTTGTGAAATTTCCTAATACAATATTTATGGAGAAAGGACATAATTTTAGGCGTTTATAAAATTTTATGAAAAAATCCTCAAACCTCAAAATGCACCTGTGCTATATTTTCTGCCTTTAAAAAAAATTTTTTTTATTATTATTACTATTTTTATTTGTTTTATCCAACCCCTCCAACCTCTGATACCAGGGTCTGGTGATGCCTGGTGCTCCCCAAACATAAAGTGAGGAATTTTTTTCTGCTTTGAAGACCTTGAAGTTTTAGGCCTAAAATTTCAAAGGACCAGACATCCCACAGAGCGCAGTTCCCAACCCCCTTACCACACTTTGAAAACCCTGAGCAGAGAAGACAAAGTATGGCAGGCTAAAGAAAAATACTGAGAAGCAAAAGGACTTGTTTTGGGTCAGGATAAACCCTCTGGGTACCACAGCCTCATGGGCAGGGGGCAGCACTCACTGTTCTGTTTTGAATGGGAATCTCTCCCCTTCTAGGGCAGTTTTGTTCCTAAATTGAGGCTGTGACAGCACCTTTCTCCCCTCACATCTCACATTCCTGTCTGGTGCTGTCCCCCTCCCTTGACTGTCCTCATCTCATCCAGCTCCCACTGATCACATGGGCTCATCCTAAATTATTTAAATTTACAGCTACTTGGTGTAATCCTGCCTTTGTGTCCCCTTTGAATCTATTTCGACAGCTAATGCCTTCGAGCGCCCTGGTACCTTTCACACAATCCCATTCTAATGAACAGAATTTAAATAGAGGAAGATTGAATTAGAAGTCAAAATAATTACTTTTCTGGGCACTTTTGCTGCACAGAGAAGAAGAAATCAGTAACCACAGCCTGGGCACACTGGGATATCCTGCAAACCCCCCTCCACCCCTGTGCACGGCACAGACTGATTCGTGCTGCTTCTACTCCTGCCCATTAATTGTTCATTAAACCCAGTCAAAACTCCAAGAAAGGTTTGTGCTAATTCACCCTCCAGTAAGGGAAAAAACAAACAAAAAACACATTAAGGGAAGCATCCAAGCTGCACAGGAGAAGGCAGAACACAAACGGGTCTCTCCTGCGAGAGCCAGGAAAACAAGAGGTGAGTTCCAGGCTCCGCCGCTGCGGCGGGGATTTGCGGAGCCTGGCTGCAGTTCTCAGCTGCAGAACTGTTGTCATGGAAGAGAAGTCTGAAATATTACCAGTGGAGAAGGGAACACACGTAGAGGATGTGATTTGAATGCAGTCACGGGGCCGAGGCGCTCTGCTCATCCCCGCGTGGGCCAAGCCCGTGGGGTCCGCACTTCTCACCCACCTCGTGGGACCTCCAGGTGCCTCCAGACTGAGAAAGGGGTGATCAAGAGCTCACTCGTGTAAGCAGAATTAACTATTGGGAGACAGCAAATGTTGATTCCGACAGCAAATGTTACCTACAAAACCTAAGAAGCCGGATTTGCCCTAATCTGGTCAAGATAGAGGGGACAAGGATCATCTCAGAAACCGCTGAATCATTCCTCAAAGGACCACGCATGCCCCGGGGAGAAAGGTGAAAAGTGCATTGTGAGGAAGACTACCAGCCTTCATCAAAAGACCCCTGAGGAAGAGGAGAAGCCTTCCTCAGTGCGACCACAAGGATACGCCTCACATGTGTAACACCTATGCTAATGATATTAATGACTTCCGAGAAATAATCTGTATGACCATGCCTGTCCCAAGGAATATGATGAATATTCATGATTTAACCCATAATATCGTGTTGTAGAAGTGCTGGGGTGTGTGTGTGTTCAGAGGAGAGATCTCCCCACACATCTGGTACCATGGATTAAATGGAATAAAGCAAATACCCACTTCTCTGACTCTGTCTCTGAAGTGTCTCCTGGCCCAGTTTGGGGTGAATCAAGATATTAAAAGACATCTGAGCTTTGCTGTCTGGGGCTCACAGGTTAACCAGACAAGGAACAAAGGTAACATTAAGGACAGGTAGTAAGACATATGCCCTTATTAATCTCCCAGATCTGCAGAATGCACCAGGAATATTTGCACTTCTTTTGTTCCTAATGGCTCTCACCCACGGTTTTTACCTCTATTTCTAGATACCATGTTTCTTGATGACTCCTCTAACGAGGAATATTTGTCTCTCTGTCTATATCCAAACCCAACAGAATAAAGTGTAATTGCTGCGCTTCAGATGATCTGAGGAATCCTGCTTCCCTGTTCCTTTCCAATTTCAGACACGCAGGAGATGAACTCCTGCCTGGTGCTTTGCTTGGCTGGCTTCAAAGTTATGGCAGCAAGTTGTGCACTGCACCCCTCCTCACATATGACATTTTAATCTGAATTCTGTCCAGATAACAAAAGTTGGATCCTGAAATATTAATGACAAACAACTGCAGGACCTGTGGGTGATTTGCATTGCATCTTTTTCCAGGAAGGAAGCGGGATCACCTTTCTTGGGACGTGAGCCTGTGCAGATTGCCTTTGCAAGTGATGGAGAAGCGTGCTCTGGCATGCTGTCAATCTCATAAAAAAAGGTGTTGTCAGGGAGCCTTATTTAGAAGTATTTCAAATTAACCTTGACAGAAGAATTAATAAATAATAAGAGCTGAATGATTTATAAATAAATCAATTACACTATAAATTTTAAAACAGCATGGTCTCAACTATTGCAGGGTGAGCAATACAGAGAAAGTTCATGTGGGCTAAAACTTCTCTGGAGGGATTCTGATGTCCCCTCAGGAGCCCCATGGCTTTCTTTTAAGAAAGATGAAGGGAATCACAGACTGAGAGGTGTGTTAGGAAAACACTCTGTGTGCCACAGAGATTGGGCAATGCTCCCCTTGATCCTTGGAATTTTGCACCTCCAGATGGAACCCCAACTGTAACAGCTCAGTCATAAGTAAATTTATTTCAAAGTGTCAAGAATTTAAGAAGAATGGCCAATATTGGAGTTTCTAGGGCTTGGCTCCAGAGTTAATGTAGAACTGGGGGAGAGGTGAAGACTAAATGAGAAATCAAAGTGAGATTCATCCTGCCTGACCCTGGCTGCCTGCTCTGAGTTAGACTTTTTGTCTTCCTCTGGCTGATGGAGAGAGAGAGGAAGGTCCAGGAGCTTGTGAATCATATGTGACAAATCCCTATTTCAGGATGGAGCTAAACCTGTGGCCAACCTAGGAAAGCTTCTATGAAATGCCTTCTTAGTGCCTGCTTCCAGGTTTTGGCCATCCAGCTTCTGAGCTGCTGGACCCATTTAACCACTGAAAGACTGGGCTAAAGCTTCTCTGGGTGACTGATCAAATAGGTGTGAGCATTGCTGCCCCTTAACTCATTAGTTTAATTCCTGAAGAACACAAAGCCCCCCAAAAAAGGCAGGGGAAAAAGGCATTCAGGAACCGGGGTGGTGGATGACCTTATCAGAATTCCATAGTTAGGTGGAAATTGGTTTAAAAATTCAAATGACTGTTCACATAAAATGGCTTGCTGGATTCACCCAACTGTAATAGCAATTCTCTGCAAATGATTATGCAATTACCTCCAGGAGGTCAAAAAGTAATTACCACATAACCTGCTCTCTTCTGCTGGTTGCCTCTAATAAATAATAGATGCAAGCTCTACTTGGCTTTAGAAGAGAATTTGCCATTTCTTTACCCTGTAATTACATTAGATTATTTACCCAGCATGGTCAGCTGTGACCATGTAGGTCAGCTAACATGATATAGGAAGAATGGATGAGAATGATTTATGCTCTGAATCTCCTCCAGCACCTGCGATCAAAGGGAGCTTTGGTTCTTGTGCACCCAGGACAAACCTTTCCCTCTGGCCACATCAGCTCCCGTGGGTGCAGAGCATCCTCCTGGGACCTGCTCAGCCCAGTGCAAACCCACCATTAAATGGTCAGGGCTCCAGCCAGAGCCCCAGCAGCCAAACTGCTCTCCAGGGCTTCTGGGACTCACTGCAGGACATCCTGCTCCACACCCTGCAGCTGTCAGGACATTAGGCCTTCAACAAAGAGATAACACTTTCTTTAGCCTCAGGCTTAGAAGCCTGGAAGACCCAGGTCTTGTGCGTTTTCCCATGGGCAAGTAAGCAGGCTATCATCATTTTCAGCTTTGTCACAGAGAGGTTTTTGTTGTCGGCTGAATTTCACGCAGAGGCAATTTCTTCCCGAGGATCTGGAATGATGGCATTTGCTTTGTTTCCCTGACTATCACCTTGGAAGATGCAAACCTGTGGAATATGCTGCCTTTTCCTGGCAGTCTGTGAAACTGGCTGCTCTGACCTTGCTGGAAAGGAAGACATTTATTATTGGGGAGCAGAGAGAGGTGTGGGGGCACGGTGTGCTCAGAGCCTGGCAGAAGCAGAACAAGATGCTCAGTGTTTTCCTGGAGAAGCTGACAAGAAAAGTTGAACAAGCCAAGTAACACGTGGGAGAAAGGCCAGATTATTGTTTTCATTTCACACACGGAGTGAGAGGCAGCAAGACTGAGAAACTTGATCAAGGTCATGCAGCAAACCCGTGCCAGGGCAGCAAGAAGACTCCAGCTCTCCAGAGGGCTGGTCCAAAGTCTGCACCAAGAAAGCATTTTCCTCTCAAGGAAGCAGCTCAAGCTGAGTCAGAAAAGTACAGGCTCCCCCACAACATATTTCCCCTGTCAGAAGATAAGTGTATCTTCCACTTGCTGCTTACTACAGTCGCTGTTTAATAAATTAAGGGTCTAATTACGTGGTATGGAAGTGATGTTGTTACACAGATGCAGTCTCTGGAAACAAGACCAAGCAATAATGTTCCAACAAAACCCAGAGGCCTCTGCTCCTGGTTTCTATTTTATGCTTTGTAGTCTCTGCGTTAGAAATTGTGCCACAAGCTGGGATCAAATTAGGTTTTAATGTACCCTGTGATTGATGGACACGGTTCCAGCAAGGGCTGGAGTCTCAGCAGCCTCTCCCCTCTCTTTTCCCACCTGATCTTCCACAGACACCAAACATGGCCAAGGCTGAGGGTGAAAAATACACCTAGAGCTGCTCCTCTTCCTCACCTAAGGGTAATGGGAAGTATTTATGGTGGGATCACTTTAATGCTCTTATTTTAAGGATGCCAGCCTGCAATGGCCACGGAACTTTGAATTTCAGCCTGTGCAAATCTGCCCAGTGTTTTTGTTGAATTTCTCGCTTTAATGGTTGGAATCAATGGTGTTGGAGATCTTTTCCAACCTAAATGACTCCATGATTCACAGGTCACCTCTCTGAGACCCACCACCCCTTTCCCACAGGCATTTTAGGGAGAGTTGCAGTGTTCTGATCCGTGGCCTCGGGTTCTACAGCCATTCCCTCACAGATCAGAGGTGCCCACGGAGTTGAGTGGAGCTGCTGGGTGTCACTTGAGGCAGATGTGAGTAATTTCTCCCTCAAGGTGGGTGCAGCCTTCAGTGTGTCTCACACCTTAATAGCCAGGTGGGAGAGGAAGGATGGCAGGTTCATTTCCTTCCAATCTGCTCAGGCACAATCAGCCATGGCTGGGGATTGCAGAGCTCGATATTATCAATAAAGGGCATCACACTACTGAGAGTTAATGACAGTTTTGCACACAACAGAAACCTTTGAGAGTAATTACAGAGCCTTTGGACTGGGACCCGATGGAGGTGCACACGTGTGTGCTGGGTAACCCGGGCAGGCTGCTCAGGGCTCCTGGAGGGTGGCACAAGGACAGCCTCACATCTGGATTGCTCCTTGTCTAGCACTGCAGCTGTTACCTGAACCACAGCTCAGGAGGTGCTGCCAGGGCAGCTGTCAGAAATGAAGATCAGTTCTGGGGTGGCAGAGATTTGTAGGATTTGTGTTTTGCCGAAGACTAGAGACTGAGGAATGAGAGGAGAGGGAGAAGTGTGGGCATGGATCTCAAAGGGCAGTGCAAGGTACTGAGCAGGAAAAGGGAAGAGACGGAGGGAGGGAAACCCTCAATAATAAACTCCACAGGCTCTGAAGCCTGGAATTAGTATGAAAAAGGCTGGAGCTGGGCCGTTCCCCCTCATTTCCTTTTCTTTGAACCCCACAGCTCTGCATAACTTCCTTCAAAACGTGTGCTATTAGCAACAGTTCCCTCCTTCCTTCCCGGGCTGAGAGAGGCAGTGAACTAATTAACGTGCAGCGTTTATGCAATCCCATTTTGGTGGCTTAGCACTGGATGTCCCTCAGCAGTGACATGGCCAAAATGAGAAAAAGGCCACAGAGGGAGGAAACGATGACACCAACATCTCAGGAGCCAAAAGGCACAGAGCCAAGGGCCTGTGAGGGTGACGAGTCCCTGGGGGCATTGTCATTGCAGGGAGCAGAATCGGATGGCTGCAGAGAGGGGGGATGCTTTTACCAGCAAGAAAGAGGGGAAAAAGGGGAAGGGGAAAAAAAATAAAAGAGGGGGGAAAAAAAATAAAAGAGAGAGAATGAGGGTACAGCATCCAAACTGTGGAGAAATACAATGGTGCTGCACAACCTGAGGTTTTTTTGCAGTTCCTTAACTGAGGAGGCACCAGCACTCATTTCAGTATTTATATTTCCCTGGACCAGTACCAACTGTGTTTCAATATAAACATAACACAGTTAATTGAAATCAGTTAAGTTCAGCAGTCATTAATAACAGATCTCTGGGAATATCCCTGCTGCAGTTCATGATCAGCAGAAAAAAGACCCTCTTTCAAAATGTTCTGGTGAGCTTGGTGTTCATTTCATCGTTGATTAAAGTGAGTTAAACTTTGCCCCGTCTGTAAGTTGTATATTTAAATATGAAGAGTTTGCAATATTTGAAGATATCAAAGTACCACAGGTGCTTTGGAGCAAATCCAGCCCTCATGGCTGATCCCCAAAAGAGTGACGTGACTCTGAAGAAAAGAAAAGGTGTAGTTAGCCCACATAAGTTAGAATGGACCGAGTTCTGCTGTAAACGGTGTAGAGCAGATTTGGAACTCAACAGAAGCAGCAGAATTCCTCCAGATCTGTGGGAAATCTGGCAGAATCTGACCCAGCCTGGAGCTTGTCACTGCAGCCCCAAGATGCTGTTGCAGGTGACAGCCCTGGATTCAGGGAGGCCCTGAATGTTTAAAACTGCCTTCAGGATTGCATTAGCATTTGAATTCCTTTGGAAAGCTGAGTGTGTAAACAGAGAGACCCTGCCCCTCTGGGTACAGCATTCTCAGGGCTTGCACTGCAAATGGGGCAGTGACACAAAACCAGATCAACTGTAACGTGAAAACGGAAATCCAGATACAGGTCCTGAATTAAATTCTCTCTGTAAGAATATAATGTCTGAGAGTGGCTTTTTCCTAGAGGGCAAAAGGGTGACATCATTTTAAAAGCCTTGGGAGAAACCTCTGCTGTAAATACACGAAGCAGAAGGGTTGGACTGTGGGTTTATGAATTTCTTCTGCTGGAAGAGGTGAAGGGCTTTGGTATCATTTGGGGTTGTCAGAGCTTCTGTTGGTTTGCACCAGGTCTGGGCTCAGAGGTTGCAGTCACAGCTCCAGCTCTCCCTCGGTGGAGCTGCAGCTCTGGGAGGTGCTGAGGGCTCTGTTTTCAACACAGTGTCCAGGGAACTGGGTGATTCCTCCCGTGAAATGTTCACCCTTTTCAGGAAACCTTTTGGGAAGGACAGGTCTCATCCTGTGGCAAACCACAGTGAAAAGATCTGTGTGTACAAGGCCATCACTAACAATAAACCCTGCTCCACTAATTACAATGAGAAATGCAGTTTGACAAGGAAAATTGCAGAAGGTGCCTATGTGGCAATTACCTACGGAACAGGAAAGAGGGAAGCCCAGGGATGATGGATGGAGGGAGACATGCACCCTGGAGTGGGTTATCTGCTCGGGGGAAATGTACTGCACACTTGAAAATGGCACAGACGGAAAACGAGACTCACAAGTCCATCCTTGATCATCCCAGTTGGTGCTTGGGCTGCCAGGCTTCTGCTTGGAAAAACTGCATTTCCTTTCTCACTGTATTTTGACATCCAGGCTTTTGTTTCCCAGCACGACCTGCAACTGTAAGTGGAACTCAGTGGTGAAATAAACTCCAGGACAGGAACAGAGGTTTTTCCTTCTTCCAATTAGAGGAACTACCCTGTAAGTCCTGCACTGGAGATCGGTGTGGCACTGCTGAACACTGTGGATCCAACACGCTTCACCCGGGTGACAGCTCTTTTCACTGTGGAAATGAAAACAAAAATGCTGTGCATATAATGCAGTGATGGATTGCTTCCCAAATATCACAGGATGCTTTGGTAGGAAACCTCACTGAAGGCTTGTGTTGGTGCTGCCTAGGATTTCTTTAGTCTCTGGAGTGTTTATATGTAGTGCCAGCATAGCCTTGGTGGCTAGAAAGGGAACATAATGAAAGTATTTCACAAATTTTAACCTCCTTGTGCTCAAGAAAGTAGACTACAGCTTCAGGATCACACTTGGATGTGTAAGAGGCCAGTGAAAGCGGCTTTTGCAATGGTGTGTTTTCAGCCCAAACACCCAAAAAGCAGATCCCAGTCAGTCATAGAACATTTTCACAGTACACAGAACATTCTGCCTCACAGTAACTACTCAGGTGGGACTTGTGCACCTGCAGAATGGGAATGTCACCACTGTCCTCCCTCTCAGGCTCACCAACCACAACAGTACCTGAAACCCACACCAAGGACAGAAGGAGCAACTTGCTGTTCCTCCTTGGAAGAGGTTTCTAACTACAGAAAACACTTTTCATGGGACTCCAGTGCTTTTCCAGTATCTCCCTCAATTGCTGAGGCAGAAACCTTTGGAATAAGTTGTTTGATTATATTTGAAGTTATACTGGCTGGTGATGGCTGAATCTCAATACTTATGACCAGAATATATTGCACTATCAGAGCAGCTCTGCTAGGAAGCCAGCTGGAGAATGAGGGTTGGCTTGGGAGCCCTCCATCACCAGATAATAGCTTGAGCTCCATAAAATCTCTTTTTAGCATGAAGTCCCATTTCTGGAGCACAGCAAATACATGGACAATTGCTTGTTCCATCATGGAAGTCAAAACATTTAATCCTTTCCAAATCAAATTTTATTTCCTTCAAGTCCCTGCACAACATCCTGAGCCCAGGTCATTTGTTTCCTTCATCATGACTCTCCCAGTAGAACAAAGTAGAGAGAAGTGATATCATTTAAACTGAAAATTTCAGTTGCTTTTCCTACTGATGAAGAAAAAGCTACTGTTAGAGGGGCTCATCAGCAGGGAAACAATCCAGCAGCTTGTTCCCCAAACACCACATCTGGAAAACTCTGTCTGAGCCAGCAATATCAAAAGTGCAGAGCTCAGCACTGGTTTTCTGTCAAGGAAGGAGAGATCTCTTTCCCTTCCCCCTCTCCATCACCACACCAAGACAATCGTACTGTGTAAAATGAACAGCACACACAGGAAGGGCAAACTGAGCTGATGTCCCTGTCATCTGCAGGGCCTGAGGGGGTTTGCCAGGTTTTTGGGAGTCTTTGTGTCCTTGGAGAGCAGATCTTGGTGCATGGGCAGGGCTGAGAGCTGGGCTCAGCTCTCCAAGACCTTCTCCATGCGGGAGTGGGGGAGAGAAAGAAGAAGGAGGAGATGCAGCTCATAGCAAAGATAAAAAAAAGAATTAATGAGCTGCAGGAACGGGCACAAAGCCAGAACCCCCCCAAATCATTAAACAGGGCCAGGTTCAAGAGAGGTCTGTTGAAGTGTCCATCAAAACCCTTGCCCTCAAATGGATTCATTGGATAAGGAGGAGGAGCTGGGGTGCAGAGTAAATACAATAGTAACGGGCCTGGCCTCTCCATCTCCTAACCAGCAATGCCTGGTTACTGGAAAAGATCTGTGAGATGGAACAGTTTGCTGGAAAACTGGGGAAATGGAATTTAAAAGCAGGCCTGAGGAAACACTGAGATTCAAATCTTCTGAACCAACACAGCAGCTGGGGAGGCAGGTGTGGGGTACTGAGCTTGGGCTGCAGTGACTGCTCCCTCTGCATCGTGTTCTGCTCATGGGTCACTGCTTTAAAGTGACACCGAGCAGGGCTGGATGGGATATTGGGAGGAAATTCTTCCCTGGGAGGGAGGGCAGGCCCTGGCACAGGGTGCCCAGAGCAGCTGTGGCTGCCCCTGGATCCCTGGGAGTGTCCAAGGCCAGGCTGGACATTGGGGCTTGGAGCAGCCTGGGACAGTGGAAGGTGTCCCCATGGCAGGGGTGGAATGAGATGAGCTTTAAGGTCCCTCCCAAATGAAACCACTCAGTAGTTCTATATTAGGGACAAAGTTGACATCTGGCAAAGCTGCTGTGGGTCTTGGTGTCCCTTTTATTTCCTGATGTACCAGATCACGTGGTGGTAAATCATGAAACAGTCTGAAAATTGAGAAATATTTCAGTGTCTCAAACTTTAAGTACATGAACAAGTCCCAGGACACCTCAAGTTAATTCTACGCATGAATGTCTTCTGCAGGAAGGATGGATTTAAGCATGTGGTTTAATGCTTTCCCCAAATCAGAGCCCTCAATTGTGAAGAATGAAGAGACATTTTTGAAGATGTAGTTTATACCTAACACTTGGCACATTAGGCAACACCCGTGTGGTTAAAACACACTTTTCCATTAAAAATTATAATTGGGGAAAAACAAATTAGAGCCAAATTGAAATAGGCTTTTTATTTTCCCCCTTTTACCAAGAGATTATGTATTTCCCAAACACAATTTCTCTAATCCATATCTAATGCATTAGAGGTATTCTGCTATTTTCCTCTAGACAAACAAATTTCCCACACAGTGTGGGATCACAGTCCTGTTCCAGAGAGAAAAACAAGTCATAATAATGCTGATGCTACTAAAGGAAAATGTTAAAATAATTAAAATATGAAAGAAGCTGCTGTCTTCCTGGGATTTCAATTTCAGAGGTGCCTGAGGGGAGGGGGTTGGATATCTCACACTGATACACTGTTTGATAAAGTGTGATAAAGACTTAGAAAAATTGGCAGATTAAACTGAAATAAAAGCTGAGGATGTTTGCATTCAGAAAACTATTAAAAACAGTGTGATTGAGCAGCAAGAAGCTTCTCTTTTATGCAAGAATGCACCGGAGTGGGATGTTTGCTGCATCAATGTCAAGGAGATCAAAGAGTTGTTTTTGTTAGTGGCACAAACTGTTCTTTTTGGCTGTTGGCTTGGACGTGCAATTGGAAGTCTCCGAGATCCTGCAGCGCTGTGGTGCCACCATAGGATGGGAATGAAGATCCAGGAGAGCTGTGTGATCCAGTGCTAAAGTGATGCTGCCATTCAGAAGACCCTCAAAACCCTTCTGTGGCAGAGCAGTCAAAGCCTTGTCCAACGCTCAGCACAGAGATGCCTCACCCAGTGTTTGCCTTCTTAAGGACTCCTTCCCTCAAAACTTCCCAGGGATTTTGCCTCCATTCAATTGCCTCCAAAACAATGGTCCTTTTCCAGACTGGTTCAAACTCAGGCTGTCAGTGTGCTGCCTAAAGCTGGGAGAACAATTTGACAGATCATTCTTTCCCTCCCCCGTTAGCTAATTAGCCATTTGTCTTTCAGATGGACAAAGGTTTGTGTCCTGACAGTGCCCACATTTGTGAGTAAAACCACAGGTGGACTTCCAGACGCGAGGGTTAAACCAGGCAAAGCGAAGGATCTGGTGCCTGTTTGATTGATCTCACAGCTCAAAGAACTGACAACAAACCAAGGGGCTGCTCAGATCAGAGAGCCCAGTGTCGCTGTTGTCCCAGGGACGACGGACAAGCGACATAGACTTGATCCAGGAAGAAATGGAATTATTTAATTATTTGACAGAGTGGTTTATATCTCTTAGCTGGCTTGAATGGCGTAGAGCCATTGGTCATTGACCATCCACCTCTCGGGCATGATTGGTGAGACCCTACAACACCCATTTGAAAACATTCTCAGGCAGTATCATAACAATGCTGTGTAACAATCTTGCACCTGCAGATAGTTTACAAAAACTCTCTAACTGTTTACGAACAGTTGTATTGCAGTGTGGACTCTTGAATTAAATTTCACACTCTTTGTCTGCACGTTCCAGTCAATAGGAAGCCATGAAGATGTCCCTAAGGGAAGGAGGGGTGTCTTTGTATTAATTCAGGAGCATTTTCTCTCTGCTTGTCCTCTGATGCTACAAAGGAAAGCTAGAATGTGACCTACTGATGATTTCTTACTGAGGGCCAGCCCATGATCCCTGTGCTTGCAGAGACTGTGTGAAAGCAAGGTCTTTCACACAGACACCAGCAGAATGCTGGAAAATATCTCTGCAAGCAGCCATCAGCATCCATAGCCCAGCACTCGCCAGAGCCTGACCTACGCCCGTGTTTGTTGAACAGCCACCAACTCCGAGTGGTTTCTGGAATCACAAGCAGCGAAGATCAGGTCCATTCTCTGGCAAGCTCCCAACAGGGTGAAGCACAGCATCCAAGCTGTGACAAGCAGCTGAAGCAACAGTTGTGCCGACAACAGCGCCCACGTGGAGACCCGGCGCTGCGAGAGCCGCTTTGCATCCGCCTGCCAAGTGGCAAAACCCAGCAGATTGCTCTGCCCGTGGTGTCTGGGCATTCCTGTGCCTCCAAAGGCAGGTCCCCCTGGCAGGGCATGCCCCAGAACTGGGGTATGAGGCTGGGCTGGATGGGTGCTGCAAGGAGGTGAAGCTGGTCTTGGTCCTGGGTAGGCAGAGGAGCCACCTCGCCCTGGGAGAAGGTCAGGGTTTGGTTTTGGCTACGTGGACGCACTTCCTCGTTCTCTTCCTAAACTCTGGAATTGTAAAAATATGATCTGTGGGTTATCTGTAATGAAAACCCCAAGCAAGCATCGATTCAGCAGCAGCATGGGTCACGCATACCATCAGATTACAGCAACTTTTACAGTTTACAGCGAGTCTTGCTACTTTTCTAACTCTCTCTCTCCCCCTGCTCCAGCCCAGAATACTCTTTTATTTCCAATTGCCTCCCTCTGGCAGCTTTATATTGGTGACCTGAGGGTGCAAATTAGATGTTTGAAAATACAGCAGTTAAATCAACAACTCTGAAGTGTAATAGAGGTCAGGACAGTTTGCTTCCAACTCAGTTGCTCAGTTTCTGCTTTGCTTCATGCTATCTGCATTTTGCAAAGTCCTTTGATTTCTGCACGGGGTGAAAACAGGACCCAATCCTCCTTCTGTTCAAATCTCCAACTCTCTGTATTTTCTCTCTATTTTTAGGCTTCTAAAAAGAGGCAGTGGTTCCCTCGGTTCACTCTCAGTAATTTTCTGGGAAAGGCTCCCAGTCTGGACTATGTCCTTTGCCTTGGAGCTCTTCTCCTAAATCTATGTGTCACTGCAACTGGGCAAAGCAACACATTTTCCCTGGAATTTTTGGTCTGTCCTGCTGCCAATCAGTGAGTATCTGGTCCGATTACATCGCCTGTCCTTAATGGGCTCGTTAACATTTGGATACTCGGATGTTCTGCTGACAAAACACTCCCATAGCGCTAAATAAACACCACCAACCAGGAGAACCATAACCAGGAGCTGCCGAATGGGGCTTCGGGGGAAATATTTCACGATAATATCAGAGCTTTGTAATTGAGGGCTGACTGGTGCGGGGGAAGGAGCAATTCTGCTCCACTATCACACACTTGAGACTTGGTTCATTTGTCTTGATTAGCAGAAATTTAACTATCGCATGCCTTTAATTAGTGGCTTTCTCAGAAGACTCTTTGGTGTGAATAAGCAGGGCCAGGCACAAACACAGCTGGGCAGGGAGGGGGCAGCTCTGTGTGGTGTGTTTGGAGCAAATCTTGGGCCACAGTCACTCAGGTCGGCAGTGGAGGGAGCCAGAACAGCCTTTGGGTTGGATATTGCTCTGCAGCACTTTCCTGGTGGAGGAATTTTTGCCACAAAACAGGCATCTGCTGTGTCCTGGGGATGAGGGGTGTGAGCACTGTTGGAGGGACTCTGGAAGGCAGAAGTTCCCCTTCGCATGCCAGCCAGCATCTCACTGACACGGGTGGTTTCAATATAAGACTGAGACCTTTGGTTTCAGTCCCTCAATATTTTATTTTGCATATTTAACGTCCCTGCTGCTTGAGGGGGCAGAAGAGGGAAAAGTTTCTGGCTATAACATGCTCCATGAGCAGATGAAACTCAAATAGCACGAAGAAAAGGGAAATTGTGAGCATCACTTGCTAAGGGTCTCCACCGGGTACTTTTGAAGAGGTGCTTTGTGAAGAACAAGAGGGTTAGGGTGGAGAATGATTAGCTCTCAATCCGTTTTCAGTCCTTTTGAACAGGAGGAAGGTTTACACCAAGCACTGGAGCTCCTCTAAGCACAGAACAAGAGCAGCATCAAGGGGCTCCAACACCTCAACCAGCACTCAAATGTCTTTGAGGAGGGCTGCTGTGGTGTTTTGGGTGTGCAGGGCTGAGTTCTCCTGGAGGACAGGGAAATGTCCTAAGGGGAATTTAGGGCAGATTATCACTTCCTTTAGTCTGCTTTTGTGTTTTCTTTTGGTTTCAAGGAGGTTTCTGGTAGGAGATTATGGAGCACTCCCCTCATTGGGACCTTTGTCCTCTCTTCTGTCAGGCAGCCACAAATTTAAGCTCACAGGAGCTGTTTTATCTGAAATCATTGGCCCTCATGTAAACAAGGCCATTAAATAGAGGAAAAGACAAATGATGCTAGCAGGCATGTGCTTTATTCTGTCTCAGAAAGGTTTTGATGGCTGGCTGATCCCACATGCACCTTGGAAAGGTCTGGGCTATTAGAGACAGTAAACAAGTCTTCACTTTACCTCTCCCATCCTTTGCCTCTCCCTTTTCTCTCCCTCCTTCTTGCCCTAATGCCACCTTTGCATTTCTACTTTCCCTGATTTATTATTTTCCATTTTCTGTATCCTGGAGGCAGAATACATTTTTTAACAGGCAGGATTTCTAAATCCCTTTATTTTCCTTCAGATTCTTTCTGGTCACCTCCAGGCTGTGCACACACACACATAAACACACACACAAACACACGTGCATTTATGTGTCTTTGTTAACATCTTCTCTTTCCCCTCCCAAACACTTTCCATACATCCTTTAAGTTCACTAGTCCTATTTCCATCAAACTTCCCTCTCCTTTCATTAATCCAGAATAACAAACAGATTTGATTTCCTATCTCTTGGATTATTTTTCTGAGAGCTGTATTGTATCTTTTTTTTCTCCCTCAGATTTTCTTTCTCTTTTTTAAAATTTATATTTTTATTTTTACTTTACTCTCAAAGAAATCGTCCTTTTCCTCCCTTGCTTCCTGGCTTCTCTGCCAGTGTTTTATTCAGGCTATGGATGATTGTCTCCATACACTCCTTTTCTGCTATGAAATGAATTGCTAATGCAACCCCTGCTGGGAGAAGCATAGTCTGATCTTGTCCTAAATAGGGCCTTGTTTGCCAGGGATTATGTATAAATGTATGGACTACATCATTATATATTCACTTAGTGGAAAGAGGTCTCTGCTTATTCCATAAATGAATTCCTGGGGAGAGGAGATGCTTCCAGCCTGGACGTGCCTTGAAGTCCATTCCTGCTCCCCTGGCGGGGCTGCTCAGTGAAGCCCAGCACCAACCAAATGAATATTCACTGACACAGGATCTGGAAAGGTGAGGGGAGACAGAACCCGTGTCATCCACAATATTCCTGCCAGAGATCCCACCTCCTGGCCCAGGCATTCCCTGGAATGTGGGACGATCCTGCACTGCCAGGAACCCTCAGGGCTGGGAGAAGCACCCAGGCCTGCTGAGGGGGCAGGGGCAGACTCAGGTCTCTGAAACCTCCAGATCAGCCCCCTGCCAAAGAGGGATGCAGTGCTGATCCCTCTGCTTGCAGCAAAATGCACCAGCAGGGCTAGAGCAGGATGCAACCCCAACAATTGTGTTAAATACAGCGCTAAGAGGTTTGCCCTGAGCTGCTTATGGTTTTATATTGATGCCTTATCCCTGTTCTTAAAATCAGAGCCGAACACGGTTAGAAGGAAAAAAGGGGTTTTTTACCTCGGTGTTTATTTTAAGAATCCCTGGTTTTAAGGATCCCTGGTTCCACCTGATCCGGGTGGAACACTCCGAACATGCACATCGAAATGCCCACCCAAAATGCACACCCCAAATGTCCACCCAAAATGCACACACACGATCAGTGGGCTATAGAATTATAGCCCCAGTCCAGCCCTCCCTCCCCCCGGAACCCTCCCCTGGCCAGACCCATCTTTTAGTTCACAAAATGTGTTCCAGAGAGGACCTTGGTGTCTGAAGCTTCCAAGATGTTTTGTTTTCAACAAAACATGAAGTCTAGGAATGTAGGCTAAAAGAAACACCAAGAATACAAAAGGCCACAAAGGTATACAAAAGAGGTATGAAGAAAAGGCAAAAAAAAAATCATTATGGCATCAATATAAGCTCTGGGAATAACAGGGGGTGAGTAGGATAGAGGAGCCCTTCCTTCAGCCCCATGATCTGCCACAGTCATCCTGCCTGGTCCCAGAACTGCCCCACAGGTTATAAATATCCTAAACCACAGCCAGGATGGCAGCTGAGGCACTGCAGAATCAGTGGGATGCTCCTTGGAGGAGCACTGTGCAGTTTCCAGCCAGATCCTGTTATGGTGTTGGCTTGTATTTTCTGGCACACAGGAAAAAATAGATAAAACTAGGTTTTCCCTTGTTTCATTTTATTTTTTCCTTCTGGTCTGGGCTCTGGGTGTCTCTTAGGAAAACTGTTAAGCATCCTATTAAATTAAGTCATCATAAGGCAACATATGAGCCTCTGAGTGGGGTTTGTGCTGCTATCAGCTCTTATCCATCAGTCTGGCTCAGTTTCACCTGAGTTCACTCTGCTCTGAGCTAAACCCCAGTCCTGCAAACAATCTCTGCCTTCCTCCTCCTCACTATACCCTGAGCATGGAATAGCCCCAAGCTTCTGTAATGTGCTGCTTGTGTTTGCAGTAAAACCCTCTTGCTAATGGGCAAGGTTCATGCTATTTCCATTTGTGTTACTCAGACTACTGGGGCATACAACTTTCTTTAAAAAAAAAAAAGAGAGTAAAAACCTGCATATTTTAAAGTGTAAACAAAACCTGGTGTTTTCTTAAATAAATGTGACAATTGCAATAATATTTTGCAGATTACAGGAGAAGGAACTTAAGGGAAACATTTCCAGAGCTTCAGCACTGTGTATTTTGCTGATGCTTAAATAAACTCCTCTTTGTTACTGCTGTTCTTTCTGCCATGCTGTTAGTTTGATGCTACTTGAAAACCTTAAATGCCTAGAAAATCCTTCTGCTAGACAGGGATGTTACTTTCTATCTTCTGGTCTGCCCAGAAACCTCTCAATTCCCTCAGTAGCTTTGCACTCAGGCAGACAGATCCTGCTTTTGCAATTCTTAGGTTTTGCCTGTGAGTCAGCAGCTCCCTGAGCTCATATTAACAACCCAAATCAACAGTGGCATGATTGAGGCCTTCTGCCTGGTCTGTGCAGGCTGCTGCCATCATCCAGGCAAAGCACATTTGACTCAGCCAGGCTGGTGACAGCCTCTTCAGCCCTGGCACATCAATAAAACCCCCATGATCAGCCCAGGTCCCCTGATTCTGCTCGCTACTGCAGGAGCAGAAGAAAAACTTCCCCATCTGGGAGGCGCCTGACCACCATTGGGTTGAGGTTTAATGTGGAACCAGATGAAGGCTGCCTCACCTCCTGAAAGGCACACAAAAAGCAGAAGGACAGCTAGACTGAAGTTGTAAATCCAGCTTTTCTGCAGAGGAAGCAATTCCCTTCCCCACTCAGCCCTTGGAGCTCATCCCACCCTGGTGTCTTCCCAGTTAGGTGTCACCTTCCTTTTGGCACTTACTAAACTCCATGCTTGTTTCTGTCTCAGTTGTCTCAGGATCTTTTACTCACCAAACTCCTTCAGGAGGTGGTGGGGATGGAAGGTTTGCCTGTGTGGAGGTGGAGAGATCAGTATATATATATATATGATATATATTCACCTGTGGAGAAAGCACTGAACGTTCAGGAATGCCACAGTTGTCCTTTTGCTGTGCAGCACAGCCACTTGCAGATGAACTGGGTGGAATTCAGGACCAAAGACAGCTTCAGCCGTGGTGCTGAGGGTGAGAAAAATTCCAGTTTCTCAGGTACCACCAGGAATGCAACCCTGTTAGGATAATTTGGGGTACTGTGGTGTCCCCCAGCTGACCCCGTGGCCCCGTGTCCACGCCATGGGGAGCTCTCCTGTGGAGGGCACTGCTGTACTTTCCCACCAAGCAGCTCACACAGCGTGCACAGAGAGCAGCTCTGGCTCTCTGGTGGTAACTCAGCTCGTGGCTGGATGTAGAAATTTTGTGCAAAACCCCAGTAACTTTAGAGGCAGGAAGCAGGTGAGAAATGCGGCATAAAAGGCAGCTTTTTTTTTTGCCTCGCTCTCTTCCAGTTTTGTTTCCCCATGCTTGTGCCAGAGTCCCTTGCAACCTTCACACCATATTAGTATGGACTACATGCCTCTGTTAGTTATGTACCTTAATTCCAACTTTGGGACCTGCTCACACCGTCTTGCAGCTTGCTTCATCCGACTCATCATTTCCAAATTAGCTGAACTTGATTGAGCTAGATCAGGCTGCAGCCCTTGCACACCAGGAGAAATAAGTCATTGCACTGCTTCCTCTGCAAAACTGTGCTTTTGAAAGAACAGCTCTGTGCATCTGAGTTGAGAAGAGGCCACGTGTCTCTTGATGCCTCCATCAGAGCTTAATAGGAGAAAAAAAAGTTCACAAAATTGAAAGGCTGCGAGCTGTTCAGATGCATTTACAGTGTGGAGCCTCCTGTCTTGTCCTGTGTCTAGACAAAACCTTAATAAAAGCAGCAGCGACTGGCAAGGGGGAGCTTGTGTTGATTTCTGTTGCCAGGGGAAAACCAAACTAATGGAATTAGTGTGAGTTCACGAGGGTAACCAGAATTAAGCCTGGACCTACGAGTGTATGTGCATTTTCCGCGTGCTGAATGCAAAGGGGTGGAAAAAGTTAAACATGGACAAGGCTCACGCTAAAAAGACAAATTGAGCTGAGTGGCATATTCACTTTGCCCCTGGATGAGAAGAAAGCTTGTTTGAAGCTCTGCAGAAATAAACCTTTTTGCCCCCTCTTCTCCCAGGGACTTGGAGTCCACTGCAGAGTTCTTCCTCTTTCATGCAGCGCTCCCCTTTTTGTTTCTCCTCTGATTCCTTGTTTTATGTTTCGTGCTGCTGAATTACTGCAGTCATTCCCTTTTTCTGTCTCCCAGCAATTGTCAGGGAAAAAAACGTAAAAGCCCCCAAAACATTCTGCAAAGTAACTTTACTCAGCATCACAGCTGCCTAACCCTGTGGAGACTCAGGCTTGTTTGCTTTACTTAAAGCTGCTCCCTTGCACACATGATATAGCTCACAGATGCCTGGAGTCTATTTACCTCCTGGCTTGTTTATCCCAAAATGGCCAATGGAAACTGCTCACATTTTTGTCTTGATAAGAATCCAATCACGGAAATTGATTGAACTACTTCTTTGAGCTTTTCTCTCACATTTACACTTTTCAACTGGTTTGAATTGTTTAATCTACAGTTAATTTAGAGACACACAGCCGTGGCACTGATATATCAGGAGATCAAGATAAATGGCTAGAGTGTTTTTATGAGCAAAAATCTCTCTAGATTCCAGTACATAAATCATTTGTTGTGAAATTGCTCATTGTCTTTAGGCAATGTCATAGTGAAAAATTCAATCTATTCATGAACAGAAAGTCAAGGGATTAGGAATGGTTTGAAGGGAAAAATGCCACATTAGAAAAAAAAAAAAAGGAAGTAAGATTTATCTCTTAATGCTCCCCTAGCACAACTTTCCTGCCCTTGTATTGCAGTGTGGACTCTTGAATTAAATTTCACACTCTTTGTCTGCACGTTCCAGTCAATAGGAAGCCATGAAGATGTCCCTAAGGGAAGGAGGGGTGTCTTTGTATTAATTCAGGAGCATTTTCTCTCTGCTTGTCCTCTGATGCTACAAAGGAAAGCTAGAATGTGACCTACTGATGATTTCTTACTGAGGGCCAGCCCATGATCCCTGTACTTGCAGAGAGAAGTTATTTGCTAGAGGCTGGGCTCTCCCTGCAGAGCTCAGCCAAGGGCTGGGTAAAATGCCCCAGAAGAGACTTGGAAATCTTGACAGAAAAGAGCATCCCCAGTTCTCTACCTTTTCCTCCCACACGGAAGTTGTCTCCTTTCACTTGAGTTAAAACTTCCTATGCTTCCACCATGACCATGTGGAGAAGGAGAGGGGCCATGGTCAGTAATGGAGGGGTTATTTGCTGGAGGACAACTGGAAAATTGAGGTTTTCAATAGGTACAAGCAGCATCACAGAAGTACGCGTATGAATGAAGCAGAACAGGCCAGAAAAAATGCTCCCAGAAGAAAGTTAAGGATGGGGATGGAGCCACCCAGCACTTCCAGCTCTGAGTGACTTAGAGAAATTTGCATCCAAATCCAAATTTCCTAACTGGGAATTCTTAATTCTGAATCACAGTTGCAGAAGACGTGAATCTAGAGGCTGGAGATACCCGAGTTCAAAGGTCTCTGGTCTTGCAGGTTGTCAGAGAAGTGGTGGGCATAAAGACCTAAGACCAGCAATCTTCTCAGTTCCAGAAATTGCTGCATTGAGACAGAGGGTTGATGTTTTACCTCGTGTAGCATTCCCAACAAACAGCTTTCCAAGTTACGACAATGGCTCGCGGTCTCCCACAGCTAAAAGTTGAGGGGGGGTGTTCATGTGGGATTAAGGCCATCTTTATGAAGATTTTTATATATATTTAGGTGGCCTAAATTCCACCTAAGCCTTCATGACTTTCTTATTGGCTGGTTTTGGGCGTTCAGATATCCCTAGTCAGTAAGGAAACATTATGCTCAGGGACTTAGAGATTTAGGTAGAATTTAGGCCATCTGAACCCATCCTTTCGAGCCTTTGTGCTAATTCTAGAGGCTCCTTTTTTTTTCCTGTCCTTTGCTCAAATGGATTCATAGAACCATTGCCCACGTCCCTTTGTCTTTCCCCACTCCCTTCCCACTCCTAAGCCCACAGCTTTGGATCCCAGTCTGAAATGATCCAGACATGGCTAAAGAATGTTTGCTGTTTATCATCCCAATTCCATGCTCTCATGGAAAAGAATGTTTATTTGGTCCAAGTGTTTCAGCCCCTGGAGTCCTTCAAACATTAAAGTTTTAATCCTTCTCACCTGGAACAGCTGAGTTAGCCAGGAGAGGTGAAGCTTTGATGGGAATACTTGATACTAATTTCTAGCCAAGCAAAGCAGTAATACTCCTGTACACAGGATGAAAATCCCAGCCTAAAGGAGCATCCATGAAATTGTGAATCATTTAATGATGAAAAAACCTGTCTAGTAGTTACTTTTTGCTTGCTGTGGAAAAGACATTCAAAAATCCTTGTAAAAAGCCACCTGCTCTTTTTTTGTTGTTTGCTGTGCACGGCCATCACCAGGTGAGTTCCCTCACCACGAAGCAGCTCCAGCACAGACACAGAATTTCCTCTGTGAACAAGAAGCAAAGCTCCTGCACTGCCTGGCCACCGTGGCCAGTGCCAAATGCAACAGGGAGCCCGAAGCCAGCTAATTTCCATCTAACCTACGGCAGCAGTCAATGTGACTGCTCTGTACTCCAGCTGCTTCCCAACTTTAATCCATTTAATTTGGCAGAGTGATGCTAATGAGATTTCATTGACGGGGGGCCTGCACCAGGACTGCAGCTTGTGAGAGTGGATGCTGAGGCAGGAGCCTGAGCTCCTTGGGAAATGCAGGTCTAAGCGTTTCAAAGCGTTCCACGAGTCGCCAGCGTCCAGAGGAGGATTTTATAAATGTGTTTATTATGCAGGTACATGGTTATTAAACTGGGGTTTTATGGCTACTTCAGCAGATACAAAGCGCAACAAGATTCCATCTCTAATAAGTAATAAATATAAGTCCCTTGGCACTGCTTTGCCCTGTCACCTACAAACCAGGTTTATACCAGTTTTGAAGTCCTAGAGAAACGAACAGTTGACAAAAACTGATAAATGGTTTAAATATTAACCTTCCTGTGGGAACCTATTCTCTGAAGCCAGCCCAGAGCTGAGGGGTCAGTGACTGTTGGGATTGGGTTGTACCAGGTGGTCCCTCACAAAGTGCAAATTCCACCTGAGAGTTTTGAACACACCTCTCCTGAAATGATTTGGAGAATTTCACCACAATGTGTCACACTAACCAAAAACAAATTACAGGCACGAGGTGGAAGAAACACAGAGAAATAAATCCTTTCTCTTTTCCATTTCATGAAGGCAGCTTCAGGTGCACAATGGGTTTGCATGGTGGATGTGTTGTTCATCAGATGCCTAAAAACCTTTTTGATCTCCTTATGTATTTGCTTGATTACACCACTGTCTTCAAAATTGTAACATTTTCCCCACAGCTGAGAATTGTTTGATTTTTATTATTATCCCCCAGTATGTAAACTGAAAAACATCTTCTTTCTGATGACCTCCTATGAATTGAAATACTTTAACAGGTTTCCAATTTAGTCTTCTCATTCTTGGACTCCGCAAACCCGATTCTTTCGGTCTTTCTTAAATCACATTTTCAAAACATCTAATCATTCTCGTTGTTCTCTTCTGGACTCGTTCCAACTTGTCTACATCCTTCTTGTGGGTTGGTGCCCAGAAGAGTGCACAATATTCCAGCTGAGATCTGACCAGTAGCAAATAGAGCAGAATAATTACCTCCTGTGCCTTTCATACGACACTCTTGTTAATATTTTTCCAAAAGGAGATCTGACTCCCTTTCTTTCTTTTCTTTTTTTAATTTTTTTTTTTTCCCCACGAGGACATCACGTTGTTGACTTGCACTGAATTTGTGATGCACACAAAAGCTCGGGTGGCTTCCATCAGCACTGCCACAGAGCTGGTGCCTCCCGGGGATGTAGGAGAACATGAGTAGCCCTTGGGCAGAAATCCTGATCTCCCAGCACAAGGAAAGGTGGCTGAGCAGCCAGGACCCACTCACACAGACCAAGAAGTGTGAACTACTGCTTTTCCTTGTCTCCATTTACCACTCACATCCTAAAACTGTTGTCCCTTCCTATTAGCTCACCCAGTGCTGACAGCTCAATTCTCCTTGGAGGATCTTCTGGTGCTGCTCTCTTCTCACCAAGCTTTGCCGTGCTCCTTCTAAGGAAGATGGTAGAGAAAAGGTACATGAATTTCACTACTAATAGAGTGTTTCCTTGCCGGGTTATCTTTGATCCTGAGAGTGACACGCAGTATCTTTCCCAAGGCCACATTCTGAAACATTTTTAACAAGGAAGAAGCAAGTTCTGAATATAGTGACACTAGACCTTGTCTGACAAAACATCAATATCAGTGCATAATTAATGCAGGATCTTCGGTAGCGTGGACTGAATAGGGACAGAGTACTTTCAAAAATCAATTTGCTACCTGAATTACAAACACTACTGATTAAACCTGACAAGGCAGAACTCGAACAGGAGGGAAAAAAAAAAAGAAATTAAAGAATTCACAAGCCAGTGTGATGGAATGTGATGCTGGGCCAAAGTCCCCAACCCCCTCTTTTTTTTCTGCAATCTGTTACAGGAACAATTTCATTCACACAGACAAGGTCCAAGCACTGAGGTGGGCTGGACATGGGACTTCTCTTACCTCTTTCTTCAGTTTGACAGAACTGCCATGAGTAGCAGGCAGACCCTGTGTGTACTCCTGGCTCCCACCTATGCCCAAAGTGTTGAAGACTCCCAAGGGTATTCAGCACATTTTATGCCTCCAGCATCAATTATAATGAATAATAAATTATAAATCATAAATTTATCCATTGCTGGATGACAACAACCTACAGCCAAACCCACTTTTATGTGGAGCATAGTATCAGTCATGCTTTTCCCTCCATTGCAGCACCCAAGGGATGATCCTGCGCATGGCTGGGGGGCCACTCTCCTATTGAAATTTGACCCATTTTTATCTTTTTATTAATGATCCTGACTCTAGGAGTTTGACTGAATCTGAGAAACTGTTTCTAGTGGTTGGGTTTCAACACTCTCTCTGCTGCGGCCTGGATTTTATTCCCAGCCTTAAATTTCAGGGGAGGCTTTCTCACCCTCTACAACTCCCTGACAAGATGGGCAGCCAGATGGGGATCAGCCTCTTCTCCAGGCAAGAGCGACAGGACAAGAGGAAACCACTTCAAGCTGTGCCAGGGAGATGTTCAGCTTGGACATCCAGAAGAATTTCTTCATGGAAAGGGTTGTCAAGCATTGGGATGGGCTGCCCATGGAGGTGTTGGATTCACCACCCCTGGAAGTGTTCAAGAAATGACTGGGTGGAGCACTTGGTTCTACACTTCAGTTCACATGGTGGTGTTCAGTTTAAGATTGGACAGGATGATCTTGGAGGTCTTTTCCAGCCTTAGTGATTCAATGATCCTATAGATCCTGTGGCTCTGTGATTCTATAATTCTATGGCTCTATGATTCAATGATTCTATGAATCTGTGATCCTGTAACTCTGTGATTCAATAATTTTATGACTCTGTGTCCTCTCCCCTTTCTCTCACACCTTTGCATTAAGCAGCTTTCAGGGATGTGGTGTCTGTTCAAGCACTTCCTGTAAATCTCAGTGACTGCAACTGGTCCAGCTGGGAAAGCAGGGCCCTCTTGGCCCAGAACCACTGCTGACACCCTCCTTCTGCACACATCCATCCTTGCCACTTTGCGCTGTGCAGGAATGATTTCGGCAGTCTCATCCCAAATTTGCAGCTGCAAGTCAAACAGCAGCACCATTTGCCGTGTCCTGACCCCTTTCTGATGAGCTTCATTAGTGCAAAACTGTTCTTGTTAACTCCCTCAGGGCCCCAGGCAATGTGCAGACAGGATTGCTGGGACCCCCTGCACTCTGGAGGGGGCAGCTCCAGTCTCCCAAAGAGGCCAGTGAGTGAAGGGAGGTGACTGAGGTGATGCTGCTTTGTGCTGCTCTCACAATTAGCCTGGGCCTTGGAGCTCAGCTTGCTGGAGTCAGAGCTCTGCACTGGTCTTGTGCCCGACGTGCAGATGAGACTGAAGGTGCTACCCACATTTATTCGTGTGCATCCTCCTCCTGCAGAGCTCCAGAGTATGTCCAAGGTGCTGCAATGGTTAAACAACTTATTTGTCTCTGCTTGCTTCCCGAGTTCTCCTTTGGAGTTCAGTCTCTGCCATATGTTACATTACACAGCATGAGAAATCAGACTGAGGTGGCAATTTTAACACCCTTTATTCATACATCCTATTTTTACACTGATAGATGTAAGCTATGCAAAGTGTAATTCCCAGCTGAAGCAGACTCAGCACATGGTTCCTGCTGCCTCAGCCAAGGAAGGAGGAGGACCAGCCAGGAGAGCTGCTGCCTGTGGCCAGCCCTGCCTGCTGCCTGGGAGGCTCTGCTGGGTGCTGCCCATCTCTTCTGCACTTCTGAGTGAGCACAACCTCGTCTGCCCCGGGTGGTCAACAGCTTGGGGTTTGCTGGTGCTTTCAGTCTGGAGGTGGCACTGGCTGAGGAAAAGGCACTGGCTGGTCCAGCTGCCCCGGGCAGCTCCAGCTGTGGAGGCTCAGAGGTGTCAGCAGAGCACAGGGATGGAAAGAAATGGCCTTTCCCTTCCTTTGCTTGTTATTGACACCATTCCTCTGTTTTCTTTGCCCAGGCAGAATGCAAGTTGATGAAGGTTTTGCACTTTGAGCAGTTGCCTGTATCTTAAGGAGACAGGTAAGTCAGAGATCAAAGTTTTGCTCTCTTCGGACTAAAATGAAAGGATTTGGAGGTTTGCTACTGCGGAGAGACTCATTGGGAAGAGCTCAGGAGTTTTCACCTGTGTGGCGGGACAGACTCATAAAGCAAGGACCGGTGGATTCCTGAGTGAAAGAAGAGTCCAGAACATGGACAGCAGCGTCCTCTCCCCTCTTGTGAGCCTTGTCATGACCCAGGGCTCCCTGACACAGCAGTGAAACCCCCCCTCTGCAATGTGCCTCTCGCAGGAACAAGTTAAAAGGCTAAAAACAAACATTTCAGAGTTTAATTTGAAGCACTGTGTGACTGCAGAACAGATTTACATGAATGTCTGAAGCGAGGAATTTTGGAAAGACAGTGGGGGAGACCATAATTATAGCAAAGCCCTGATACACATGCTGAAGCAGGTGCACGTGGGCCAGCAAGGAGAGAAATGGGGGTAGTGGAGGACTTCTGGTGCAAGGGAGAAGCAGGAGTGCCCTGGAAACTGAGAATGGAGGGCAGGGGGGAGATTTTCTTCTCTGAGACCTCTCTTGGGAATGAGGATCTTTCCGCCTCCCTGTGAGTGAGAGAGGTGTTTTGTGAGAGCACAGGGAGAGCCGAGCTGCCAGCCTGGCTCTGTGGGAAACGGGCTGAAATCAGCCTGGCTCCAAGGTATTTGTCTCTAGGACTCACTGCTGACTCTTCCTGAGACGGTGCATTTGCTGCATCCCTGATTCATGAGCATGCTCTGCTGGCTAATCGAGGGCTGAGGTTCATTAGCAGCACTTTCTCCATTACCTGATGACTTATTTTTATGGAACACATCAAAACCTCATCTCCTCGACTGCTGTGACAGAAAGACAGTCTGAGACAGCAGACACAAGCCTGCTTTCCTTTGGAAATCAGTCTGGCAATGAAAGGCAGGTGCCAGATGTAGTAAAATGAAGCCTGATCCGAGGCACTCAGTGCACCAGGAGGGCAGGACAGGAGTTTACACCAGCCTGGAACTATCATGAGAGCTTTGCCATGACATGACAGACTTTTTGCTGGCCTTGGGCTGCTGGGCATGAGGGAAATGAGAGGAGAAAAACCAAACTACTTGTCAGGCTGAGACTGTGCCACTGAGAGTATTCGTGCCTGTGATAATGCTCACCTACACACAGACAGTGTGTGTGAATAAAGAGCTACTGCTGCAACAGATGAGCATGCTCATGTTTGTATTTGCAGGCACACACACGAACTTTTGTGTTTTGTGGAGACAGAGAAACCTCCAATCCTTGATTCAAACCACAGAACAGCAAAATCTTTTCCTTAACACTTAATTTAATCTCTTCCAAAAGGTCTGCTCTTTTATTAAAGCACAAAGGTCCCCAGATTGAAGCTACAGTTTGCACGTTGCACTGAAGTGTGAAATCATGAGGACACTATTTAAGGGCCTAAAGTGTCAGAGCCTAAACTGATGTAGTCTCAAAACTCGACCCTAGAAGCCACCAGGAAGGGGAGAACAAGAAAAGAATCCTGAAGAATGGAGGCAGTCCAGAGAGTTTGGTGCTCCATCCCATTAACAGCAGGGATGGATAATTAGGCTGGACAAAACAGCATGAAGTGTATAGCAGGGAGTTACCCCAGGAGCAGGGAGCTGGGCTGCATGATCTAAGAGGCCTTTTCCAGCTGTAACAGTGAAGAACTGGATGTTTTTGAGAGCCTGTTTTTACAGCAGTGCTCTGTGGTGGGTCAGGGAAAGGAAGGCACATGATTTATCTCTTACTACCATCTGACACCTTCCACAGGACGCCTTTTCTTTTTTCCTCCTTCTCCTTGCAAATGGTCTCAACAAAACATCAATGGGTTTTTAAGGGAATGTTGCAAGAAAAACTAAAAGAGCCTCCAGCTCTCTGCCAATGGGAAGGAGTGGAAGGCAGCCAGGAGACTGTGTCTGGGGTGCTAATTAGAATCTATTTCCTGTCGTGTCGAGGCTGTTATTTATAAGACCGAGGGTGAGAGGGTGTCAATGAGTGTGAGAGGGTGAAGTGTGGTAGGGTGTGACTGAGGCACCCTGAACTGCCTAGAAATGAGAGAAACTCACTTGTGTTTCAAACGCAGCCACTGAAGCTTTGTCCCTGGGGAGATGCAGACACACACATAGACATAAATGATAATTGGCACAGATAAGGGTGGAAATGTCTGGATAAGCTGCATGCACACACTCACATGCAGACAGACTTCTGACACAGAGACAGGAGGGAACATGGTTGTTTTCAGTCTTGTGCTGAACCCTTTTCCTCCAAGGAAACACGAGTCCACCTTTACCACAAGAGATAACCCACATTAATCCTTTTTTTCCCCCAAGCAGAGCGGCCTGGCCGGCACAAAGCCTTTGGAGTGCTCTGGGAGCTCCAACAGAGGCCATGCACTCTCCTGCCGGCTGCTTGGAGGGCTTGGAGAAAGCAGATGGCACTGCATGCTTCCACAGGGGTCGTAAATCCGTGCTGAACAGGCCTTGCCACTTGGAATGACACCCTGTTCCCAGAGCTGGGGATGGGTTTGCAGCGTTTTCCACGTTCTTCGTGTCCCTGGCACAGCTGAAGCTGCGGGCCTGGTGCTGCTCTGAGGTGCCCCGCTGGCTCTGAGCTAAACTGGGGTTCTGCTCTAAAAACAGATGATGCAGGAGCAGCCTGCACTCCTCAGATCTGCTCCTTCTGGGCATTCAAAGCCATAGCAGTTCTCCCTGCTAATTAATACAAGCGTGGAGTGCTGTTGATTCCCTGTGGCACCGTGGAGCTGCCATTGTGATGGGAGCAGGAGCTGGCAGCCCATCTGCCCCCTTTCCCAAGATTTGGTTTGGAGGGATAAATCTGGCTTAGCGCTGCTTACCTGAGGACAGCAAAGCTGCAAGGAGGCAGCAGGGATGTGGATTTTGCTCTGCTGAGTTTTTTTGAATGATCATTTTGTTGTGCACGGCGCAGAAAAAAACTTTGTTGCTCCTCAGAACCAAGAGAGTTAAAGTAATTTTGGTAGGAGGATTTTCCATCCTGCCCCAGTCTGAAAGAAACCAGTTTATGTGACAATGACACGTGCAATTATGCTGGCAGGTTTGAAGGAGGTATACTCTGCTGAAGGTGCTGGGGATGGGTGTGATTATTAGGGTTAACCTCAGCACGGGCCAAAATTATCACCCCCAAGGAGGTGGGAGGGGTTGGGAAAAGTTTTCTATTTTTTCTGAACACACATTGCCTAATTTACTGATAAATGATTCCTCATTAATACCAGAGAGAAGGAAATGAGTCTCCATTTAGGTAAATACGATGCTGGAAGGAGTCCTGATGTCTTGTCACTCTGATAGAAATGCTATGAACTACATTTCTTGCTCGTGGGTAAGTCTGACGACAAAAAAAAATTGAAAAAAGGCAGCTGCTGAAACTGAACACCTCTCCTAGGGAAGGATCTGGCCCTCCCCTAACTGTAGCAGGCTGGAGTTGTGGGGAACACAGACATCTTCTGAAGGATATCCTGATGGATATCCTGATGTAGAGCAGCCGTGTGCATGTGTATTGGTTTGAAAACAAACCAGTGGGAGATCGCAAGTCAGAATAAAATTCAATAGGAA
The DNA here is from genome assembly GCA_013397915.1 of Daphoenositta chrysoptera. NCBI lineage: Eukaryota > Metazoa > Chordata > Aves > Passeriformes > Daphoenositta > Daphoenositta chrysoptera. The sequence continues at coordinate 160,264 of VZRO01005755.1, read as the reverse complement.
AAATTAAAAATAAGTGAAATAATACAAGGAAAAGCACTGACAAAGTCAGATACAACCTGACACCCTGTCAGGGTGGTGGTAGCAGCCCAAATGAAGCAGCTCAGTTGAAGGAGTGATTCTGTGGAAGGTCTGGTCTCCAGCTGAAGGCCCAGTGGCAGCTCTTGTCCTCTGGGAAGCCAGCAGACAGGGCTGCCTGAGGCAGTTCCAAGGGCAGGTTCTATCCAGGTGGGAATGCTGGCTCCTCCCTCCTGGTGGAGCATCTCACAATAGGATGGGATAAGTCCATGGGTCATGCAGTGGTTTCTTGATGGCCCATTGTCTGTTATCAGGGGTGGGTCATACAGGAGATACCAGCTAATGGCCCACAGCTGGTGGGAACAGAATACTTAAATACACCTATATTGTAACCTAGGACAGCATGCCTGGGAAGGGTCTCCTGCCCATGGGATGGTGCAGCCCATTTTTTGAGGTTGGACACAGCTCCTGTGCCTGTGCAGAGCCCGGGCTGGGCAGCGCAGGGCTGAGCCAGTGCCCACCACAGAGCACATCCTCTCCCTGCAGCCAGGGTTAATGAGGCTGTTTGGAGTGGTTGTTCCAGAGGATGTGGAGAACAAACCCCGAACAAAACCCGAGCATTGTGCACCGCGGAGCCATTCACAGATTCACAATGGAGCGTGTAAAACACGATCCCGTGTCCTTTTCTCTTGCTAACAAAAAGGGCTGCTCTGACTGGCTGCATGTGTGGTGCTAAGTGAACTGACAAGCAGTCGGCATCGAGCCTGGCATCCAGCAGGAATTGGATTTTTTTTTTTTTAAATCCCAGGTTGCCAGGTGCTTTCTCCTCCTCGGTGCCACAAGCCCTGCCAGTGGGAAAGAAGCAACTCCTGGCCTTCCCTGGCCTCTCAGAAATGGAAAAGGCATCACAATTGTCTTATTCCCTCACATAGAGAGCGCAGAGCTGCTTCTTCCTCGTTCATAATCAGAGTTTGGGCATTTATGTGAGTTTTGGATGCAATTTCCTGTCTTCCTCTGTGAAAAGAAGAGACAGACTTTGGTACATTAAAATTCTTGGTTCATGGAGGTTTTTTCCCCTTCTTGTTCTGTCTCTACTTCCCTTTTTCCTTTGACATGCTCTCCCCTCCCATACTAATTTTCTCTCTGAGTCAAGCTACACTTCCTCATCAAAGAAGCTCTAATGGGATCACATATTTGACCAGCTGCCAGGGAAATTTCCAGTAACCTCTGAAACCCTAAACATTCAATTTTGGAGGATTATAGGGAAAATGTTTCATCTTTTTGATGGAGAAGCACCAAAAATTGAGAGTTGCCAGCTCATCTTGTGCTGTTCTGATGGAAGGAGCTTGGGCGGGCTATTTTTAGGTTAAAAAGCTGTACTTTGCTAAGATAAAAGCTGAGGCTCTTTCAAAGCAAAAGCCTTAAAGTGTGAAATCCGTCAAGTCCGTGATTCTGGGGAGCAGGGTGACAGTGTCAGGCTGAGGCAGTGGTGAGCTGATGTCTGGGTGAGTGTGGCCCCTGTCCTGCAGGACTTTGAGTATCCTCTGTACACTCCTCCAACAGCAGCCTGACGCCCAGATTTAGGAAAAACCTGGAAATTGAGATGCAGGTTCTCTCCCTGAGGTCTGTGGTGACCTGGTGGTCTCTGCTCTGCATGGAAGAGGGCGCAGGGCTGTTTGTCAGGGACTGAAAGGAGTGTCTGAAAGCCCAGGTGCTTTGGGAGCTTGGGCGGGCTGCCAGGCAGGAAGGAGATGCAAAGGCACATCCAGGTTCCTGCCTGAGAGACACTCCTAATTCATTCTGGGTATGTCTGTGATATGGGGAAGGACGCAATTACTCTCTGCAAGTGGCACTCTGTGATGAATATATCAATATCCACAAGAGAATGGCAGGGAGGAGGCTGGGGAAGCACAGCAGTGTCTGAGCACGAGCAGGTAGCAGCTCACCTGAGACCAGGCAGGTTTGTGTGCCCTGGTGTGGTTTTGTTCCCCGGGAAAGTGGCCGTTTTGACAAGTTTTTCAATCCATTGATACTAAAAATAAGACTGTCCCAAACATTTTGAAATTGTCAAAAGTGCCCCAGTTAGGTACTTCTTGAATATTTCAATCTTTTTTCAATTTAAAACTACAGTGAGCAGCTGTGGGAAGAGCAAAACAGATACCTGATTCTTAAACAGTCTGACCCATTCTCCTTCCCTTTTCACAACCAGGCTAAAATTTCCACCTCACTCACATTGAGAGGTAGCACTGTTCATCCCTATAATCTCAGAAATAGTCACAGCACAGGACCAGCTTCCTTTTAACTAACTCCACCCTTAAATGGCCATGCACCTTGATGTGACCTCATTTAAAAATGAGACTGATTCAGTTTATTTCCTACAATCTTCCTGGGCTGGTGCAGGGTAGGAGTTTTGCAGCCACCTACAGCCCATTCTGTGGAATTTGGGGCGAGATCTCTGGTGAGATCCCACTTGGAGTACTGGAAGTAGATGATCCTCTAAGGTGCCTTCCAGCACAACCCAGTCTATGATTCTATGATTATGATTATTCTATGATTATTATATGATTATTCTATGATTATTCTATGATTCTGTGATGTCTGCTGTTGTGCCTCTGCCCTGAGCCCCATCGGGCAGTGCTGCCAGGAACTGTGGACTCATCACTGAGAGATCTCTCAAAGCCCAAGTTCTCTCTTGAAGCCCAAGTACCACAGGTCACACATGCATTTTCTCTCAGCAGCAGACCTGGTACTTATGTGAAGATGTCAAAGCCCTCCGTCAATATGAATGAATTCATGCCACAGATAAGGAGGTTGAACTGATGAGAAGCAAAACAGTGATGGGAGATGTGGCCAGTGAGGGACTAAGCTGGGGGAAGATCCCCAAGTTCACCATTCCTCAAGTGCCACTCCAGACGCAGTGCCAAGAATGAGCAAATCTAATATATGCTGTGAGTGAAATGTAAATAAACAGCTCAGGTAATTGTTTTCCCTCAAAAGGCAAAGAAAATAAAGAAATTGCAATGATTTAGTTATTGAACCCTCAGTGAGAAACAGAAAATTGAAAATATATTTTCCTATGAAAATTTAATTATTGTTTATTCTGTTGAACTGATTTCATTTCTCTATGAAGGTCACAGTCTTCTGCCCATGAGAAAAAAAAAAATCCTTTCAGAAATGGAGTTGAAAACCAGAAAATTACAGAAAGCAGAGAATCTCTCATCTGACTTAAGCTTCAAGGATGGGATTTTCAAAGATAACTAAGGGATTTAGCAGTCTGATTTCCTAATCTGAAGCCCAATTGTCCTTGAATGAGTTCTCCCCAGACAGACATAGTCCAGAGAGAAATAGATCTACTGGAAAGGAAAAAAAAGGTGCCAACTCTATAAATGGGCCTTTAGGAAAAAAGAATCCTCCTAGTAATGAGGACTTTCAGGAAGTGAGGATACATTACCCAGGCAGCACCAATGGATAAAAACCACAAGAGGGTTTTTTAAAAACATCTGTGTTCAAGAATGAGCTAAAAAGGTGGCTGAGATGCTCTTCAGTTTAGCTGAAAACATCCTGTCATTCTATTGTGATAAAAGATCCTGAAACATCTGTCCAGGCTACTGCTAAGCTTTTTTTGAGGAGAATTCTGCCATTGCTGATCTGCTGATGAGGGAGAAGTAGCTGGAGCCAAGTTTTGTGGGAAGCAGCCCAGACATTTGGGGGGTCTCTTCAAAGAAATCTCACTAAGATTTTCTCAAAAAGGCTAAGGGAGTCTTTTCTCCTCTGGCTGCTGCATTAATAGTCCTGTGGCCATGACTTAAATTTCTGACTCTTTGTTGATCAGTGTTTTGTGAGAAATGACTTGGTGACAGTGCCCGGTTTTCACTCTTGATGCATATTCAGGTCCCACAAGTCGCTGAAGGTGAAATATCTGAGCACTGAAATGCCAGGCTGGGCTGTGCCAAGTGCCCACAGAGCCCTGTGCTGTATCTCAGGCAGCCTCTCGTTGTATCAGAACTGAGCAATCTTAGTGCTGCTTCTGCCTGCACCTTTCCTGTCCCTGGCAATGTGCAGCTCTGAGCCTTTCTAGTCTAAATTCAGGCTTTTTGTACTCAAAAGCTGTCAATAGATTGGTTTTCCACCCAACCTCCCCTTCATACATTAAAACTTCAGCATCCAGTGTGGCAAGGAGCTCTACGGCTGAAGCACCAACTGTGTGAAGAAAAGGTCCTTGTACCTTGTTTTCCTGCCCGAGAGGTGTCTACACTGTCAGGTACCTGGAGAGGGCCATAGGGACCAGCAGAACCCCACACCATGGCTTGTGATGAGCCTGCAGGGAAGAGGAAGGTGCTGAATGTCTGTCCTGGGTTGCAGTGTGTTCTATCACCACCTACATGAGCTGTTGAGACCAGGTGGGTGCTGTTCCTGGCCTCCTCCCTCCGGACTATCTCCTGTTAATGGGTTTTGCCACAGGACTCACAGATAACCCCTCCGGACAATATTCTGTTAATGGCCCATCAAGGCCTCGCCACATGACTGACAAAATCACATCATCCCATTGTGAGATGCTCCGCCCAGAGGGAGGAGACAAGCATTCCATCTTGGATATAAACTGATTTCAAACACCACAAGCAGCCTTTTCCACTGGATTCCCAGAGGACAAGAGCTACACAGCCACTGCTGGACATTCCGAGACCAGACCCAGGATCATCGCTTCCAACAGGAGCACTTCATTGGGACTGCTACCAACACCCTGCCCGACAGGGTGCCAGGTTGTATTCTGACTCTGACAGTGGTTTTTTGTAGTATTGCATTTAATTTTACCTTTTTTCCTTCTTCCTATTAAATTGTATTTTCTGACTTGGAGTCTCTCACTGGTTTGTTTTCAAACCTTGACAACGTCTCATTCCAGGGATGGCTGAGCTGCATCCCCACATCCCACACCCCTTCCCTCCTCCCCAGCCACTGCCCCTGCAGGGATCTAAGCCTCTGCCTCTCACGTGGGGCTTGAGCTACACGCATGAAGCTTTGTAATTACACTGGGAATCTCATTCCAAAGGGGAGGAGGGAAAGGGGGTGGGCAGGGAAGGAACTGCCAAGTTTATTATCTAGGGGTTTGAGGGTTTGCTTGGGTTTCTTTGCTATAGATGACAATCTACGTGAAAGTCCCTTTCGTGTGTTCATTACTGGAGATTTTATAGCCTAATGAATGTGACTCATCTGCGTAATCACATTGTTTTCCACTACTCCAGATGTTCTGTGGAGCACCTCTGGCTCGTGAGCTCCTATTTAAACATTTCTTGTAAACACCAAAAGCTGTTTGTTTGTTTTAATGTTCCATCACATCCCATTACCCAGTGAAGGTGAAAGATTGAAATGCAACGTTGTCTTGCCAAGAGATTTTTTTCCCCTCCTTCCTCCCTCTGCTTCCCCTGATGTATCCATGTCTGGTGTCTAATTAGTATGCAATGGGATTCAGAGATTCCTCTGTTAAATACCTTGTTTCTTTCTGCTTGCCTTGATCTCTGCAAGCAGGCGGATGCTACGTGGAGATCTGGGGGCTGCCTATTTCAGATGCTGAACAATTTCAGCCCTTATTGCCTCGGCAAGGATTCAATCTATTGTTGTATCAGGGATACAGCGCCATGGGACTCAGCTCCCCATCTTCCAGTTCTTCACATCAGGGAAAAATAAATACCAGAGGTAAACACTGCCTTGCAGCAGCACTGAACACATGCTGCAGCGACATTAGAGCTTTTCTCGGGGCTTCAAAGCTGTGGGGCAGCCAGTCCAGCTGAATTCTGTGAGAGCTTATTTTAGCACCAAAGTAGGTGTGACTTAACACCTTGGGATGGGTGTAGCAGGCTGAGTTGTGATCTGGACAGACAAAACAGCAAGGAAACATTGAGCATTAGTTAAGTGTAAGTCATAGGGTGGCTCAGTGGACTCTGGAAACAAAGAGGGTTCTTTCCATTTTACAGTGTGACTCCACTGTATTTTCAAAGTCACATCTCTTTTAACTTCGTATCTCTTAGGGATCTGGGTCTGCTGCAAGTCCAGTCCTTGGAGTGGCTTGGGATCTCTGCAATATGGGCAGACATTTCTAATTTTGCAGGATTTGATGCAGGACTGTAAAAGTGACAAGAAACTTGCATTGTGACCATTGCAGGAGGAGGCACCTACTGTAGTCAGTAGGTACCCAGGATGAAGATTGGGAGTAGAAAGGAGGGAAATGTTCATGAGACAACAGAACCACTTGGGAAAGTGATAGGATCATTAAGGTTGGAGAAGACCTCCAAAACTACCAAGTCTGATAGGGGAAAGTAGAACACCAAATTAAGAGCCAAGAAAGCAGCAGGGGAGATATGAGGTGGGTATTTCAGTCAAGCTTTCAGAAGTGAAGCTTTAAATACTTCAAAATGATTATCAACATATTAGGTCTGGGACATTGATTCAGTCTTATGTTCTTTTGAGAAAAATTATGAAAACTAATAACAAGTCTAAAGTCTGGCAAAGCTGCACTGCTTGCTCCAGTCTTAACAGATAAAGCTTAGAGGATTGTGGGAGATTAACAGCTGATGAAATTAGTCTGTGGAGCCTGTCAAACATGGAGCTCAGGAGCTGCCTGAGCTCTCTTGCTTGAGAGCTGCAGGGCTTTCACCAAGGAGAATGTGAATTAGAAACCTTGGGGAATGCTGTATTTACAGGGGAAAACCAGACTGGCCCAGGGGGAATCGCCAGGTGGGAATGGCAGGGGACACTGGGACCTCTGTGTTAGAAAAAGGACTCTGCAGGAATTGGGTGCATGGAATAGGACAGCAGGAAGGAGACCAAGCAGATTTATTTGCTTCTGAGAAGGAAGCTGAGAGACTGTTCTGAGGGAATTATGGAGTTGTCTTCCTGCCTGGGAAGGTGGCTCCTATAGCCTGGTATATCCACAGCAACAGATATTCAACAGCTGCTTTGTTAATTACACATCAACATATTATTTATGCTATAAGGGTTTGGTTTGTTTTGCTTACCCACAGATTAAAACAGTGGGTGACACATAAAAATGAAGATAAATCTGCTTCAAGTGAAATGCTTTGTGCTGAGGAAATATTGAACAGTATTTGAGTTCTAGCCTTTCAGATTTAGGGTTGGGTGGTTTTTTTCCCCCTTTTTAAAGAGATGTAAAGGAAATTATTCCAAAAGAAATCTTCAAAAACCCCCACATAATCTGTGGTTATTCAGTGCACTAGTTTTGATCAATGCCAAGTACTTTCTTCCAGTTTTGATATTTTAAGCATTACCGATCTGCATAAAATATTTTTAATGGAATCATTTCAACCTCCAAAAAATTTGAAACATTCTGTTCTGATAAAGTTGAGTCTTATTGGGAACATTTCATTTCAGTTCCATTTCTCACGGTAAAAAAAAGAATCACTTAAATTGACATGTTCCTCAGGATAGGTTGATTTCAGTAAAATGCTATTTTTTTGTCAGAAAAAAAATATTCCAGTAGAACATTTTTTTCAACCTGTTCCAGTTCTGAGTTACTGCACGTATATTTGCTGTCATAAAAGTTTTATAGGTGGTAACATTCTAATAATTTCTTCTAATTTCATCCAACTTTCCTGAGATGCTTCAGATTTTTAATGAATACAGTCAGATAATTTTCCACCCATTTCTCTTAAAATTTTTCATCGAGTAAACCCTGTTTCTCCATCCACTCCTTGGTTTTATGCTGTGTTCATGGAAGTCAAACCATAGTTACTGGAATTCCAAACAAGTATTTTTCTTATTTATAGAACTGTGTTACTAAGACTTGGATGACGTCAGGCCACATTTTGCTTTTTTCTTTAAAAGAAATCCAGCAAATCCAAAAGACCAAAGGAGAGAAGCATTGCCATTACCTCTGTACACGTGGGAGACTGAGTGAGACAAAGGGTGGAAATGATCTCACCTAATTTTATCCCTCTAAAAGGTATCTGGGCCAACACTGTCACGCAGATTCCTGTGAAGCAGAGACAGCTCCAGAATGTGACTCATTCCATGGATCGCAGGGAGAGGTGGTGCTCTCTTTGGAGATCTCTCTTGCACTCCACTGACTGGAGCAGCAGCACAGGCAACTGATTCTAAAAATTTTGCGTAGCTCATGTCAGACAAAAATGGATCTCGGCTTTTGTGATAAGGCTAGGGCTTCCCAGAATATCTCAGGAGGAGTCAGAAACCAAATGTGTATCTGCTGAATTCAAGGCTGATGCTTTAATCATAAGATGGAACTTCCTTTCATAATCCTGACTCTATCTTATTTCAATAATTCAGCATATTTCCTTTAAAGAACAGGAGTGGGACATCTGCAGAATGCCGAAAACCAATTATTTAGTTGGGCAGATGAATCATGCTAAACACTTCTGCACTCCAGAATTCTGAAACCATGTGAACTTTTGCAAATGCTCCTGAGAGATGCCACAGGGAAGATTTCCTTTTCAGAGAAACGATCTGAGAGTGGAAAGCATTTCACACAAGAGGAAGCAACATATGCTGCTACAACCATGGAATAAATAGGAAAAATAACAGGGGAATAACAAGTTTTTCTTTTGCTGGCAAGACAGTTATTGCCTGAACACAGGAAACACAAGCCATGAGGTGCATCACCAATAAACCTCTTGTGACAGATTTTCTGACTGGAAAAAAACACTTTCATCATATCTACTTCCTGCGTGAGTTTACGCGAGGCCCCCACAAGCATGTCCTTACAAGGGCATGGAAATAGATGATGATAAATATCTCCATCATCCATCCTGTTTTGCTGGGAAAAAAAAAGACAGATATTCTTGGTGGACTTTGTTTCAGACTATCCAGAACCTATTCCTGTGAGCATGGAGGGTTTCCACATCAGGTCTGGGATGTGTTCACTGCTGGAGGAGTCTGAGAGCTGCCTGGCAGGAGCACATCATAACCAAGGAGTTCTGGACAGGATAAGAAGAAAATATGAAATATCTACAAGAGGATTGTGCTGACTTTGCTAAGGAGAATGGTGGGGTTGGTCCAGGGGAACCTTGGGCAGCCCTTCCTTCCCTGCGTGTTCTGTGTATTCAAGCACCATCTCAGGGGTGTTTTTATTACACCCACACCACATGAGGATCGTCCACGGTAGAAAAGAGTTTTCAGCCTTGCAAGACCAGACAAATACAGGAGGAGAACAGAGGGGAGGGAGGGTTTACCTGAGTGCCACCTGGGAGATGAATAGCACGTCTTAATTCCAGGCTCCAAGGCTGGTGTGCTTTTCACCCAGCTGAGAGGAAAACACAATCCATGTCTGAGCCAGGCTCCTGCACTAAGTGCCCATCGATGAGTTATGATTTTCCAGCACTGTTCACCTTGATTGTCTCTTGCTATAATTTTCATTCCTTTCTCCCAGCTGGTGCCTTGCTTACATGATAGGTGAAAATATTAAATTAGCTCCCTTTACTGGAAATTATATTCCATTAAACCATTGTCATAGCTACTAAGAGACCTTTCAGCCTCCTGGTAGGCTTTGTTTTAGAAACATCTGACAAATCCTGTGGCACTCTTGCAGGGAGTTCAAAGCCAAGGCATTGTAAGCTTGTGCAATTACAGATTAAGTGGTTTAATATTGCAGAGAACAGAGCAGGGGAAAGGACAACATGTTGGATATCTGTGGCCTTCCCCAGATTGTGCTTCACCAGGCTTTGTGTTCGAGCCATTGTCCTTTGCCTTTTACATCCATCTGCAATATTAAAACACTTAATATGGGAAGTAATTATTTGAGCTGATGATGCTTTTTCTTTGAACTCCTTGCTGGAGTGCCAAAGGATTTATTAGATATTGCAATGATATGCAGTGGTTGGAGGGACATTACTTTCCCCCCCTATAGAGCACCCGCAAGACAGAACTTAATTGGACTACAAACTTTGAACTTGCTGAGGTTTTTCATCTTACTTTTGGTGTGCACAAGTGGCCATTAGACACTTGTCTGGATCACATTTTTCCCGTGATAGCTGAGAGCAATGATAACATTCATTCTTGGCTACCACAGGGTATTTTTTTACATATTGGCCTCAAAGATGTCACAAAGAGTTAGGGGGTGGTATTATTTTGTAGGGGTTGATGTAAAGTTTTAAAGAAGTGGTAATTTTGTTGGAAAAATCTGGGCTAAAAATGGCAGCAAATTTGCACTGAATTGCGTGAATAGTTCTGTGGAGAAAAAAAAAAGGAAAAGTGGTGGACAGAAATGAAAGTTCTGAAAAAAAGAGAAATCATTCTTTTAGACACACTCACCTCAGTTGTTCAAAAACGATTTTTTCTTGGGCAGGCTCACCAGCAGGCTGAATAAAAGACAAGAAAAATATGCCTTTCAAGGATTAAGTGCAAAATTTGATTTAAATTTAAATGAAATTATTTCATAAACATATTTCTCACTCTATAGGTTCCCCCCACCCACTTTTTCCTTTCATCAAATACCTTTAAAAGAAAAAAAAAATCCCAAACATAACGAAACAAAAAGCAAACAAACAAACAAAAAAAACCCAACCAAACCCCCACCCAACTCCAAAAACCTTAGTTTGACAACAGCAACCATTCCTGTGGGAATCTATCTCACATACCTTTGGATACCTTTCAACTGCAAAAAGGGGTGTTTCAGCTGCACTCAGGGTGTCACTGGGCATCATAATAAAGAAATATGGTTTCCTTACCCACTTAAGAGAAAATACCAGATGTTTTCTGTAGGAATTAAATTGAAAAAATGGTCCTATTAATTTATCTTGAGACAAGAAAAGCTTGTGGTTCATGCCACACACATTAGTGATTGAAGTGGGAAATTAATTGGTAAAAGTTTATGTAATTTAAGAAAATATCCCCCAAAGTGGGAGCTGGGTGAGAACTTCACTTATGATCTATGTGAATAAAAACAAAAAATCCATGAAGCCATTCTTGTTAATTTATGCTAAGTGCTATGTTGATAGTTGCAGTAAATCTTTACTCGAAAGATCAATGCGCAGATAAATAAAGTAGAAAAATAAATAAGAATGGAAGAAATACTGTTAAGCAACAAGACCTGCTTTAAAGTGAGTCCTGGGCTCATCCGTTTTGTCTGCTTATGGTTTCTGCTTATGAGAAATATTGGATTAAATCTCTTTCACGTCAAGCGCTGCTCTGAGCTGTCTCCTGACAGATCTCTGGACATCAGACAAGGAAGTGAAGAGCAGAAAGTGAAGAGCAGAAAGTGAAGAGCAGAAGTGTCCACAAGAGCAAGAGTTCAAGAGCAAGACCAGAGCTCAGGGTCTGGATGCCCACCCAGCCCCTGCAAGCATCTCCACGGTTGGACAGAGCCTCCCTCCACAATCCCTGTGGAACTCCAGGACTGGAACAGCACCCTCACACTTGCAGGGTCAGTCCAGTATCCAGTGTCAGGCGATTCTTATGCAATGAAAAGACTCTTTTTAATTACTGTCACTTCTTTACAATCAGAGGGTGTACACATTTGAACCCCAAAGGATCCTCTCCAGAGAATAACCTTTATTTGCTTGATTGCTTCTGTTCAGTTAATTCTGCCTAATTACTATTTTCTTCCTATTAGATCCTAATTATATACAGTATTTTCATTAAAAAGTGTAATGTTTCCCAGAGAACTATGTCAATTACACAGACAATAGTACCCCAGATCTCATTTACTTCATTAAGCCAGAGAACAGCCTCTCTTCTGATTAAAAGTGCAGTTGGAGGTATGGATGCAGTGATGTCCTTCTCCTGTAGTGTAGCTGTGAGAACTGATCAGATGATGATCACAAAAAGTCTTATTCCTATTTTAGATGGGTAAAGACGCCCCTCCCTGACTGCTGATAATTTTAAAATCCTGTTTATTTTATCTGTTTTTACAGGTAAGTCAATTGGTGTGCCACCAAAAATGCAGGAATTGTGCTGTAAATTATCACTGTGTAAAGCACGAATAAATACTGTCTAAAGAGAGATCAAAATATTCGAATATTTAGTCTTATTAGAGCCACAGTGTGAGTGAGTGCATAGCCACACAGTGGCAAGGTTTGAGAGGAATACAGAAGAACTAACAGATATTCTTGTCTCGGGGAAGAACAGTGAGCACTTTGTCTTGAATGCAGGTAGAAAGAGGATTGATATGAAAGGGAATACATTGGGATGTAACTTCTAACAAGGATATGGAAGTTGCTGCTACAGGATGCTAAGCCCAAGCCCACAGGGGAATGAAGACTTTCCATTTCCAAGCACAACAACTGCCTTATTCAAGTCAGTAAAAATAACCAGCAACAGAATAATTTGAGAGTGTTGGTGCTTTGCTGTGTGACACCAGGATGTTCAGTTTCCTTGGAGCCCAAATATTACCCTCCACCTGCAAAACCAGGGTACCCTTTCCCTCACTGCCTGTTTTTGGTGTCAGATCCAGTACATTAATGACTTAAAATTCACAGACCCTGCTCAGCACCTCACAGGATGAAGGAGCCAACCAGAGTAAATGGAAAATATCATTCTCGTGCAAAGGCTGCAGGTAATAACATCACCTGGTAATTCAGGAGTCTCTGCAACTCTAGACTGACTCGGTGTATAATCATATAAGCACCCAACACACACTCAGCACTTCATAAATAATAAATAATAGTATTAATAATACAACTGATGGCATGGTAACTTTCAGTAATAACTATATTTTCAGGAAGTGTCCCAGAGCCAAATGGGATACCCAACGTGCCCTGTATTTGCCAGAGCTTTACAAGCCTGTCAGGAGTATCCAGAAATCCCACTTCAGTCACAACAAGTGACCACGAAGAAACTGGCATCTCAGGTGCTCCTGCTGTGACACGCAGGGACCACAATAAAGGATTTCTAGGCTGCAGACCTCCAGAGAGCATGGACAGAAGAGATCTCAAGGGGTTACCTCCTCTGCTCCCCAGCCTCGTGCTGGATCAGCTCAGTTTCTGCCATTCCACACCTTGGTTTAGTCTTGCTGTGCTGGGGACCAACACCATTCTCCAGCAATGTGTTCCTCGGCTTCATTTCCTGGAATGAGAAAATCTTCTCCCTAAAGCCTGACGTAAACACCTCCGATGCAGTTCAGGTCCAGTGATTATTGCCCTATATCATTCTTTTTGAACCTTTTATTCTTTGGAAGGAGGGCGCCTCCCAATGCCTTCTTTGCCTTTTCTGCTTAAGCACCCCCAAGTCCCTCTGTCTTTCCCCTTTTTTGGATCATTCTCATTTTTCTGGATTCTCTCCACTTTGTCCACCTTTCCCCTAAATGCTGTGCCTGACCTGAACGTTGTGGCCCAGCTCAAATTTCACCAATACTCAATCAAGGGAAACAACTAATTTGTCACTCAGGTTTCTCCCTGGTTTATGTGTTCCTGTATATCCTCTGCCCTTTGGTGTGGGACTGTACATTAATATATGTTATAGATCCTTTTTGCTTTCTAAGCATTTGACATTTTTTCCCTAGTCTTCCCTTGTTTGAGATTTAAAATCTTATTTTGCTTGAAGATAGTTTGGTTAGCTGACAAATACAGACATGACTTTTTCAATATTAAGTAAATAGAAAGTGTTGCTGTGGCAATAAAGAGATCTTTAGCAGGTGAACAAGAACTAGAAGGACCCACATGTTTCAGCCTCTGGAACACGAAAATGCAAAGAAAAATGAGACAAAAATAAGTGGAATTCAGAAAACAAACATTTTATTTCCTGTAAGAATTTCTTTCCTGTGCAGATTTAATTGGGTATTATTCTTCCAGATTGGTTTATTGACAGAAGTTTAATGCAGTTAGATACTATCTCACTGCTATTCAAAATCCTAAATCCACCAGAATCTTTGATTATCCTGGTCCTTTTCCTCACATTAGTGAACCCCTCTCTGGATGACAACAGGACACTGAGTACTGTGTAATGAAATACATTCCACTGCTCTGAAATCTGAGTTTTCATCCAGCCCAAAGAGAAATGGAAATGCTGCACAGGAGCTGCCATATGGGTGGGGATAAAGGATGAGTTCAGCAAAGGGTCTGACCCATGGATCAAGGATTTTTGCATCATCTGAACTAGGTGAGCACTGCTAGGAACCATTTCTAGGCTTTTTGGGTTTTTTTTGCACGACTCAAAGAAGACTCGCTGGATCTTGTAGCCCACCACTATTATTGAAGTTATTCCTTTCTTTTTCTTCATCTGTCCCAGTGTTCTTCAGCCAGAGGTGCAAAACATTTATCAAGAGTTTCTCTCTGCCACTTAATTTCTGAGCTCAGAAAAGAGCATGTTTGGTCTCCAGGTCTTTGGTGAATGTTCTGCTGGTGGAAAATTAGCTCTATGGAAGGGTAAATGGAGATATCCAGGAGCATACGGGCAGCCAGATGGAGAGATGTAAACACAGAGAGAAAACTGGATGAAAAATAAGGCTGAAAGTTTGTGTGGATGGATGGACAGCGATTCACTATGGACAGATGGAAATGGAAGCTGTTTGGAAAACACAAATTCTGTTCAACTGTGACACATTGGGATTTGTTTCCATCCAGAACGGGAAAAGAGTCACCAAGTTGGCATTTTTTAACCAAATGGAAATGTGGCCTTCCCTCCCAATGGAAAATGCCTTTCCCCCCTCCATCCTACACAGTTGTCTCAGAAAGAAGAACATAGTTCAATAATTTTAATTGCAATGCAATATGAAATAAATACACATGTGATTTTAGAAATGTTAGCTAAAAGCATGACATAATTAATATTAGAATCATAGATTGGTTTGGGTTGGAAGGGACCTTAAAGATCATTATTACTGTGGGCAGGGAGCTCATATTCTCTATGCTATAAATGACATGAAATAAAGAGCTGAAGCTAAATGGCCACACATTGGAGAACAATGACACAAACATGTATTCTGTTAAAAATAAACACATTTCCATGAAACACTTTAAATTTAAATGAAAAGCAGAAGTCTTCCATTTCTAATCATTCCATCCTTGAAATGAAGAAACAGCCTGAAAAGAGACAAGTCTGGAGTAGGGCTTGAAAAGGGACAGGGGATGAAATGTTGGGAAGGTGTCAAAGATGTCGTGGTGAAGGTCCAGAATTTGTCCTTTGCAGTTGGTGGCAGCTCTTCTCAGGCTCAGTAGGACCAGCTGGGAGTTCCCCCAAGCTGGCAGTGGCTAATGGGAAACCAGAGCCATATCGGGCTGTCACAGCGCAGGGACAGAAGATTTCAGACCAGATACCACACACATTTTCATGCCAATTTTGCCAGATAATGTTCCTGAAAATCCCTGCACTCCAATTTAATGATTTGCAGAGAGGCCAAGGCAGGCTTCATGAGCCAGAGGTTTTTTAACTTGACTTTTCCTTTCAGGGGGAACATCCTTTGTTTCCACTGCAACATGTCCACACTGCACAAACGGCTGCTCTGCACGTAGGAGTCCTGATAGGAAAAGTTCTGCTCCCAGCTGCCAAATTGTTAAATGGGCAATGAATAATAAATCACCTCCTGAACTGTGCCCATGTTCTGCTGTTGCAGGGGATGCTGTGCTCTCCAACTTTGGGATGCAGCACTTTTTTAATGGAAAAGATACACAAACTATGAGGGCTTAGCCCCAGCCTGCCAAGAAAGCAGCAAAATGACACATTCCTGGTATGGTGCTGTTGCTGTGGATCCTTTCTGCAGCAAAGCTGGCTACCTTCTCTTCAAAACAAATCTGTCTGGAGACAGCCAGCTGCTGAGCATGAGGAAAAGGCAGTTCCAAGGAAGGGGAGCCCCAAAGGTGATTGCTGGGGAAGGTCCTCAGAGTGTGTGTGATCCCAACAATCCAGGTCCACTTTGGGACAGATCTGCTGGGATATGGTACTTGAGTTCTCGAACGATTTGCCCATTTCTGCAGGAGTTACACTGATTTTTCTTCCTCTGCTCTTCTTAATTGGGTCTAGAAAGAAAAAAAACTGCCTCTTTTTGAGCCACAAAGGCTTTAACCCAGAGGATGGATACCTGGGAGATGTGAGGAGAAAACCATGGCTTCATACAGGAGGGAGAGATCCTGAAATCACCTCCCAGACCAGCTTTTCATTTGCAGCAATGACACCAGTGCGTGATGCATCTCCTACATTTCCATTCCTTGTCCTGTTTTTCTCGGATCCCTTGCAGGAGGCAGCTCACTGGTGTGATTGCCCAAGGAGGAGGGCAGACGAGCAAGAAATCAGTATCTTGACACCGACTTTTGGCGCAGTTCTCTCTCCCCTCCTGAGAGAAGCCTCTGAATAATCTGGCTGTGTCGCAGGACTTGTTGCATATTCTAATTCCCCCTTGCTCTCTGATTTAGTGCCACAGTTAATGCTTTTGATGTCAGCCTGAGTGAGATAGAAAGCTTTAAAAATTCATAGCTGACCTTTCACTGACACGTTCGGTTTCCGATAGGCGAGCGCTGTGTGGCAGGGCCAGGGGAGGGGAGGGCAGTTTTTAAGCCTGAATTGCCTTTTTCCCAAAACAAGAGAAAACACTGGGGGTGTGAGGGGGATTTGGTGTCTCAGTTAGGTCCAGGGGAAGAAAGGGAGACGGGAAGGAAAATTAAACCCGGGAGATAGACCTCAAAAGCAAAGGACGGGCTTATGAAAAATATATACCCTCACCAAAGGAAGATGGAATACAAATTGGGTCCCTTTTAAAAATATGTTTTTAAAACAGATGTTTTAAAGGGTGGGAAGGGGGGATAACAGGAAAAGGAGAGGGGAGGAGGGGGGGTAAAAATGTCTCTTAAATGCGTTCAGAACATTTCTGCAGCCTGCAGAGCTGGGATTGTTTATTAGAAGATAAGATAGTGAAAAATGTATTTTGCAGAAAGAAAATAGTAAAGCTGGTTTCCCAGCAGATAAGAAGCCAAATTTCTATTTTATGCTCAATTGAATGATTCAGTTACATTATCTGGGAGGCAGCAGTGAAATAACACCCTTTGGAAATGAGACTGGGAGGACATGTGGTTCAGAGGAGACAGCTCCAAGCCCAGCACCCAGTGGCCAGGACACCCAGCCCTGGGACACCGTGGCAGGGCAGCCCTCCCTCCACCCCACTCCTGGTGTGGCTGTGGATGGTGAGATCCATGTCCCAAGCAGCCTCTGCAGCCTGCACAGCATTCCCACCCTGGAAAGATGCAGGATCAGTGCTTGGCCCTTCATGCTGCCCACGGCACTGAACACTGATGCTGTGCAAGCAGTGCTCCTTGTTTTGGAGTTATCCCTTGTTTTCCAAGTTATCCCTTGTTTTGGGATAACTCCCTCCCTCCTGTCACAGCGTGGTCCATCCCAGGCCAGGGGTGAGCAGAGAGAACCATGTTGAGAGTGCAAGGCCTGAAGTGACAGCAGCATTGTGCTGTTTTTCCCTCCACATCACCTTTGCATGTCTCAGGTCTGATGTCTGCAGAGGCAGCCACTGTCTACTCGGAGAGAACTGATGTGACATGTGCCAGGACGTGTTTTTGCAATTTTACAACAAGTCCGGCAGATTGGGGTTTTCCTCAGAGCCACAGCTTCAGGAAAAAGGAAAGAGAAAAAAAGAGAAGTGAAAAAGCAATAGGAGTTTACTCAGGCTTTTAGCTGTGACAGACAGCCTAGTTATACAAAATGAGTACCCTGTACAGTCTCAAAATCCAGGGGAAAAAAATATTATTTTAAAACAAAAACTCTATGAAGTAAGCACAAAACCCATTCCCACGACTATTTATCCCAGGATTCTTAGATGATGGACTCTCCAGTTTTCACTGCTCAAGGTTGGCACTATTATTTGCTGTGTTGCTCAGGAGCCTTTACTCTTTTTTTGCTTTTTCGTTCCTTTAATATAAATGTCATTCCTTCTTAAACCTTATGGCTCCCTCTGCAAATGAAGAAACAAATGAAGCATGTGGCACATGATTGCCAATCTTTTGCTTGCACTGAAGGATCTGGCTCACAACTGTGGTTATTGTGTCCTTGGTAAGTCCATTTTTTATTTACTGAGCCATTTAATTTGTGAGTCATTATTTGTGTGGCCTTTCCACACTGATCATCCTCTGAGAAATGCACTGGTAAAGGACACAGCAGCTTCGGGCAGTTTTTATGGGGTCTCTACCATGGGCAATTTTTGACCACTAAGAGAAGCTACACCAGATTTTGCATTGATGTATAATTCAGGTTTTAATTGTAAAGTTAAAGGTCATTAAATTGAAATCCTGTGCTAGGACTTGTGGAGCTGAGTATTTTTCTGCAGGTGTGGTGATGGCCATGTCCAGATGTGGAGAACGAGGATGGTGGCTCCAAGCTGGTCCTTTTCCACCTGAAGTTATTTTTAGTGGCTCTTCAGATGACTCCTACTGGCACTCCAGTACCACCAGGAAGATATTTCACAATAATTGGCTTAAACTGGCCATAGATAATGGCAAGATTTGGAAAGATAAAAACTGAATTCCATTGAGAAAAAGGAGTATTTACTGAGCTGAAGGTCTGTACCTTTGCGGAGGCACAATCTGCCAGAAATAAGATGGGTGATTTGTAGCAAAGGGAAGAAAGACACACAGACCTCCTTCTTGCTTGCTGCAAAGGAGATCGTTTATTGCAACAAAAGAAGCCTTTTTATGTTCTAAACTTCACCAAAACAAGCACTCGTTGGCTGCCTGCGTTGTTCTCGCGTCCTTCTCCCGGTCAGCTCCCCCATCCCGTGGTGTCCACTCATCTCCCCAGCCACGGCCTCACGCACGAGGTGACCACACTCCAGCCATGAAACTCCCTCTCTGTTGCCCTGACTTTTGCAGTCTTTTGATGTTTTCACTTTGTGATAGTTTCTCACGCACTTTCTGTAAACACAGTCATGTTTTGTTAACTGTCCCTATTGTTTTCATTCTTTCTCCTGAGGCAGAGAGAGTTTGATGGACTGTTCTGTTGACCAGTGTGGATGGAAGAGGTGGTAACCTCATCCTCCAATCCATGGTCATTCCTAGAAACACATATATATATATGAGAGAAATAAACGGCTGGGGCTCTTTTCCTGGCTCTGGCTTTTGACCTGGCTGAACTCGAGTCTGGCGTGCCTCTTTTCGTGTCCAAGTGCGACACCTCTCTGCTCAGATGATCTGTTTTTATCTCGCTGTTAGTTGAACCTTTCCCAGAGTGCTTTCTGTTGAGCAAAAGTGAACAGAAGTGAGCAGGATTTCTTATCTCCCACAGAGATTTAAAGAATGAACCAGAGAAAGTATTCCTTCTTGACCACCCCAGATCTGAATATGTCTTGAGGGACTGTATTTGATTAACTGTATAAAATTATGGCTTATTATATGATTTTATGTCCTGATGAAGACTGAATCATCACCACAGCAGGTAGGCGTTGATTAGACACAAGAAAAAGATAACCTTTGCTCAAGCTTTAACTTCTGAGAGAGCACAAAAGACAGAAGGGAAGATCTTCAAGTCCACGGAGTCACTTGGTGGGGACCAGAGCCCAGTTTCTGTTCTCCAAATCACACTTACTAAAACTTTCTTGCCATTTTCAGAACTGAGTTTCCTTTCAACAACACTCCTATGTATCAGTTTGATCCATAATTTTGACAACATGTCAAAACAAGTCCTGCTGAAAAGGTCTGAGGGTATTTTCACTTCTACTTTTACGATCTATTTCAGTGGCGATGGACTTTCCATTTCCACGTTGTACTTTTTCATTACAGTGTAACATACTCTGGTGAGCTGATAAGTCCTGAGGAGACATGCAAGACATTTTAATCTTGCTTAATGGTTTAATCTTTTCCATGTGAAACTCTGGAAGGCTTTTTTTGTGTGAAAAGTTTAAAATATTTTGACTTCCAGCCCAACAGGAAGGCTGAGTGGTGCCATGCTACACTGCTTTCCTGAGCCAATTTTCCTTTTTAGGGGCTTATGTTGATAATAAAGGTACCTGTCAGGGTTTTCTGTCACTGTCATTACTTTCCTATCACTATTCAAAAGCTAGAAATAAATATTTACCTTTTCTTCTCCCAAATCTAGTAATGAAATTTTAAGCCTTGACCCCTTGCTGACAGAATTTTTCAGCAGGAATTCCAAAGCAGGAGAGTATTTAGAGAAAGGAGATCTCCTAAGGGGAGGAGAGATCGAGAATGAGGGAGATTATTTATAGCTCACTCCCTGCTATGGATGAGAGCTGCAGTGCCCAACTACTCAATAATTGAGGAACTGCTGGCCCTGCTCCGAGGGAAAGCAGGAGAAACACTGAGGTGGCCAGGAGAGCAGAGGGGCTGTCTTTTAGATCACACTCTCTTCACAGGGCACCTCTGCAAAGGATTTTCTTAGCACAATTAGCTCTTCCCTCTTTCCCCTGCCCTTTCCCCACAGAGGTCTGTGGTGGAGCATTTTAAGATGCACACAACTCCCCCCAGCACAGCCAGAACCATCTCTCCAACGTCTGGTGCTTTCCTGGCTTTGTGAAAATACTGCCATGGAAGCAGCAGAGTTTATTTATGGAGAGAGCACAGGAAAACAAATGTTTCATTCCCTGAACTCCAACCTCTCCTGATATTAATGTGTGTGATAAATTCGTTGGCTAACGGCAGGAGATAAACGAAGTGCATTTAGCCACCAAATTGCATTCCTTGCTATCCCTCAGCCAGAGGAGAGAGGGAAATGCTGGCCACTGTTTTTCCGGCACCTCGCACATTAGGTGCAATCCCAGTGAGTAATAATCCCAGCTAGCAGGGATATCATTCCCACAACACCCAAAAGAACGGAGCCTGAATTGCCTCCAGAAAAGATGCCCGGAGCTGGGTTTTCCCTCTGCAGGCTGCTCCACATCCTGCACCCCTACAGGCAGCAATCCTCCTCCACAGGCTCCTCCCGCCTGGATGAGATTCCAGGCTCTGCCTGTGTCAGTCACACCAGAACGAGTCGAGCAGCATTTCAAAAGTAATTTATTCCATTTTGATAGCATTATTTGCCAATTTTCTCCTCCCTATTCCTCCCTTACATACCCTGTTTATAAAACTGCTGAAACAATTTGCAAATAAGTTAAATAGATCAGATTCATAGCACTTTGCAAACAAATTATTACAGGAGTAATCCCCGTGCCTTTAAGCCAAGAAGTCAGCAAGAACTAGAAGAGAAGAGATTTCTTATTCTCCTGCATATTGCAATGCCTGGTGGGAAGGCATGAGCTGCTTTCCTGGAAGTCTGATACTTCCAATGTGCAGATTCAAGTCACAAGAAATTGGTTTGGGTTATTCTAAAAATTGCAGAACTTCGTAGAAAGTTGATGCAACATCCTGTAATTTATTTGTTTTAAACATTGGGTTTTTTTTTAAATACAAAGATTTTAATCCATTGCCACCACTGGTGCATGAATAAACATGTGTCTTCCCCAAAAATTTAGGGAGAATTTTCTTATTATACATTTTGTCTCATTACATCTATTATGCCTTATATTTATAGCTATCTGACACTGACAGAAAATTAATGAGCACATTTAGGATAAGGCAAAAATGACTTTTAGTCCTGCTGTAAGAGATGTCACTCCCCTAGGGCAAAATCTGTGCTACACAGTGGCCACGTCTTCAGTGTGGGCACTACTCTGAGTCTGTTGGGAGGCTTGGACTGAGGGTTGCAGTTTGTTTATCCCTCTCAGCTGATCACAGAGGGGCTGTGCAAAGCAACAAACTCACGGCTCACCCACCCTCGGTGAGCTTCGTCCTTCTGGCTGTGCCTGCTCAGTGTGCTAGGGATGGGCTGGGATGGGGACAATCCTCTCTGCCATGACTTGCATGTGGTGCCAGGTGACAAACCCAGATTTTCCTGTGTGTCTTCTGTGAGTTCTCCCTCCCTCAGGGACGTTTTTCTGTCCACACTCAGTCACAGTGAGAGTGAAGGGGAAGGCAGCTGGAGACACCCCCAGCTCCCATGGGCAGCCTGTTCCCTGCACTCAGATAAAATCCCTGGAGCTGAGCTTCTGCACGGACATTCCTTCTCCCACAAACAAGACCATTCATCGACTCCTAATTGTATTTCTTTCAGCTGACTTGGCACTGAAATGGAATTTAATGAGTGAAGATCTAACTGTCTGAGACTGACAACTTTAGTGGTGTTAATGCATCCTATGCAACTTATGCATAAAATAGACCACTTCTCAAGGTCACTGGGTATTTGCTTTGGTGCAGCAACAACAGTATCAATCTTCCTTCTAAACCCAGCAGATCAGATGAAGCCAAGGAAGTATTTAGAACCTAACTTAAAAATACGAAAAGGACATGTTCTCTCCAGGTACTCAAATGATTCTTTTAAATTAGCAGGTGATTTAGTGACATTAACCTTGAAGGGCCCCAAATCTATCCAGCAAATCTAAAAGGAATGGAACCGATTTCTCTGGATTGGCGAGGTATAAAATTACATCGTCAGTGTATAACAGCTGAAACTCTCTTATTGATGATTAACCACATTTATTAACAGCAGGCTATAATCCCAAGATGTTATTTGTACAGTGACTGAGATGTAATACAGAGCTTTCTAAAGGACCAGATCACGAAATGCACCAAAGGTCACCACGAAACCCTGGAGAAATTAGAACATCAGTCTTGGAAGAAATCTATAGTTAATTCTATTGGCTCTTCTGTCTAGTGCAAAACACTTCTGAGAGGTTGATTCCTCCAGAAGTTTACTTATTTTTCATTTCAACCCCTGATTGCAAGTTTAGACCCAAGCCCCACCTGTGCTGGAGATATTAGCACTGTTAATGCTGATGGAAACTCCTGGGCTGGGAAGAGCAGCTTTGACGAGCTCTGGGTACAAATCCTGAGGTGGTAGGGGAGAGGAGGCTTCAGAGCATCTGGCAACAACACCTGCTTATTCAGGTGAGGTTTATTTAGTTGTACGTTTTTTTAGGGATTCTTTAGAGCTCAGCAGATCGGGAGAAATGTAGGAGTCAAAATATCCAGTTGTATGTCTCTATTCTGCCTCCTTCTTGCCCCCGAAGTGCCTGATGTTAACATCTCAGCAACTAAATTTCCCTGGAAGCAGAAGCTCCAACTAATCAGTGTTGGAGTTACCTTAAATTCCACAAAGCAGTTTCTCCCCAAATTTACTTCACGCTGGAAAACATATCTAAGTAATGGTAAATAGCAAAACCTCTACTGAGTTAAGATGTATTAAATGTGATAAAAGACATTTTAAATACATTTTAAATTAACTTTCAGTAAAAATTAATTAGGTTGTTTCTGGAATGTAACGTGGGAAAGCCCAGCTGCCAGGGCTGTTAATCATGTCATGCTTTAAACAATATGAACTGTTTGCAGTGGGTGAAGTGCTTCCACCCAAGTGGAGTTTCCTGATGGATTAATTTCCAGCCAGAATTCCCACTCCTGCTGTCAGGATGAGCTGAGCACCAAGGATCCTCACAAACATCTCTGTGGACCAGCAATAGTGGTCCAGCCTCTCCGTAAAGTTTAAATGCAGGCAATTTTGTTTTCACCTGTTTAAATTCTCTTTCAATCTCAAATTAAACTCAGGACTCCTCAGTAATCCCCATGTTCACCCTTGCAAAGCATTGCTGCATTTTGGTCAATAACTGATGTGTTCCAGTGCAGAGGTGGTGGAATTTTGGTGTTACAGTGTTTGTCCTTCTGTGTGTGGTCCATAAATCACTCCTGCACCTCTTGCAACTGAAGATCATCTCTGAATGTAAAGACAAAGTTGCTGGTGAAACACAAGGATGGTCCAGCTCACCCACCTAGAGAGCATACACAAAACTCAAAACTAATTTCACTCTCCACTCTGCCCCTCTCCACTTGCATGAAATTACTGAGGCAGAGAGGGGACAATTTGTCCTGAATTTTAAATAACATTCCATTGCAAAACGCTGGAGTTAGCAGTGGCAGCTAAAAGCTCTGCTTTGGTTCTCTAAGCTGAGGAGGAAATGCAGTCCAACCTACAAGATGTTAAAAAAAATTACTAAAAAAAAAAATTATATAAACCTAGAACTGAACTATTCTCTTGAAAATCATTTCAAAAGGGCAGAGTATTGGAATTCGAGACAACAGGAAGAAAAATGATCTTACTTTGGAAAGTCTGTTTGCATTCTAATGAGAGAGGTTATTCTTGGGAAAATAGGCACCTTTCCTGCACTCCTGCAGCAGCGGGCGGGATGTCAAGGACAGATATCACACTCCCTCTGACTTCTTCATGTTGGACAGACAAAAATTACAGCCATTGACAGCAGTTAATGAGAACCTCTGAATGGAGCCAGTTCCATAAAAGGAGTCTATTAGAGCTGAAAGTGGCTTTCCTCCTTCAAAAATATTATGGAGAGCTTGAAATGCTTCCCTCTCTTGAATTAAGACAAGAAGCTGACATCTTCAAAACCTTTGCAAACCTATAATCGGAAGAAATATTTCACATTGGAAAATTGAAAAGGGTTTTTGTCTGGTATTTGAACAGCTCCCTCCCCTCCATAATTAAATAGCTAAAAGCATAGTTCTTTGTTTATTTTAAAGTCATGACATTAATAATTCTGCATTAATTTAAAAATGGAAAGTCCTATCGAACTGGAAAATTGGCATTTTTCAGAGAAAATGTCAGAACAAAATGTTTTGACAACCCTCAAACTTAAAAAAAATACGGAATTGAGGAACAAGTCAAAACCATTCCCCAGGTTGTAAAGTTTCACCATCCTAAGGAAGAATGTTGTTGGGAAAAAAGAGAAGCCAGTTCTAGACCTGCCTGTCATTTGTGTGTGTTGTACAGGTATACCCAGGCTTTCTGGTGGAGATGCTGATCCAAGGACCTCCTTCCATTCACAGAAGGTATCTTCAGAGCTACCTTCATCCCTTTCTTCCTCGTGGTTGCCTGTGCACAGCTCTGGATGAACCAGGCTGAAAACTTTGTCCAGAAAAGAATCCCCCATGGCCACAGCTGAGACCATTTTACATCCACTTTTCCATTTAGCCGGATGCTCTGCCACCTCGGGTAACAGCTCCCTGTGCCCTCACAGCTCACAGCTGCTGTTCCTCCCCTCATTTTCCCTAATTTTCACTCTCTTACCAGCTGTGCCTGCAGTCCCCGGGAGAGATGAAAGCCCTCTGCAAGGCCTGGAGATGGGAGCATTCCTTCCTCCAGGGAGCAGTGATCTCTGGTTAAGCTGGGCATTGGCCACGGAGCTGAGAATATCAGCAATCTTCAGGAATGCTTGGAGCTGAGCGCTTGGAATTTGGCTCACTTTGGTCCTTCCTGCATTCCCCCATCCTCTCCTCTCCTCTCCTCCCCAGCCTGCCCATCCCAGAGGAGACTCACAGGAAGATCTCTGCTGCAAACCCGCACATCCCTCCCTGCAGATGAGTCGGAGGAGCAGATAAGGAGGGCTGGATGACAGAGGAAGGCTGCAAATGAGCTCCCATTAGCAATTGCTGTATATCTGGTGAGGGGCTGGTAAACAGCTCGCACTTATCTCTCTGCTCAGCATTTAGCTGATTTCCATAATGAGCTCCATTGAACTGAGAGGCCTCGAGGTGTCCCAAGGCTGTTGAGATGCAATGTGTTCTCTAAATCTGATTTATGTAAAGGTGAAGGCAATTGTGTTAACAAAGGAGAGGAACACGATCAACATGCAGCCTGCGCTGGCTGGAAGGAGCGGGGTGGCTGCGCCTGGCGCTCTCCGAGCGGGATCTGACAGCAGCCAGGGAGACAGTGAGATGCAGCCTTGGAAAACACAGCCAGAAGGAAGATGTGTGGGGCTTATTTATTATTATCTTCATTTTTTTTTTCCTCTCGCCGCCCCTCTTCAGAAGAGAGAAAAGCGGCTGCTCTGAGGTTTGCAGAACATCGGAGCGGGAGCGGAGCTGCGAGTGCCCGGTGACTGCAGGGTCCCTCTGAGCCCCAGTGCTGGGGCTCAGTGCCACCCTCAGTGCCACCCTCAGCCCTATCTCAGCCTGGCAGGTTACTCTGCAGAAATTCCACCCTGGGCCTCAGCACAATCTCAATTCCTCCTGCTCGCTCAGGCGCAAAATCCTGCAAACCCCAGCAGTCCCTTCTGTGGGTTGGAGTCTATCTGTCATAACCATGAACAAAGGAAAGAAAACTCACACAGGCTTTCTACAAAATCACTTATTTCTTTGCATCAGCTCTGAGGGCCCCTATTTCCATCCCGTGTCCATGCTGACAATCAGAGAAGCTTTCCAAGGTCATGCACATCAGCAAATACTTGGAGGCAGCTCTGAGGCAGGTGGACCTTGGCAGATTTTGGCCACAATTTACAGACAGCTATTAAAACTATAAAATAATTTCACTAGGGAGAAAGTAGAAATCTTGTCATGTGACTGAATAGAAGCTAAGACTCTTGGAAAACGAAAAAAATCACTGGAAAGAGATGCTATCACTGGGAATATATTCAACTTGGGTTGTAATGGGAACTGCATGACTCAGTGGAGCTTTTGCATGGCTGGATGATTCAAGCAAGGATAATCATAAAGACAGATGAGTAGAACATGAAGAAAAAAGGATCAAATGCATATTTTTCTCATGGTAAATTAAGAGAAGGTTGTAGGAGTGGAAATTCAGACAAGGCAAATGCAATGGAATATCATCACAACAGAACTGGCCATCTGCATCTGCTTTACTCCCTGCTCACAGGGTGAAGACAATATCATCACGGCTGTCTCTCAAGGGGGAAAGAGGGGTTTTTCTGCTAGTTTGCATTTAATTGTGTATTTTGCAATTTTTTACACCAGCTATTCTGCTAAACTTTGTTTCATATGCAACAAACGCTAAGCATATAAACAACCCGTCTGTCCCAAACCCTTATTACAATTCCCAGAACTACTCGTAGGCTTTCTGAAACCCATTATTATAATTATAATCAAGAATCACAGGACACTGTGATTTGTGCCAAAAATACAGATACACTGAATTAGTTGTACAGGCCACAGAGAGAAAGAGTGAGAGAAAGGATGGGGACAGAGAGATGCAGCTTCAGCACTGCTTAATTCAGGCATGATAACACCCACCCTATTTAATTTTTCCTCTTTCATTTTCCAATTTAACTTCTAGCTGCTGAAATCCAGGCTAATATTTGCTTTGTCCTCTTTGTTCTTCTTTACCCTCAAACCGGGGAACCCTGGTTTTCTCCTTCTCTCCCCAGTTCCATCAGCCCCTTCCCTGGGAGAGGAGGCAGGTCTGCTTCAAGGTGGAGCACTCAGCACCTCTCCATTCCAGCAGGGGGAAGGAAAAACCCCCTCTGGAAATTGCTGCAACAGGAATTAGCAGATGCAAAATGCAGGTAAACTCATTGGAAAATGCAAATGCAGCGCGGATCTTCATTTTATTAAGCTTTTGCACACAGTTCCTCTCTCCTGAAGCACTTTGCAATCAAAAGACCCTGGAGTGGACTATTTTGAGCCCTGATTCTTCACACTAAGAGGTGATGCTGATTAGGTTGTGCCAGCACAAAGCACTGACACCAATATTCTGCCAGAGGGTTTTCTCAGAGAAGCACGGGGCCTGATTCTGTTCTCATATTAACATATTTTGGGAATTACAGCAGGGGTGTCCAGCTGCTGTCTGGACACTGGAACAGATTCAATCTTCTCAAGTCTGTGCTGTGAACAAACAGCTCTCCAGTGTTGCTTTCATATATATGGAACTATACTTATATTTAAATGTGTTTGTCTATGTGTATGCATGGGTACATGTGAATATTCTACACCAACACCAGAATGTGCATAAAGAAAATGAGGAAACAGAGAAACCAACACCTCCTGCATGAGAATGAGAGCAAAGTGTACCAAGATTGGTTCTTGCTTAAAATGTCTCACCTCTCCCAGAGATCCACCTCAGTGCAAATCTCTCTCCTAGAACAGAAAACCTAATGCCCAACGCATGCTTTTCAGCCCAGAAACTGAGAGCAAGAAAGATGAGGGCAGCTGCTGGTTCAGGAATGGAGGCACCATGGATGGTCTTTACATCCCTTTTGCTCTGGTTTGCTTACAGGAGAACACAGGAGGACTCTGGTACTTAACTTCAGATAAATTGCATCTGTTTCCCAGTCCCACCAAACCAGCCAGTGTCTGCAGTTATTTGTGTTTTCAAGATGATTAGAGCAGATAGCTCAGCTCAGAAGCCCCGTTACACCCAAGGGTGGCTCAAAAGACACTGCAGAGGACAAAAAATAGGACAAAGCAGCCTGAGATCCCAGGGTAGAGTAAATCATGTCAGAGTTTTACATTTCTTGCAATCTGCAGAGTACCAGAGGAGTCCATTGGCTGGATGCACCTCTCAGTACTCACAGGCAGAGCTTAAAGGAGTCAGGCTGAGTTACAGCAGAGAGGATTTGGCCCTTTCTGTTTCATGGTCGCTGCCAACTCCACTCACCCACACAGAGGAAAATATTGCCCAGGCTGAAGCTGAGCCAAGATGACCATAGAGGTTATGAATCTTTAAAAATTATTAACTCTTATTAGTATAATAGTCCTTTTTATGACACCATAAAATTACATGATGCCTTTCAGGATGTAGATAAACTCCATTCCCTGTGCTGAGGGGCCAATTCTCCCACGAAATTCTCTGGATTGCCTGTGTGCAAACCCCTACTCTTTGTCTTCACTGCCTTGGGACATCATCCATTGATCAAATCTTCTGTGGGAGGAGTCCTTGAACCTCCTCTGCACACTTCCACCCCAAGGGATGTGGAAAAAAATCATATATTCTTTTCAGGTTTTAATCGTCTAAATGCAGAAAAAATTTGCATTTCCTTTGTCGCACCTTTGGGCTATAGCTGCTGTTCCTCTGTTCTGCAGGGAAATGTGGGGTGCAGTGGGAGGATGGAAGTGGGCTTGTTCTGGAAAAGTAGGACAGATGAAGTTTCTGCACTTGATTTTCCCATGAGGTGAGTGGATGATCTGAGGGATGCTGCGGGAAGTTAGGCTGGGAATCATACTAACATTATCAAAATGATGAGATTTCCTGCACTCCCGAGTGCCAGGGACCACAGGGAGAGCTGAAGGGTTGGAGTGGCACAGAAGATCTCTCGAGGAGGACAAACAATGCTGCAGCAGAGAATTCTATTTCTGGACAAACCCAAAATGCAGCTCCCAGGCTTTTCCTCACACACCAAACTCTGGGTGCCTACAGAAATAACATACTGACATTTTTTTCTCCAGTAATAGGAGGTAATGATAGATGGCCCAGAACACAGTGCTTGATTAAAAATGACTAATCAATTCGTTAAAGATCAAAAATGAACCTGCCAGAAGCACTGAAGCTTTCAGAGACCCAACCAGTCTGCTTTGGCTGCTCATGTGAACCTGTGTGGAGAAAAAGCTTCTCCTGCTGTGCAATCCTGCTGAGTCAGCAGCCCTGGGTCAGGCAATGTGTGACAGTCTGATGAGAAACCCAGGCTGAAACTGCTCCATTCTGTAGGTTCTTGTTGGAAGTGTTTTAATCCAAAATAATTACTCGAACATTGGCTTCTGGGAAATGAATCTCTCCTCAGCTTCTGAGAGAGGAATTTCTGTGTATGGAGAGCTTTTGAGATTTTTTTTTTTTCTGATTGCAAACCAAAAGTTATGGTTTGTGATGCAGAGAAGGGATGAGCAAAATATCCTGAATTTGCCATGAAATCGGTATTTAGGAATGCTCAGGTTTAAACTGCTACTTACACATTTCCAGACTTTACTTTTTTCCTCAAAAGTCACTGTCTTACTTGATTAAAAGATACACAGCTCTGACTTGTTTCTTATCCCCTTCCCACCCACTCCCCCGATACAAATGGTTTTAAGCAACATTACTCTAGACAGCAGATGTTACTTGTTTCAGCTAAAATAAAATAATCCAGTGCTTAAAAACCCCAAAAAAACCAATCGACTCAATTTGACTGGGAATGCTGCTAAAGTAAAAACAAGACCCCACTCCTGACTGATAAATATGCTCATAGTCCTTGACACTGGCACATAAGATCACAGAAATCTCAGTTCTGGTTGGTATCAAAGTGTAATAAAAGGGAGTTGCATTGGCTTGGAGTTTCTACCAACACCAGAAAAGAATAAAAAAATCAGCACGTGGTTAATGAAGATGAATAGACACAGGGAAAATGGAATTTTCATGTTTCCAGGGGATTTAAAACAACAGTGAGTAAAATCTTCCTAATAACATAATTCAAAAAAATAGCATGTGGATGTGAAATTAATCTGGTCTGCAACTGCATTGATTTCAGCTGGCTTCAGGCTGAGAAGTAAAGACCATGGACAGGAGAAAGTGACCCTGAAAAATCTGTGTTTGCTTTGTCACCAAGCGAAAGCAGCATCCCTCTGTAAGCTCTGCTCCCACATCCAGGGCATGGATGTGACATCCTGCAGTGGGACACCCGGGGACACCAAGTTCTGGGGTCCAAGGGATTCCCTGGCGTGCAGGACATCAATGAGATGTTGGAGCAGCCCTGATCATGGCTTTCCCAGATTATGGAAGTCCCCTGTACAGAGGGATCTCTACATTTTCCACTTTGTGTTTTCTGCTTTCTCCAAGGATTTATCTGTGACAGTAGGAAAGAAGAGCTGAAGGAAGATGGAGACAGCCGTGGGCATGGTTTAATCCTAGAACTGTAGGATATATAGGATTGTAGAAATGCAGGATACAGATGTTTGCGTTCTGCCCCAAGCCTGCAATTCATTTGCTGTGCAAACATGAGAAAATCAACTCAATTCATCTTCCTTAGCTATAAAATTGGGAAGTAGGCACTCACCTCCACTTTTTGACATCTATGGATTAAAGAACTTGTGTGGGTTTTTTATCAGGAAGATAATCTTAGCTCTGCAGAGAAGTGAAGCCATTCTGCTGGGCAAAAGAGAGAACAGTGCCCCTGCTTGAGGCCCTGTGGCAAAAATTTGGGAACTGACTCTCCAGCTGCTGCGGGACTGCACAAACACAACTCCTGAGGTCAGCAGCACGTGGTGTCTCTATCAGTGAGTGGAGGAAGCTGGAGAATGTTGTGGTGCTGTTTTTAACCGTGGCAGGCTCAGCAATCCCCAACCTTCCCAGAGAGCAGGGCCCCGCGGCCCCGCAGTGATAACGGAGGCAAGGGAGGGTCTCTGCATGGGGTTCCACAGAAGAACTTTAATTTACACGGCGTGAAGGGTCCCAGAGGCGAAGACAAAGACACAGCAGGGCCGTGGGGTTTTGTGTGGGGACGAGGAGGGCGGAGAGAGCCCGAGGCCGATAGTCCCAGGGCACAGGGGTGGGACATGGGCGGGGTGAGGGACTGGGGCCAACAGGGAAACCCCAAGGAGTGGCCAGGAACGGGGAGCAGTGGGAAAGCGGGAAGGGAGAACATTCTGGAAGGGGAGGCATATAGGGCAGAAAAGGGGAGGAGAGACACAAAACCAATATCAGTAACAAAAGGTGCAACATAATGATGAGGGAACAAAGGATCTTGGGAGGCGCCGATCCACTCACCCTAAAACTGAGAGATCTCCCGGCTGCTGCCTTCCACGACATGGAGGCTTTTGCTCTTGGGCCTTACAGGCCACCACACAGGTCCCCACAGGAGAATGCAGTTTTGGCCATGGTTTGCTCCAGCTCCTGGCAGCAGTGAGTTCCCTGAAGCGCCTTTCCATCTTCCTGAGGGATTGGCTCAGCACAGGCAGAGCTCGGTGCAGCCTGACACAGCAGTCACATAAGGTCAAGCTCACAAGATAAACGGCCCTGTGTGTGTGGGGGGGCTCAGCTTCCCCAGCGTTATGGCACAGGAACCACTCTTCCATTGCATGGAGATCTATAAGGAATCGCTGCCATTAACGGACTCCATTAAATCCAATACATGTGGGAAAAATTGCACTTTGATTTAGCTTTGCAACGTGGAGATATTGGCAAGATAATCACATAAAAGTGACACCTTTTATAGCCAAGCTCTTTGATTTTATGTCAGTGAGTTTCAATTTCTCACATTTTTATGTTCCTATATAGGTCCTTGTTCTAATGTATGCATTAGCTGGCATAAAGGTTAAATAGATTGTTTTAGCATTTTGGGATACAGATTGTGGTTATGCACAAATCTTCAATGAGCTGGGTGAATTATTTTGGGTAGGCAGGAACTGTGAGAAGAGAGCAGGGATTATTCCTCTGACTTGGCCCCATCTGAAAAAAAAAAAGGAACAATGAGAAAAAAGTATTCTATATATGTAATGTGATTTGAAAAGCAGATCTGCATGCTTCCCAAGAACTGTCAGAAGGAACAGATGGTGTGGGTCACCCTGCTCGATGAAATGCTCCAAATCTGAATATTTATTTTTAAATGCAGAAAAATATCTATTCCTCGTGAGGCAGGTTGTGATCTCCCTTACATCAACAAAACTGTCTGGAGCTGAGATTGGCACTGGATTGATGCTGAGAGTCACAGGGGGCTGGTGAAGCTGAGGCCATAACCTGCACCCCATGGAGAAAGTCAGTTTCAAGGTCTGGTTCCATGGTTAAGCAGCTGAGACTAAACTCCTGTCTTGTTCCAGTGATTGCACAGACCAGAATATTTTTGATACAACGAATCCTAGTGGTGAAGGTACTCAGTGTAGGTGCTGAGTGTCCTGTAGAAGTTACAGGTAAATCAGGAATTATGCCATTAGTGTGACTTTTAAAAGCGTTTCACACTCGCCTGTGGTGTGAGGCAGCTGACAGGAGTTTGCTGCCATGGGCCTGGCTGATACCAACCATTCCTTATCATCACTTTTAGTGTGGGCCAAACACACGCCTCGGGGAAGTCATATTTCAATAGCCCTTAAACCACCCTGGTACACTTAATCTCTCAATTCATCTTTTCTCTCTCTGTCCTCAGTCTCTGTTCTGCAAACCCTCCTCCCCACGTCCCTGCTACTTTACTAAGAAGTCTTTGGAAGACTAGTGTTACAAGTCTGGATTCCAACAGGTAATTCCCTTCTTTCTCTCTTGTTTTTTTCCTCTTTTTAGTTACTTCTGAAAGTATTTTGCCTGTATCAGTCCCTGAATCTGGATAAAATACTCTTCAACTCATTAAGGGAATTCAAGTTGTCTCTTTAAATCTTCCTCTACCCCCCCAGTTCACATACTCCCAACACCTCTTTGTCTTTCCATTTCACCTCTTTTAAATATTCAGCCCAATTTCAAGGCTTAATAATGATGAATAAGATTGAGATTAGGATTTAATAAGAGTGTTAAGGAAAGATTTGTCATTCCAATGGCTGTAGGTCTTGGCTGAAATTGAACTGGCATCTGGTGTCTGGGCATGCGCCAAGTGGAGTTCTTGGCTGGCTCCAGTTATGGTTTTCTCCAGAAGAGCAGGAAAGGTTTCCTTCACTCAGCTCTGGCATACAGGGATGACTTAACCCTGGCTAATTGTCCTCTCACAATCCACATCCTGCAATAAAGGCAGTTTGACTCAGGAAGGAAGGAAGGAAGGAAGGAAGGAAGGAAGGAAGGAAGGAAGGAAGGAAGGAAGGAAGGCCTGGGAGCTCCACATAGATTGAGGCCTCCTTAGGTACTAGGTCTTAGCTGTCTTCATTAGTGTATTTCACATCCAGATAAGACTCAGGGAACAAAATCAGTGCTTTCCCAGGGTCTCAATTCCCATCCTGGAACTGAGATGAATTGCAGTGACAAAGTCTAAATCCATGTCTGAGTCTCGGACTGAACTTCAACAAGACTGAGTCGAATTTGGTCTCGGTGGAGGTGCAGCTGTCAGATCAAAGCTCAAGGAGGAAACGTGTGATGGGCACTCTAAATTCCATTATTGCTTTGCAGACATTACTAATGCCATTAACTGTGTGCAGGATGAGCTGAGTATCTCCTCTGGGAGCTGAGCAAAATCCCCTTGGACCTTCAAGTCCAGGAGCAGCTCCACACCGAAGCAGAGTGTGCTGAGAGCTGAGAGCACGCGGCGTGATGTGTCTGCATGCCAGCACGGAGAGTGGTATTGAGGGGATGGGAGGATGCCAGAATTTCTCGGAGAAGCCGCTTCCAAAGCTGAGCTAATCTTCTGTCACTTGGTGCCCTCGATGGGAGAGTCAGGCTGCAGGAAGCCATTTGATCTAAAACACAGCGTATTGAACATAGCAAGTCTCGTGTTTGAGACATACCCCACGCACCCCAAAACTCTCTGCAACCTCCTGTGCCTGTTTTTTCTCAAAAAGAGACCCTTTGAGCTGTGCCAGGCCGAGCACTGTGGGCGTTAAGCTGCTGAGGTAGTTGGAACACTTGTAAAACCCCGTTGATGTCCGTCGTGTTTGGACTGGAGATGGTGAACCAGAAACATCGGCTCAAGCTGTTTTGACAAGGGCTCGCTGGAGTGTCTGAAACCTTGTGCACACAAAGCCCAAAGAGGCTTAAGGCTTCTCAAGATTTAGGGACAGATTCCCGGTGCAGGGAGAGAGCTGGAGCTCTTCTAAAATCGGGGGGTTTGTGCCGTTTTACTCCAGGTGAGGGTGTGGACCTGGGGCTGCTCTCACTGCTTAAATTGCTCTGCAGTTTTAGAGAGTTTACAGTAAGCCTCTTAAACTGCTCTAAGCACTTACAGTATCTTAAGCCGCTTAAATTACATTTTAAAAACTTACAGTGTTCTTGGCATAATCTACCATTTGGAAGGATTCAAGGTTAGGAGAAATCAAACTTGGCTTGCTTGACAGATTTTATTGAGAATTAAATATATTTGATGAAATACAGTTTTAATAATTGAAAAATTATAAACTGAAATAATTATTTTGCCAGTCTCCATTAATGTAATTGCTTGTGAACATACATTAAAATATTCCAACTGGCAGAAAATGCCATAATTTTTAAACTCACAATTTCCTGGTGTAGGTGTTATTAATTTTTCAACCACTCATCCAATTTTCTTCAAGCTTGACTTAATTTTTATGTCACAGTTACCTCTACAAAATAAGACAGTTTGGCAAGTCCACCCTAACCTACCTTAAGAAATCAAAATGTGAAATGTCTGATCAGAATATAAGAGGAAAATACTTTTTTTTTCAAATAATTCAAAGAAAGATCTTCTGGTATTCCTGAAAATTAAATAACAAAAAATAAGTACCTGAAAAGTCTCAGGGTGAGACTAAATTGGGCAGATTTCTTCACACACAATTGAAAGGAGAGATTAAAAGAAAAGAAATTGGAAAGTTAATGTGACTACAGAGGTGGTGACAGGCCTTTCCCATCAAACTCATTAACTGCTCAATTTTAGTGACTCTTTGAGCACGATGATTTCTTTTGTGACACGAGACAAAAATATTGATCTTTTCTATGTTCCCTCATAAATAAAGTGCATTTAGAATATATGAACAGAAATTCCACATAGTTGGCCTTACATGTGCACACACACACACACACAGAGAATTTTTAGGCTTCCTTCCAAATTTCATCAATAAGCTGCATCTCTCCTCTTCTCCACCTGCCTGTCATAAAAATGGTCGAAGAAAAGACAGCAAGACTTTCCCGTGTAAATCTCGTGCCACCTATGAGAAGGAGCTCTGGCTTTAACAGCTCTGGTGCAATGTCTGGAGTCCATCCACGTGAACAAATGGGCACCATATGTGGTTGAGAGCCACTTCTTCCAGTTCCAGCAAAGCCAATTGATTTGAGTACACCAATTTTATAGAGGTCTGTTGGGAGCCATCAGATGAGCCTCGATTTTGACAACTCAATCAGCAAGAATGTTCTGTTCCTGCAAGGCGAGGGAGAAAGTAACTACTAACAAAAAATCTTTAAGCCAGACTAGCATCAGATCTGAGCTGCATCTTTTCTAAAGCTCCATAAACTGATTATTTTAAAAAGTGAACATGTTCTGATTGTTTTGCAACCCAGTGCTCGGATACAGAAGTTGTCCACATGGTTAAAACCTGAAGGGGTCCTGGAAAATGTTTATTTGAAAGAAACCAGGGCACTCCTTTGCCAAAAGAGAATGAGAGCCAGTCTGCACAATTCCACTCTGTACTCCAGGGAGAGATGGGGACAAACGTCCTGTTACTGTTTGCAACTGAATATTTCAGCTGATTTTCATGGACCAAATCAGTTTCAGCATTTTTGAGTTAAGTATCTGAATGCCCAAAATGCTGCTGGACAGCGACATAAACCTCTAAAACCATGATTTGCCTTTGGAAAGTTACTGGTTCTGCTGCACAGAAGAAAATTCTGCAAATTCTTATGATCAAACATTTTCTTATTCTTTTATGTTGTCTTTTCAGGCCTGTGCCAGTTGTTGCATTCTCTCACCTCTGCCCTTCTAACACACTAAAGTTTGGAGCTTTGTGACATCTTTGATGTGCCTGAAAGTCAGGGGACTACCACAAGCTCTGCCCATCACTTACAGAGGTCTTGAGGCACATTCTGGTTTGATTTTTTTAGTTATTTCCACCTCTTTCCCTGCAGTCAGGCCTTGCCTATTCACCATCTGAGCTTCTCCAGTCCTTCTAAACATTTCATTGTTGTTTCAGTGCTCATCTACCAACAAGACCTTGGCACATCTGAACCCCAGCCTTTTTTTCCCTAGGAAATGACTGAAAATAGCAGTAATTATTGGGGGGAGGGGGGAGCGGGGGAGAGGGGAATTGTTTTGTGTTTATCATTATTATTTAGTGGATATTTTTGCAACATCTTTTAGAGATTAAGTTCAATTAGGAAACAGATGGCACCAAAATATCGTCAAGTGTTTCTGATGGGCAGCAAATTACTGACTTAATTATGTAAATAATTAAAATTTATATTTACACCTGATCATCCAAATGAGGGTGAAAATACCAATTTCGGGATTTGTAATGATTGCTGGCAGGGTGTCAACCTATGAGCAAGTTGTTTCCTTTCTTCAGCTTCAGATGTCTCCCTTAGATCCTGGAACAGTGAAAAAAAAACCTGGAAAAGGGAAAAAAAAGAAAGAATGAATGAAGACTTATGACTAAGTTTCTGTCATGTAGGTGGTCTCCTGAGTTTAAATGGAATCCCTGTGTTGTTTGAGAGGACTTTGTTATGAGCAGGCTCTCACTGTATCCAGAGCTCAGCCCAAGATAGTTTCGTGGTTGTACAAAGCTGTTGTGAGGGGCAGTTCTTGCACTGGAAAGGTTAAAGGCCAAACAAGCAGGGCTGACATGTAGCCAAAAAGAAAAAAAAAAAAGGAGGGTGAGCAAGAGGGAGTCAGACAGTTTTATTAACTTCTGTATTACAGATGCAGAACTGAGGCACAGAAAGATAAAATGCGTGATTCTCATTTGCACTAAATTTGCTTTCCACTACTCTGGCAGCATAAACGGGCCATGAAGTGGATATATATTACATTTACACTCTCTTTTCATTTCTCCCATGATGTTAAAATGCTTCAGTGTTAGTGAATATCAGGCCCAAAATGATTTCTCTAAGATCACAGAGGAAATCGATGCCATTGAACCCACATTTCCTTAGAGCCATTTCAGTGCCTCAGTCACACGGCATCCCGTCACCCCTCTCTGGGCAGGAGCCTTGTGCACACAGCCACAGGTTATTAAACCTGCTTTAAAGGTCAGCTTTTCTAGGAATATGTATGGAACCAGGAAAACTAGTCAGCTTTTCCTTGTCTTCTCTTGCCTTTGCTCATAGCTGTAGATCATGGTGGCAGGAGAACAAGGAAATGGAAGAAAAAGCTCTGAAGCAGAGGTAGAGATCAGCGTGGTGACTTCTAACCTCAGCTTTCTTGTCTGTACATCCCAGGTTAATTTTTTCTCAGCGATGGAGCAGCTACTTAATCCATCAGGAATCACTATTTGTGTTGTTTCAGTATCCTATTCCCTAGGAACGATATTAGAGCTGTATTTGCCTGCAAAAGCTAAAACTCCTTAGTACACGGGTTTGCTTCATCTGCTCCAGAGGTTGGGATGGGTAAAACAGACAAAGCCCTGTGGTTTTGATTCTGAGCCACTTTTGAAGGTCAAAACCGGGCTTTTGTGGTTCTTCCTACTTTCTGTGTCACAGGTTCTGCAATATTAAGATTTTTATCTTAGCTCTATTTTATCAGCTCTCTTCTCCCATCCCTAATTTGGAGTCAGTGAGGGTGGGGAGGGGAGAGGCAGTAGGGAGGTCAGACAAATGTTTCTATTGATATCCCTGTAATAAAAAGAGCTTTACTTTCTGCTGATAGCAGTCAAAGGAGCTTTGCTTTTGATAAAATAAACCGTGGAGCCAGAAACAACAGAAGCTGCTCTGATTTCATCAGCCCTTCTGTCTGAGGAGATGTGAGCTCTTACCAGCAATGAAAGGGGATGGAATAGGGCAAATTCCTCCCCTCAGCCCAGCTCAGTGGATCCCAGCTCTAATGCCTTCTGCTCAGTTTCCCTTTGTCCCACCATGGAGATGGAGAGAGAAGCAGAAAAGCACGGATACCTGGAATTGCTGAGCTGCTCACTCCCACACCTCCACAGGGACAGGCTCAGACCTCATCCTGCACTGAGCAGATCTGTTTGGCATCAGATCTGTAACAGTAAATTTGCTTGAAGCCATGGCCTACAGTCACCCACAGGCAGAGGTGTCCACCTGCTCCACGGCCCAAATGGGTATTTCCTCAGGAGGACACTGGGTGGAATGACATTGAAAGGGTGACAGCCTCGTCTCTCCAATCATCCTCAGCACCGCCTCAAAGTCAGGGAGGAGTCTTATCTTCCAGGAGTTAGAGCCTTGTTATCACAAGCTGATTTTATGGTCCAAGCGCTCCCTCAAACAGCCATTTATCAAATGCTGCCTGGCTCTTAATTCCTTATTTAATGTGTTAGTAACCACTTCAAAAAAGTACCTGTGCCCCATAACGCCAAAGTACTTCATCATAAAAGGTAATGATTATGATTATGATCTGCATAAGCAAAGGCCATTGCCTGGTCCGTGCTGGCAGTGTAAAGGGATTTCCCTCCCCTCTCCCTCCCCTCTGAAATGTTCTCCCGTGCCCCCACAGCTCTTAACACCACTCAGAGCAGTTGCCACGTGTGGCTGAAATGACTCAGAGTCACAGCTGTTGTTCAGGGGTGGAAATAAAACCTATTAATTCTTTTGGAGGCTGCTTCCCCTCGAGGCCTGGGTTCTGTGCTGGTGTAGGGCCATGGAGCTGGGAGTGAAAACAGGAGGATAAAGGAGGATATCATGGCCTGTGTCTGTGTCTGTAGGGAGTGATGTTCATCGAGGGACAGGGCTGTGACATCCAGCCAGTTCTGGGTTCTCATCTAAGGAAGATTTAGTGGAGGAAGGCTTCAGCTCAAGCAGAGTTATCAACAGGCAGGAAGGATCCCCACACCACATCAGCCTTGACAGAAAATCCCCACCACCCCTTTGCTCTGCCCAGACCTCTCCATTCCCATGCAGCCAGGACAAAGTTCATCCACCCCAAGGAACTGAGTCTCATCATCACCCAGGACTGCACACTGCTTTGGGAAGGGTGGGCAAAGTGACAGTCACAAGCCTGAAAATGTTCTCTTTTTCCCTATTCCTTTCTCCTGAAGCAGGGGATAAAAGCAATATTTTTATTCTCTGTGGAAAAGAGTTCTGCAAAGCACTGCTGGAGAAGGATTCCAAGGCTTCTAGAGGAAATCTCTGCTGATCTACCTCACTGTCGATTAACACAGTGTTTTAAGCAGCTCAGGGTAATATTTCTCAGCAGACAGCTGTAAATGCTTATTGTCAATATGTACAAATAAATATTTCAGGTGGAACAGACAAAGACAGAATGGTTCATGTCTCCTCTCAAATACACCGTGGGCTTTTCCCTTCTGTTTTCTTTCTTTTTTAAAAATACATTAGTGTAATTCCAGTAAAGCCCTGAAAAGAAGGACATGAAGATGTAAATGGGCAAAAAATAAGATTTTCCCCTGCTGTTCTGCCCTGTCCAGGTTTTGCTGCATGGCAGCATTGCCCAGGGAGGAGAGCATGACTCTGAAGAAATGGTTTCCACTCCTGCCCTCACAATGTGACCTGAAGCAAGTTGCATTTACTCTGTGCCTCTTTCTTTCTTCCCTCCTATAGCTTCTTTCTTTGGGATTTTTTTTTTTGTCTAATTTTTATAGAAGCACCATCCATATTGGATGCATTTGAAAAGAAATCCGTGTCCAGTGAGGATACTGGAAGATATTGTAAGAAAAATCAGAGTTTCTAAGCCCCACAATTGCCTCCTTCCACCGCTGAGTAGTGTGATTGTACAGTTAGTCCTACTAACTCAGCAGGGGGAGTTGGAGATTCTCAAATTTCCTTCCATTCTTTTCCTATTCATTTTCAAAGGTGAAAGCAAAAGCTGGTTTCTTTCCCGTATGAGTGAAAAAACTGTTAATATCTTATTTGGTGTTTTCCTACACAACTGAGGATTGAAATATGCAGACACTTCACTGGTTTTAGAATCAAAGCATTCCCTGCATTATGGAGTTGTGTGAGAGGGAATTGAAATTGCTACATGCCCATTCACCACCTAATTGATTTCTCTAACTGTAATGCAATTTTTCCCCCTGTATCTTTTGGACAAAACATTTACAGTGATATTGTCTTGTTGTAAGCCCACACTGGCACTGTTGAGTCATTTATAGCGAGAAGTTGGTCGGAAAAATGACAGCAATAACTTCATGCTGGCTGTGAGTGGGGTTCCTGAGTGAGCAAAAGCTTGACTGTAGGTGTCTGGGCTCTCTGGCTTGCCAGTATTTGGAAAAATATATGAAGTCCTCAAAAATGCCTTGGCCAAAATTTTTTTTGGAACAGAAAATATGTCACCTCTAAGAAAACCATGATCTATGGCAGCCTTCTTTGTAGGGTTACAGCACAGTATTTTAGGACTACAAAAAACACTTGAGACAACTTGTGTCTCCCTAAAAATATCAAGCTTGCAAACAGATTTCCTGAGAAGCCACAACCCAGGTAACCCACATTTTTACATAAGATGTGCAAAAGCAGAGGCGGAGGCAGGGGAAAGCAGGGGAGTTTTGGGGAAGAGGCAGCAGACTGTGGGATAGGAGGGCACTGTTTGCTCAAGCAGAACACAGACTGCAACAAAATACACATTTTTGGTTGCGTGGTGGGTTAATGGGTAACCCATAGTTATGATGGGAGAATATATTTAAAAGCTATGAGCTACTCTGGAAGATGCTTTTGC
The DNA here is from genome assembly GCA_013397915.1 of Daphoenositta chrysoptera. Taxonomy (NCBI): domain Eukaryota; kingdom Metazoa; phylum Chordata; class Aves; order Passeriformes; genus Daphoenositta; species Daphoenositta chrysoptera. Next base: position 119,190 of record VZRO01005755.1, on the reverse strand, counting down.
TAACGGTTCTGACTCTGGGAATGCTGTGTTATTCATTAACTCAAAACCCAGCTTCTATTAATACACACACACCTGTGCCTTTCCTTAGACAAACAGCTTTGTAATGAGTTTGATAAGAAAATACCTGAGTCAGTTATGATTTATTGGTGAGGCCGTGGAATCGCCCCGCTTTGTCTAAACTACTTTGGAGCCTATTACGATTTTCACCTATATTTTAACAGCTTGCCTGAAGTAAATATGGCCTGATTTCCACCCTGGCTGTTTTCTGTGCACAGCACTGGTCTTTGATGCATACACGAGATAGTAATTAATTTCCAGTTTCATTCACTAAGAGAGACATGCAAGGGGAACGTCTCTGGGTAGATGGCAATTACTGCTTTACAGCACACCACGAGATTTCTAAATGGAGCACCATCTCCTTACACAAATGGTTTTCCTTAAAGATCAGAGCTGGCCCTGCTACCCCACTATCTCCTTCTCTGGAATTTGCCTGGAAAATCTCCTGTGTGGTGGGAAGAGGAGGGTCTGTGGAATAACAATCCACGTCTTCCTGCGCTCGGAGCATTTGTAAACAACTCACAGTGTTTGCTCAGAGGGATTTTTTTTTTCCTGCTGTATTTCTGATGAATGCAATGAAATGTGTGGGAAATTAAGGTCTCCTAAGTACATTTTAATTTAGATGAAAAATTATACATTATTACACTATACTGGTGATTGTTCTGACATAATTGATTGGGAGGGCCATCCACAAAGAACAGCAGGAAAGCTTGAGTTTGAGGAGAATGCAGAAACATTATTTAACCATTTAGAAGTGTGATGGAAAGCAGTGTGACGGACTGGAAAACCTGGATTTCAGGTTCCATTTTGCTATTCTTTAGGGGAATCACCTTGTTTTCCTCTGCCTCTCTTTTTCCTCAACAAAATGGCAACACACAAAATGGGGCTGGGGCCAGGCCTGGGGTCAAGATGGGGGTGGGAGGTGATGCTCCTGCCACAAATGAGACTTATGTGTTGGAAAGGGGATTTTTACTTCAGTGATGACACAGATTGGGGAAAATTCAGATCCCATGCAAGTGCCAGAGCTACTAGGCACTGCAGTGAAAACAAAACAAATAACCTGTAAGTCCCTCAATTCACCATTCCTTAGGGAACTGGTATTGTGCTCCCAAAGATATTCCACACAGCATGTGGCAAGTGATTTTCCACGCTCCTCTAGGTTTTTGGGGCTTTCACAGATGTAATTACAGATATTTTCATCTTTCTTGGAGAGGTCATCTTACGTTGCAAAGATAGTATGAAATGGAAGATATTACATGAAATGTTATTATTACAATAAAGCATCTCTGCTGCTGTTAATTTCCACTCACAATGCGAGGACAGACCCCGGTATGTTCTGTTTCTTAGGTTTTTAACTGTGAAACACCAGTGATGGAGAAATAAGGGTGACTGAACCCGGGTCTGCAATAGCCAAATTGCTGGCATTATGGATTGCAACAGGCACCCAGGAGGCAAAGTTCATCTTTTTGACTGTTTCTGTGTGAGAAAGCTCAACTCAAACGGCAAAAGAGAGCAGGGAAGGGGAGAAGAGAGGGGGAAAATCTTGATTTGGGTGAAACAGCAGGAACCAGGATTTTACCTGCCCTGGCTTTCCTCCTAAATATCAGTGTGGGCATCTCCATCTACCTGATTGTCCTGGCTCCCTCTGGGAGCAGCTGGGAGGAATATCGCTTTGCTCAGAGGGATCATCTGACCCTTTAGGGATGGGATGAGACAATCTTGGGATGAGATGATTTTCAGCCACTCTGGCACGTGCTCTGGTGCCTGGAGAGGTGGAGAGATCTGCACTTGTGGGTGTTCACCACTGGCAGAAGGCTCCAGGGATCTCCATTTTTCATAAATTTACATGTTGAAAAACAAAATTTTCCAGAAGCTTATGAGGTTTTTCTCAGTCGCTTGTGAGATTTTTCCAAGACTTTTTCACTTCTCAGTGAGGGTTAAAGCCCCAAAAGAATGAATCTCCATGGGGTAGCTCCAGAGATCAACGCCACTGATGAACAAGATATTGTTAGGAATTGCAGAGATAGAGGCAAAAGTTGAAAATAATGGGAATTTAAGATAAAGAGTTGGCTTTGGGAAGAGTTTTGGGCAAGCCATTGAGATTATTGAGATTACTGCTTTCCCTGTGCTGCAGAAACACTCAGTGTCTTATCTGCCTCTAGGAAAACCTGTTTTCCCCAGGATGCTGTGAAATCGAAATGTTTCTCCTAAATGTTTGTTAGGAGCTAGGGGGACATATCTCACCCGGATTTGAGCAATCCGAGGCTACACACAGCTTTGGTTTATTCAGACCCTTATGAAATTATTGCCACAAATCTTTCCTGAACTGACTTAGAGGATGCATTTCTTTGCCTGAATGGATTTATGCTATCTCCAGAGAAGCAGATGAAACTTCACACCCTACATGGTCCTTGTGAGGAGGAAGAGCAAGCAGCACTTGGAGAGGGCATTTTGAAGCACTTTTGAAGAGGCCATTGATGATTTCTGCCCGGCACAGGTTTCAGCACACGCTCGATGGGGCTCAAAGCCCTTAAGTCTAAAGGCATCTGTAGCAAAACCTGAGTGAAAATGTCCCATATTGACACAAAGTGACGGGGTTTTCTCTGTGCTGTCAATAAAAATGGCCAGCAAAAATGCTACACATGTCCTGCAACATCAGAAGAAGACTTGAGAGGTCTTTACCTGATGCACATGATGTGTGCTGCTTGCTTTTCCCTGGGCTAAATGTCATTCCCAGGAGAGCAAGTGCTCTGCCTCACCTCTGCATTTCAGACCTCAGTGTGTGTATCATGATTTCTACTCAGGGTTTTACTTCAAGTATCCTTAGGCTCTCCTCATCAGCATTAGTCTCCTAAACCTTTTTACATACAAATTCCTCTGAGCTGCTTTTCTGTTCCCCCTCCCCATTTTGATCTTCTTTTATGTTTTTAATATATGTGTGTATAATAAAGCACTGAACCCAAACTGAACACTTTCTTCCAATTAAGGCCCTAGCAGAGAAGAGCTGAGTGGAATAATTGCCTTGCTTGTTTTACACAGAATACTCTATTAGTGGTTTGATCTGGGACTCAACATTCACCCAGAATATTTGGTCTTTTCTTTTTTTTTCTTTTTAGCCCTCAGCAGCACATGAAAAGACAGGTGTAGACTCTGCCAGACCAGCCCTGAGATTCCAACAAGCTGTTGGTAACAAGCAGCGCCGTTCCTCTGTTTCATCTTTTCCATTCCTCTTGTATTTGGGAAGATTTTGCATCTGCTTCTTTTTTGTTGCCTTGACATCTTTATACTCATGGAAGGTGTATTTTTTTCCTTGAGCCTTCCACTTAGTTGCACCCTGTGTGATGCAGTGCACAGGATGAAAGCCGTTATCTGATTTGAGTTTAATGTTCAAAAGTCCTCAAGCTGGTTTATCTAAAGATCCTCCCTGTATAATTGTATACTTAGAATTCAGCTGCAGTGTAACAGGGCAAGAGCCCTGTGTTCTGTCTGGAATTACAGAAAAAGATACTGCTTATTTTTAAGCAAATAGGAATGGGAGAAAGGGGAGGAAATTGCCAACATAAGAAAATGTATTCAGCCAAGTTTCAGGAAAACCTACCCGGGGTTTGATGTATTCTGGAATTAGATTGGATTTAAAGGCAGTGAATAGGAGAAAAATCAGCTGTATGGAGAGATGGGGATTAAAATTCAAATGTATGGCAAAGACTTTAGGCAGCTCTAATCAAGGCATCAACCCTTTTGGGCCGGGTCCTGCACAAAAATGTCGTACAAAGTTTGCAAGTGATTCTGGGATTTAAATCCAGCTCCTGCATGCATTTCCCTTTAGATGCATTTTCATTGACTTTATTAATATAATGAAAGCAAATTACTTAAATGAGAAAATGAGTTACCTGATTGCAGATGATTTAAGTCAATCGGCTCCTAACTGGATGTTGTGGTTTAACCCCAGCAGCTCAGCCCTGCTCACCCACAGCCCCGTGCTGGGGCAGGTCAGAGGGCTGGGAGGGGAAAAGGGAGAACACTTGTGGTTGAGATACTGAGAATTTAACAGGGAGAAGAAAAGCCATGTAGACAAGCAAAGCGAAACAAGGAATTCACTCCCCAGTTTCCACCAGGAAGGGTCAGCCATCCTCAGGTCAGCCAGAACAGCGGGATCAGATGGGATCAGATGGGATCAGCTGTCCCAGCTGGGCACCTCCAGTTTGTGCCCTGGTGCAGGGAGGAGCAGAAAACACCTGGGCACTGTCAGCACTGCTCAGCAAAAACAACCCTGTGTTATCAACCATGCATCCAGCACGAATCCAAAACACAGCCCTGTGCCAGCTTCTGTGGAAAAAAAAAAAAAAATTAACTCTACCCCAGCCAAAGCCAGCACCAGAAGTGTCCCCGTGCTCCTTCAGGATCTGTTAATGTGATCTTCACATCTGAGACTGAATATATTGCTGTTATGAAAAGTATTTACAGCCTCCAGCTCCAATGCGCAGTGGAAACATGGCAGAGAAGTAAAACAAATAAATCATAAAGACAAAGAAAGAGGAGAAAGGAAGCTTGACTATGTCATTTTATTGGGGGAATAGGAACGCAGGGAGATTAATGGTTTCATTTGAAGTTACAGCACAGTGTGTGACAGGATCAGGAGCAGAATCCAGGTCTTTTGTTGAAAATTGGATTTTTGATGAAAAACTTCATGCACTTTCTAAAATTAGGAAATTTTCACCTCGCCTCAGCCAGGAGCACCTTCCAAGGGAGGTGGGAACCTGGAGGCAGAGAGAAGAGGTCTCTGAACTCCCATCAGTTTCTGTCTGGACTCATTCTGGCTTTGAATTCAGTGGCTTGCTGAGAAAGCTGATGTTCAGCAGTCTAAGAAGGGAGCCAGGCCAGCAGGTACCTCACAGAAATTTTGTTAAAGATGCAGTACATTAAATTGCTGTGAAATTTTATGTATTTTTACTAGAAAATATCAACCCTTGTTTAAATGATACTTAAAAATTCTGAGATTTAGCATTCTCATTGATGCAGATCACTTCTCCTATAAAACTGTGAAACTCCCTTAATTTCACACCTGTCAATACTAAACCATCATCTTGTGAAGATTTTACCAGACAAAAAAAAAAAAAAAGAAATTCAATAAAGCTTTTGCAGCATTTCTCAAGCAATCATGAAATGTCCTGGGATATGATTAAGAAAAAAAAAAACACCTTCATGATATTTTGGTGGGGAATATATATTCAGCTCTGCTCACAGAATTCCAGAAAGGAAATTAATTCCGCATAAAATGGCAGCCTCCTTAGACTGAGTAATGAGAAGAACTGTGTGCTACAGAAAGACTGAAATAACAATCAGAGTTAGTCTGGGTTTAATAGTCCCTGCTCCTGACTTATGGAGACAGGAAAAAGAAGAGGGGATGGAAGAGGCCCCAGGAGCCTCCTGTGGAGTTCATGGAGACCTTCACCCCTCCTGTGAGGGCAGAAACAATGAGCAGACACACAATCACAGGGTCATTAAGGTTGGGAAAGGTCTCCAAGTGCTTAAAGTCCAGCCTTTGACTGAGCACCCCAACAGCCACTAAGCCCAGAGCACTGTGACATGTCCAGTCATTCTTTGGACACCTCCAGGGTTGGGGACTCCACCACCTCCCTGAGCAGCCCCTTCCAATGCTTATCTACACTTCCAGGAAAGAAATTCTTCCTGATCCCTAACCTGAATCTCCCCTGGTGCAACTTGAGGCTGTTTCCTCTTGTCCTGTCACTTGTTCCTGGGAGAAGAGGCCAAGGTCCTCCTCACCACAATGTCCCATCAGGGAGTGGAAGAGAGCAATAAGGTCACCCATGAGATGTCTCTACTCTAGACTAAACAATCCCAGTACCTTCAGCTGTTCCTCGTGGGATTTATGGTCCAGGTCTTCATAGGATTTTTGTTCCAGACCCCTCCTCAGCTTCGTTGCCCTTCTCAGGACATGTTCCAACCCTCCAACGTTCTTCTTTTGGTGAGGGTTGCTCCAACCCCTGCTCTGGCATAGCAGCCTGCAAGCAGATGGCATGAACTTGAGGGTGAGGTGGGATCAAGGCTTGGGATGTGATAATAAAAGCAGTGATTAAAGATGTGTGTTGAGCCAGCATGGCCAAGGCTGGGTCCCAGCCAGCAGTGCCAGTGGGGGATGCAGAGCTGCTCCCAGCCCAGCAGAACTGGTTCCCAGCCACCAGTGACTTGTCTGAGGACAACCTCCAGCAGAACTTCAGGGCAAGGCTTGAGCCCACCCCTCTGAATGCTGAGATGTCCCTGCCACCAAACCCCTCTGAACCTGCTCCCATCTGTATTTCCCTGCCTTCCTGTGCATCCCTGCTACAGAAAAACCCTGTACACGGGCACCCAGCACACACCAGTGCCCACCCTGAGAGATTTTGTTCTCAGACAGGATTTGCTGTGTTTTGTTGGTTTTTTCCTTCTTTTCCCCTGCAGAAATCACTTGACTGCTGAAAAGTCACCGGAGTTTTTCCTCCACTTCCCTCTTGCAGCAGCAAGGGCACAGTGACGCCAATGGAAAATTGCTTTGGCACCTTGAACTGTAAATGATGCTGTTTTCATGATTCATCAAATCCGTCTGAAGCAGAGGTGGCGTGTCAGTAGGGCCAGGCAAAGTTTAGAACGTAATAGGGCCCGAGAGGTGAGAGACTTGTCTTTCATTGCAGTGGTGCATCTTTGAAGTGACTGCTGGAAATAATTAGGTTCCTTGATTTCCATTGCCTTTTGGTGCTCTTCACGCTAATCAGAGGAACAGCACATTTGCATTAACTGGAGGGAATAAAAGTATTTTTTATTAGAACGAGCCCATAGCAAAGAGAGAAGTCTCTTGGCTTTGGAATGCGTTGTCCCTGCAGTTCTACACCACACTTCATGTCTGGCCAAAAATGAGGTGAAAAATGTATATTTAATATTTATTAGAGAGCTTCAGAGCTTTATAATCTTTAAACTTTGGTCCTGCTAAATATTCCAAACTCTTTTTATTTATTAATAAATGTTTCATTCTGTCTCTTCCAAAACCTGAATGAAGCTCTCAGGTCATGCAGCCTGGGAGATGATTCACAGAGGGGAAATTGAATAAAATCTGATTTCTAATCACTTTGTAGAATTTTTTCAGGACTTTAGGGGTCCAGTGTTTAAAGAAGCTAGTGGGAGTTGTGATGTCTGACCTTTCCCATCCAAACTCAGCATTAATTTATAGTTCTTTTATGATCCCGAGCACATCAGCTTCACCTCTCTGTATCTCCCTTTATCTATATGTAAAGTTAGAAGAGTAAAAATATGACCCTATTCTACAAACGTCTAACAGGTCTTAATAAATTTCTGATATTAAACTGCTGTGAAGGCTTTGCTTTATGAAATGCAGGCAGTGTTTTCAAAAGAGCTCAGCTCCTATTTAGACACCTCTGCAAGAACCTGGGGCATTGAGGATGTTTTATGTCCTGAATCTTTACAAATACGTGGTTATGAGAACCTCAGTGTTCTCTGTGGGACACTGAGCTCTTAAAGCAACCCAGATTTTACTTAGATGCCAAAACTGAATGAAGGCTTTTTGCAAGGGGGCTCTGCTTTCCATACAGGTCTCCTTCCCCTTCATCACACTTTGGTGTTGCTCTGAATATGGATTGAGGGGAAAAAATGCCAATATCTGTGGACACAGATATGTAATTGTGGAAATCTAGGGCAGCTCCACTGGAATTCATGTTTTCTGCAAATTTTTATTGAACTACTGGAGAAGGTATCTGGCTTCACTTGTTTTACAAGGTGGAGGAAACTCTTCCAGTGATCTGTAAGTATGTATTGCAGGATGGAAGGGGGAAAGCAGAGGGGTTAGAGCTCAGAGCTTTAGAAACACTCAAAAATAGGAAGAATACATGGTAAAACGTTATTTTTCAGGAGACCAAAGTAAGAGGATGCTTTAAAACAAAAAATACCATGTCAATGTGTTGTACGACCTATGACAAGTGTGTGTTTGCCCTTGTAGAACCATGAGACACACGAACATAGAGTGGACTCAAAAGAGAACCAAACATGATGCTGTTTGAATATGAGATTCATCTCCCCTTGCTTTACCAACATAAAAATTTGCTGTTTCTCCTCCCCCAGTTTCCTCAGCTTCCTCAACAGCCAAGGGAGGGGAGGCAGCTTCTCTGGGAGAGGTTTATAAAACAGGATGAGCAACACTTTAGAGATGTCTATCCATCTTTATGTTAATAATAAAACGAGCCTGGAAGCTACCTTTAGCAAATCACATAAATTCAGATTACTGAGGTGAAACACATTGCATGTTAACAGTAGCAATTGTCATCCTGGGGACAGGCAGAATTACAGCAGCTTCTGTCACCAAATCCATGTGCTCCATACAACCTGCTCTGAGTGGCCAAGTTTTAAGTTAATTTGAACCTTTTTCTGTGATGTTTCTTCCAGAAAAAAAACCGTAAGAGGCCCTTTTTGTGTCCATAGTTAATTTCTTATCAGGTTTACCGGTGAGTATCTCATCTCCAGACCAATTAAGTGCAGTGATGGCTGGAGGGGAGCCTGTTTGGCTGCCTGAAATCACCTCCTTGTGACTTAAGATATCTCCTTGCAAATTCAACTCCATCCACAGCTGACACAAAGATAATGTATCACTCGCAGCTCCAACTCTCCTGGTGCAGATGGATTTCAGGGAGAACAAGTTTAGCCCAGACTGGGGTCATTTTTCAGTGTTTAACTATGGGAATTCAGAGAATTTTTCCTTCCTTCACCCTTGTTTTCAAGGAAGAGAATCTCTGTGCAGAGGCTGTTGCTTTCTGCTTGTAATGAAGATGTGCTTGAGTGTGACTTTCTGTGCTCTTCTGGCTGTTCTTCAAAACTCGTCAGTTCTTCATAGGAGCGACACATCCCCTCCCAAATCCTCTAAAGAACAAGTGTGCCTCGCCCCAAGAGCCACATTGGAAGAACTGTTAAATTACTTTAGAAATCTATAATATATAATATAATTTATAATATATAATATAATATAATAATATATAATTATATAATTATAATAAAATAGTAATAATAGTAATAATAATTCAAGAGAGGAAAATCCTATAAAAAACATAAGCTCTTCTTTCCCTGTGCTGAGAGTGAAAAAAGGACATTGCTCCAAACCGTATTTCACAGGGATTTTTCTGACTTCTATCCTAAGTTGCCAGACTCATGCAGTGCCACTGAAATTTTAGGAGCATTGAAGTTGTTGCTGGTGAACTGCATGGGGCTGTCTTGAAAACAAGGTCCATTTCCCAAGCACCCTGAGGCAGGGAGGAAGCCCTCTCCTGCTAATTTTTTTTTTCTCTGAAGGCAGAATAAAAAAACTTAAGTGAAAAGAGAACAAAGCCCATGAAGGTGCCTCTGTATTTTTGTTTGGAAACAAAACATTTGTAAAGTTTTGCTTTAACTCCTTTAGATCTTAGTTATAATTTTAAAAAAACTTTTAAAATGCAGAACATGTAGCTAAATTCAAAGCACAGTGGGAAAGAGCCATAAGCTTGAATCCTAGGGGTTGCAGTTTCCAGTAAACATTTCTTTTCCTGCCATCAGTGGAAGGCTTCCATGGCCAGATTTAACCTGGGGGTTCCTCACTGGCAATCAAGACCTTTTGATCTCTGTAAGCCAATTCACCAATTATTTGGAATTGAAGAGGAGAAAACAGAATAACTTTGTTAATTAAGTAGGCAAATCCTCATGACCTGGGCAGGTGCTGGGATGCTTCTTTAGAACACCTGCAGGATGTCTTCAGTAGATTTATGAGTTACAAGCCTGACTTTCAGCTGTTAAGGAATGCAGTTTGATTTATCAAGGTGAATGATTCCCTTACCCCAGGGAATCTCGTTTTCTTACAGGTGGATTTTTCTCTTTACACGTAATGGTTTTTTGCTTTAAGACAAATTGTTGAAGACTCTGGTACATATCCCAGGGGAGAGAGGCATTATCAAGGTGGGCTGAAAATCATTCCAAGATTCTCAATGTCTCCATGAGACTCTGAACCTGTCCCACATAACAGCAAACTGTGCTTGACAGCAAAACTGATTTTGACTCCTTGTGGATGGAAGCTGAGTTTCCATTTCCTCTGTTGGAATCATAGAATCCTGTGGAGGCCGGTGAGCCTGTACAAAGAAACCACCATGGTGCCCTGGGAGGAAAAACCCTAAATACCTCCCTGGGCTGGGGTGACTGAAAGGCCTCTTGTGCCGGTTCGGCCAAATTAGAGGAGAAATATCCTCTGAGGGAAGGCAGGGTACCACCACCCCTCCCCCAAACCCAGGTTCGGGAAGGGAAAAAATTTTCTCGAAGGAAAGTGGAAGAGATAAACACTATTTATTCAACAAACACACAGAAAAGGATAACAAAGCTAAATAACAAAACAAAACAAACAAAAAAATCTCTCGCTGTGGAGAGAAACCTGGAAAAATTTAGAGTCCTCTTTGGGTGTGGCCTCTTCCCTCCTCAGAGCTGGGTCTGTGGGCCCCTTCCAGGAGGCCTTGGAAAAGGAGTTCTCCCCTGGTGTGGTCCGATGTTGTAGAAGAGTCCCAAAAAAGAAGAAGGAGAAAAAAACCCAAAAAAGTTCCCAGGAAAACTCTCTCTCTGGAGAAAAGGAGCTGAGAGCTGTCTGAAGAGCAAGGTCGCTGCCCTCCACACTCTGCCGCCGAGCCCAGAGAGAGCTG
>VZRO01005755.1:19828-108381 GCA_013397915.1 Daphoenositta chrysoptera | reverse complement strand
CCTCCCTATTTCCCCATGGGTTCCCACGCCCCAGCCCCGCCCATTTCCCGCCCCCATGCCCACAGACCATTGGTCCCTGGTGCTCTCCCCGCCCCCGTGTATAAACCACGGACCTTCCCTTACTCTGGGCCTGTGTCAGTGGAATCCCTTCACGGTGAGCAGGATAAAACTGCTCTGTGGAATTTCTGCACAAAGAACCTTTCTGTCTCTTTGCTGTTGGTTTCTCGAAGAAGCCAGCCGAGCTCAGCGCGGCTTGTGACACAATCCCAGAGTGGTTTGGGGTGGAAGAGCTCTTAAGGATTATCTTGTTCCAACTCTCTGCAATGGCAGAGGCACCTCCCACTGTCCCAGGCTGCTCCAAGCCCCAATGTCCAGCCTGGCCTTGGGCACTGCCAGGGATCCAGGGGCAGCCACAGCTTCTCTGGGCACCCTGTGCCAGGGCCTGCCCACCCTCATGGGGAGCAATTCCTTCTCTATATTCAACCAAATATTCCCTCTGTCAGTCTGAAGCCATTTCTGTGAGGTCTCCACACAGCCTGCTCTTCTCCAGGCTGAACAGCCCCAACTTACTCAGCCTGTCCATGCAGATTATTTAGTACTGGTTGCTAAAAGATAGAGGCCCAAAAAGTGAGGTTCTGGCTCAACACTTTACCAAGTTCAGCTGTCTGAACAATCCAGGGTCAATGGATACATGCTGGCGTGGGAATTTTTGGCTAAATGCTCTATTCCTTTGCAATACTGAAGATGCTCCAATGTGGTTCGAATTTGGGATGTCTCCTGTTTTGGTGAAATAAAAGAGAAAAGGCAACTCTCTGGCCACCACTAAAGGACCTAAAGCTCTTTTCTGGCTCTCAACTATCTTGGGGAAAAATTCGGATCCAAGCTGTTGCATATAGTTTCCATACATTCCAAAATCAGAGAATACCGCTGTTTTTAAATGATGCAGGGTACTTAAAGGCAGCAAGAAAATTGTATTCCATGCAGAGTGCTTTCCTCAAGGAGAACAAGGGTTCTCTCACTCCTGTGATCTCGCTGAGGCTTCACAGCCAAGGTTTCCCTGTTGCCCAGGGGTGTGAGAGTGCCCAGCATGGAACATGGAGAGAGCTGAAAGACAGTGGGCTCCTCTAACCCAAAATGTGGTCATCCGAGGACAGGCTCTGAGTACAACCTGTGTATCTTCCTTCTCTCAGTTCTGAATTTCATCCTCAAATCTCCTCCCTGGAAATGAGCAGCTCTACTGCCACTGCTTCCCAGTGGGGAATGGAGACATGGAGACACTCCTTGCCTTGCCTAAAATCCTAATTGTGGCTTGGGGGGGCCCTGGAGCTGGCAGCAGCTGAACAAGGCATTGATCACAAGCCTTCTGATAGCACCCTGATGATTAGAATAGCTGGCCTTATCTGCAAATAGGTGTAATTCCACTCTTTTTCTCCAGCTTTTTGTCTGCCTTGTCTTCTGAGACAGCAGGCTCTTTTGAAGAGTTACCATCTGATATTTTATATAGCACTTAGCAAAATGTAGTCCCAATCTCACTGAGCCTCTGGGCATTACCATAATCAGTGCATTAGGGGTCATTTTTTCAGGCAGAGATTTGAAAATAACTTTGAGGAGTCTCTTCTAATAAAAGTTTTTTGTTTGCTGCTCTCTGGGGAGGAGATGGAGAGAGGGATTTCCGTTCTTTCTCTCCCACACAGAGCTGCACATCTATATTAAATCTTGAAGAAGTTGTAAGTCCCCAGCTCCCCCAAAAGAAGTGGAGCATTCTGGGTGTTTTGGAGGAGAAAAAAAAAAAATTATGTTTTGAAAGAGCCAAGATATTTAAGCTTTGAAAACTAGCTACTCAGCAGGCCAGCATTAAAATTAATTTAATGGAGTGTAAATTAACATACTTGACACTTTTTTGATCATTTTTCATAGACAGTGCTGACCGATGGAAATAAAAGCTTTTTCTCCCATGAGGTCAGGACAAGAAAACTCACAAATTTGCCATTCCCACCCCATGGGGTGCTTTCCTCTTCAGGAGTCAAAGTAGTCCACTGAGTGTAAGACTTTAAATATTAAGCATTGGCATTTGCTTTTGCGTATGATAAACTGATGGTTTAGTGCGGGACTTGGCAGTGCTGGCTTAATGGGTGGACTTGATGATTTTAGAGGGCTTTTCCAACCTAAATGATTCTGTGATTCTGTGACTTTAAAAAAAAAAAAGTTTTATTCACTAACAATGAATCGTGTAAAAAATTTCCCTTTCAAATAATCTGTGAAAGTTAATTAAGTTCACTCAGAGTTTATGGCAAGGATTCTCTAAAAGGTACAGGGGGATATTTATAACCTTGCCCAAAAATGCCACATAGTGAAACTTTTGATATGTTGATAAGTGATAAGAGTGTCATTTGAGGTTTATTTTTTTAATAATAATTTAATTGTCATTATAAAATGCCTCATAGTTGGGACAGATTAAATTACCACAAAACCCATTACTGAAATTCATAACCCCCCATAAATGTAAAGTGTTTGCTGCTCTGTCATAAATAACCACTCTCATTCCAGGAAAATGAGGTGCAGGAAATAAATTAACAAAATCCAAACACACAGGACATTAGGTTACAACCATTTGCTGTAGAGGAGTCTGATGGGAACACAGCAGAGCCCAGAGGAGAGGCAAATTCAATGTTTAATTATGGCCTCAGCAAATCATGCCCCCTCAGTGTGTTTTGCCATATTGACGTGTTTCAAAGATTATTTCACAGTCCAGTTCAATAGCTCTGGTAAAGCATGTGCATTTCAGATGTCATTACACTTGAAAAGGTCTGAAGAGCCCAATATTTCTCCAAAGATGTGGAGGATCCACTCATGGTTAAATGAAAGGAGGTAAATCAATATTTGTTAGTCTCTCTCAAAAGGCTCTGGGTCTTATTTTCCATCCTTTGCACGCTTGGTGATCAGTTCACCTTGTGTTTGGTGGAAGAGAAAATACAGTGAATATTTCAGAACTTTCCATCAGCTGAAATGGCCACACAAGGTTCCAACCTCTGGCGGGTTTGATCTTTTAGCTGAAGCATGGCATCAGCCTGGAAAAGAAACCAGGCTGCAACAATTCCTGTTGGAAAGGAGATGGGAAGGCTGGGAGGGACATAGTGGGTGGGAAAAGGAGATTTTAAACAACTTAATTGTGATACAGAAATGGCATCTGTAGTAAACATATTGAACTGATAAACAATGCAGCTGCTACAGATTTCACACAGAGAAGTAAATGGCATGGCCATATGCAATTCATTACCTGCGTTAATTGGGGAATTGCAAAAAAAAAAAAAAAAGGAAAGAAATTGTAGGAATAAGGGGAAAAATGGATCACCAGAGAGAGTCTGTGTCTGTGAGCTGCACATCTGGCCTGTCCCAGGGGCACACAAGAGACCCCAGCTCTCACTTCTGGCCAAGGCAAGAAGGTACCACCAGCACCTTTCCTGATCCAGGACAATGCACTGGGCACTGATCATAACTTGTAAATGTTTTCTGGGGGACAAAAACCCAACACACACAAAAGAAAAAGACAAGAAAATGATGGGAAATGGTTTTTCAAAGGACAGTTCTGGGTGCAGATCTTCACCCCAATTTTCCAGCCAGGTCCCTCTCTGTTGACCTGAAGTAAAATCCCACCATTTCAAAGCAATATTAGGCCTCTCTAAATGAACATTTTGATTACAATGCATCCCCCAAAATGCAGATGGTCCCTGGTTTTGAAGCTGGAATAGATTCCAGAGCTGATTACAGGCACTGAAGGCACTTTGGGGGATGGAGGGGTTGAGGGATGGAACATTTCTGCTCTGCAGCCAATTATCACCTGAACTTACCAAGATGGTCTCCCTCACACATTTAGCAAAACCTGCAGGAACTCACCTTGAAGGGACTCCAGATACACTCCTGCAGGCACGAAATAAAACTAAAGACTCCTTATTAATTGGTTGGAAACTCAGCGACAGCTGCTGAAAAAGTTAGGAAAACTCTCAGCTTTTCAATAGGGTTTCATGTTAGTACTGTAAATTAATGTAAATGTCACTTTAAAAGAGAATACGGAATAGAAACCTAATAAAGCAGCACAGCTCTGCAGGGGTGGTGAGTAAATTGAGGGAATATTTGATTAGATTTCAAATGCTGCTCTTTAATTTGTATGCTCTCACTTATTTCCCCCCGCCCCTCCCCAAGCTTTTCTCATCTATTACATCTGCTGGCACAGAGTGAATTTTGCAGCTGTACCTAAAAGGTCTCTCTCTGTGCTGGATGATAACCCACATTAGCTTGGACCCATGTGGTGATGGCTTCCTCCAGCCTGTGCTGCAGCAGCAGCCAGGGAGGCATGAGCAGCACGAATTCCCTCCTAGGGTGCTGTGCCTGTGACACCAGCACTGGGGTCCCCTTCACCCCTGTGCCCCTCGGGAGCCGAAATAAATGAGGGATTGCAGCCCAAACAGCCTGGAGTCACATCCCGTGATGGAAAGGTAGCTCCTCCTTTTGGCTCCCTCTGTGGAGCAGAGCCGTGTTAAGATTAAGTAAACTGTGAGCTCTCGGGGAGAGCTGTGTTGGCAGAGACCTGCAATCCCAGGAACAGGTGCTTTTGGATTAAATCAAAGAGTTTAAGCAAAATGGAATGGAGAGACTTGGTGAAAGCTCCCACGTGTTTTATGTTTCTAACTTGCAGTGCAGTTACCCAGCGAGTCAGGAGTTGGAGTCTCTTCCAACCCTGGATATTCTATGGATCCCTGGTTCTAATGGTACCAGGAACCAAGACAGTCTGCAGCTCATGTCCACAGTGGCCCAACTGCACAGGCTCAGGAGATCCCCTGGTCTCTTTTCCTGACCACCAAAACTTTCCATCGGTTTGGGACCCGCTGGGATAACAGCGCCAAGGCTCAACTCCTGGTACAGGTACATTTTCCTGCTTTTAAAAGCTCTGCTCTGGCTTGGTAGCAGCTACTGCGTAGCGCAGATAATGGTCTGAAATGTGGCCTTTATCGACTTCTCCTTCCCTCAGTGAAGTGCTGCTGTGGACTGGCTGCAGACTGGTCCCATATCAGCTGACGGGGCTCTTATCTCCTTTCCCTGAGCTTTGGCCAGACTCGCAGAAGAAACACGCTCAAAGGCTCTTCTGTCTCAGCCAGAGAGTTATCTTGGCATTGCTGGGCCTTTGCTGCTCTCTTCTCAGGTGGCATCAGTCACGTCCTTGCGGTTTGAAGGCGGAAACGAGCGCCTTCATCCTTGCACATATTATTCCTTGAGTCGAGCAAAGATTGACCTCTCTGTGTCCTTTCTATTCCCCTGCTGCTTAAGAGACCGGCAGGAAGTGATGGACTCTGTGCTTTGCTCTTGGAGATCTGAGGGCTGGTCGTGGTGTGTCTGTCAGCCTGAGCCCTCTATGCTCAGATAAGAATGCTGACAGCAACAAGCTTGTGTTCCTCAGTTCCCCAGCGTGTAGCATTTCCAACACTTTCAAATCCATCCCTTCCAGGAAGCCAGGAAGCAGTGGGACAGTGGGGGTGAGGCTAGTCAAAGTGAGGATTTTAGCAGTATTTCGTTATTCCTTACTAATTTCTGCAGGCACCACGAAGCAGTGAAGCAGCCAGGAAGAGTGCCTTCAAAATCAGGAGTTTGGAGGAGCTCAAGGTGCATCCTGATGGGTGGAAAAGCAAACATAGGAGAAGGGAACTCCCGTTAGGAGAATGCCCAGCCGTGATGAGGGAAGCACACTCCCCTCTGTCTCTGCAAGGCAGTGCCTCTGAACACGCCCATGTGGGATTTCAGTTTTAGTGTTTGCTCCTGTTGCTCTCTGAAGTGCCTTGGGACTGATAAGAATGACAAATTAACGAAGCACGGGCTCTCTTCTGCTTGAGTGGGAGAAGAGCTGGGAACAGGGAATGGGATTGCTGCTGCCATGCAAAGTTTGGCCATATGACACATCAGTTTTGCCTTATCAGGCTGCTCTGAGAGCTGTGATAAGACAGTGATGCAGCTAAGGAAAGCTGAGGCTGACACTTTCCTTATGTCCTTACCCACACAAAGGAAGTCTGAATTATTGGACACTGCCAGATGATCTGGCTTTGTCCAGACATTACCAAAATTGCTAAAATGGCCAGTTCCCTGCTAAAACACTTCCTGTGAGTGCTACACCTTTTTCCCCCAATGGTTTGTGGATTTGGTGATGTAGCCATTTGGCCATGACTCACTGTTTTACAGATCCTGTTGCAAAGCTAAATTTATAGCAAATGAGAAAAGGTCAGGACTTTCAGCAGGAACAGACCGAAGAGAAAACTTCTAATGAGTTTTTCTTGGAGATCATCAAACTGCCAAAGAAAACCTCCCAGAAAAATCAACTGTAAAGGCAAAACTTGGCTTTCTTTTGATATTCTCCTCTACACAGCCATTTTGAGCAGTCCTGAAAATCTAAAAGGGAAGATCACAGAAATGGCAATATTCTGCTCCTCTTCCCTCCCATCTCAAAGGATGGAGATGCCTTTGAAGGGCACCTGCACCCTTGCAGGAGTTTGTAGAAAACACAGTGTTGGGCAAAAGTGTAAATGTCTCCCCAGCTTGGCACTGTGATGGCAGGGAAGGACTGCAGGAAGGCTCCTTGTTTTATGCACACATGGAATTCCCTGGAGGCCCAGGAAACCCCCCTTGATGGTTCTCTGGTGGAATTGTGTGGCACCAGAGTGCCTGGGTCCTCTGTCATGGCTCTTGATTCACTTTAATTTCCTAACCCTGGCCAGGAAGAATCACAGCTACATTGTGAATAAAGTCACAGCCTCTAATTCCAACCTTCCTCCGTTCACCCCTTCCAGCATCCCTGGGGCACTTTTCTCCCACTCTGAAGATGATCTCTGCCTCCTCCCTCAGCTGTTATTCCCAAGGGCTGGACACTCCTCTTATCTCCTCCTTTCACTGTTCTCCAAAACTCGTCAATCAATCCCAATTTTTGCAACATCCAGTGGGAAGCCTCTAACCTTGTTGTCATTGAGCTGAATAATGCAAATATTAATGAGTGGAAAACTCATTAAGAGCATTCTCACTGCAAATCCACCTCTGCTGTAATACCAGGTGGCTCCTGCTACAAACAGGAGAAAAATGAGGGAGATTTTAATTCTGGCTCAACTGGAAAGCTTGTATCAGCTCCACAGCCTAGGGACTGTGTCATCCCTGTGACCATATTTTTAAGAGTGATGCTCTGCTTGCATGTTCCAGACAATATGTTTTGAAACTTATTAATCAGGAAATGTCCAATCTCTTTATGCTGAAGCATAAGCAAAACAATTACTTCAAGGCTAAACAAGGCCCACTGAAGAATCACTTGATTAAAGTGAGAATTTGCAATAAATAAATACATCAAATATTTCTTTTTTGATGCTCCAGGGGGAAAACAACTCTGATTAAGTGAAAGAAGGGGAAAAATATTTAAATTTGAGTAAGTATGATGGACTGGCTACTCTGTTGGTGTGAATCAACATAACTCAAGGGAATTCTATGGTGCTGTGACAGCTTGAGTGAGCTGAGTATTGTTTAGACTGTATCACTTCTCAATGGGAACATTGCAGCAGCTTGGAGAAAAACAAACAGAGACCACTGCTTCTTCTGGCAGGATCCATCTTTATTACACACCCTCCAGTATTTGCATGTTTCTGCTATGGGAAAGTTTAAAGAAAGTTTGGGGACGTGCAGAAGGAAAGACAAAACAGCTACACCACCAAACACCTGGCAGGGCAGAGTTCTCTGCCCCTTACCAGCCATTCACTCCAACAATCCACCTGCCAGCATTCTGGGAGGTGAAAGGAAAACATCCTCACACAGTGTTTATGGCTGCAGTCATTGCCCTGGTAAAGAAGAGAACAGAAGGCTTTTATCAAAGTTAAGATAAACGTGACAGGCTGCTTTTCTACACAGGGCTCTCCTTAAGGCCAGGATGGCTGCTGCAGGTTGCTGTTTCTACAGATATTGTCTTAAAAGAACTGGGAGGAGAATGGTTGTGTGCCATCCATTGCTCTGACATTTTCTTGCTACGCTCCTTTCTGGAGAATCCCTCCACATTCCTCTTGTTCAGGTACCCACCTTTAATCCAGGGCTCATAAGGTTTACAATTCCCAAGATGCCTGGGAATTCTAATGAACAGCAGTCAGGAAATGTCACTTCTTGAAAGTTGATGCCCAGGTGCCGTGGATCCTGCAGAACAGCAGAAGGATTTTCAGTTTCTTACGAAGACTGTAAGGAAGAGATAAGCAGTAATTACTAAGCACAAACATTTATTTAAGTTAGGAGTTGAGATGGATACTGTAAACACAGAAAAGCCAGAACATTTCACAAGATGAAAGGTCTATATTTCCAAGCTTGGAAGTTTTAGGTCTCCAAATCCCAGTTCAGAGACCAAATACATTGTGACTCAAATAACACAATTTGTTGAGCACCCACATTGTCCCTTTCTATTTGTTGTACTGCTTCTCACATCCATGGAATTCAGTGTAACACAGAGGTGGAATCCAGAGTGTTACAGCATCAGGGAGAGGTAGAAGTTACAGAGTTTAATGGTTTGCTTGTGTCCTGCCGAAAAAAGATGTAAAGGAGCCACACCCTGTCTCTGCACCTCTTGGTTGCCTTCTGACTCTGCTTTTGGGGACAAGGACTGGGTCTTACAGGGTTTTGTGTTGTGTCTGGCACAGTGGGGTCTCGATCTTGATTGGAACCTCTTGTCACAGGTGGCAGCAGAAACGGCAAAAATACAGACGGGAAAAATTGGGGGAATGTGATTATAGGATGTAACAGCACTGGAAATCCTGCTGTGAGGCAGCAGGACATCTGTGGGTTGGGAGAGCCACACTTTCAGACTGTGTTTCTGCAGTCAGCAAATTTGGGATCTGTTTTTTCACCTTTCCTTGTTGTGGAAGTGCATCACTGTCCAAAGAATTGTGCTAAATCAAAGTCTGCGGCCTTCATACAGCAATAGCACTGCATAAAAGAAAAGAGAAGTGTATCTTAAGCCATTAAGTGTATGAAAATCAGGCAGTGTTCTCAGTTACCAATAAAAAACCCCACAAAACATCACAAGAGTGTTTCAATGCCTGAACAAATTCAGCTTTTCATTTCACACAGAGCTAAGCTCAAAGTGGCCAAATACCCACATACTTATTAAGATGGGTGTTTCTTCCCCTACAAAAAAATCAAAATCTCATCATTTGCTGGGAAGAATCTTGAAAAATTTTACTCGTAAGGGTATTTTCATAGAAAATGTTTTAATATTTTTTAATTAAAAGCTGTGTTGTCCATGGCAAAAACTTAGAGTGCAATACTGATGATCTCTCTAATGTACCTATAGCACATAACTAGGCCTTGGAGTCACTGCAATAATTTCATGTGTTGCTCACCAAACGAACTGATTTTTTTGTGTTTTCATAAAACAGAGGTGTATTACATTTATGCTTTTGGTTGGAAGTAATTCCATTTTTTACCAGTTACATGGTGGGAAGAAGCAGCCAGGTAACTCAAACTGGAGGTGCCATGTGAAAAGGAATAATGGTTTAAAGTTTTTTTTCCATGATTTTTCCCTTAGGAGGATATACATAAGATAGAAGTTCTGATGGAGTGTGTTGAGAATTTTCAGATAATTTTCAGGAAAAAGCAGTTGGTATAAATTAGTAGCTGAACTTCTTTCCTGGAGAAAAGGGGGAATCTTAAAAGATCACTAGGAGTTTCCACTGCTATGTTTCAGCTTAAAAATCAAATAGAAACAATTAAATTCTCTGTATACTAAATAGAATCACAGAACAAAACCTGAAAAAAACCCCTAGCATTTCTTTTAAAATTAGAACAAAGATATTTTCAAAATAAGGCAAAAGACCTTCTATTTATGCTCAGAAAAATCAGTAAAAGAGTCTTTTTCAGTCTAGCAGAAAAAACTTCACACAGTTGCTAACTGGCACAGAAATTAATTGAGTGGATTTTTTTAAAGTCTTAATTAATTACTGGAAGATCTACCATAGGATTTTGAGAATTCAGCCTGGGTGTTTGTCTCAGGGCCAGCCCAGCAGCTCTGAGCTGTGTGTTTCAATACCTATCACTGGAGTTATCTTTACTCAATCCCTTCCTATCAATGGAAACCACGAATCTTTGACGTTTCCTGTCTCAGGCAAATAAGGGCAGAGTCCGTGGTTGGGAACATAACATCTGGTGTCAGATCCAGTGGCTTGAGATACACTGAGATATCTCGTGAGGATAATGATTTTATATAGAAGCAAATTAGTCTGACAGCTGGCGTGGGGCTGTCGCTGTAATGGCTCACAACCAATTATATGTATTTTTCTCTGTATAAGCAGTGGTTGCACACCATCAGTAAAATGCCACACGAATGAAATAAAGCAGAAAAGAACAAAAAGTAGCCCAGTCTCCAAAGTATGTGTCCCTGCCATTAAATGCTTGTTCCCTTCTGCTTCCCAGACCAGCCCGTCTCCCATCCATCCCAAGCAGAGCATGGAAATCACACCCAGTGATTTCCAGTGATTTTCAGTGATTTCCACTGATTTTCAGTGCTAGTGGCTCATCCTGGGCCTTCCTTATCATAACGTGAGCAGGAGAAATCCTGTCCCATGGCAGGAGATTAGAATTCAGTGTAGGACTGAGCTGCCCCTGGTTCAACCATGCTGATTCTGGCTTTGTTCCAAAGATTGCCTTTCAAAGCACTCAGGGGTTCCAGGTCTCCCCTCGTCCCCTTTGACGGGGCTGAGCCTTGCTGGGACTGTTGCCCCAGGCTATGTTTCTATTTTATTTGTAATCCTTTGAAAGCAATAGCCATTTCTGGCAGATGAATTATATTCTGTCGAGAAGCAGTAGGGGGATGGCTGGGACCGTCTTTCTCTCCCTCTCTCCCTGAATTCTAATTTAAAGAGAGGAAACAAGATTTCATTGAATTTTAACAAATTAACCATTAATCACTTATGAAAACCTCCTGATGAGGACATGGATCGCCTGGGTTATGAATGGGAACAGCTTCATTTTGCTGTGATTGTTCGACCAAGTTAATCCCCAGCTCTCCTCTTCACCTCCATCACGCTCCTCACCTTGTTCCCTGTCTCCCTCACTGCTGCCTGCTCCTGTCTCCTCTCCCCACCTCCACCCAGCACAGACACCTTGCTCCCTCTAGTCCTCTTCCCTGGATGCACAGCCCCTGCTGAACTCATTTCTGAAACATTTTTGATGTCATGCTGAATATGGAAATTAAGGGAAAAACAAAGTCTTCCGCTGGCTGTGTGGTGTGAATATTTATGAGGAAGCCAGCACGGAAGCTAAATAGGAGCTGTGAGGGAGCCAGCCAGCGAGGATGGCAGGGGATGGCAGCTGACAAGGGCTCATTCAGCAGCACATCCTTGGCTGCCGGCAGCATCCCAGGGAGTGGGGGCTGTGTGAGTGACAGAGCAGCAGCATCCTTGCCTGGCCAACATAAAATACTAAGTTGCAGCTGTTTCTCCGCTTCCTCTTTATTCCTCCCTTCTCCAGCTGATCAATTCCAGCCACAAAAATAATAATAATAAAAAAAAAAATCTTGGATGTTGTTCAGCTGCAGCAGACGATTAGGCCTTAAAAATCAATGTTTGTGTTCAACAGGGCTATAAAACCCAATGCTTTCCTCTGCTTATCAGATCAGGACTGGAATCAGAAAAGGCCCTTGGCTCCTCACACAAGGGGTCAGGGATGGTGGTGTAGGGGGTGAAATTCTAAATCAGGGCTCTCTCTTGTGCTGTTTCTGCTCCTGCTGCCATAATCCCACATTCAGTCTTTCCCATAGGGAGGCATTACTCAGCTAAAAACACACAAGGGCCCAGGGAATGTGTGAGTGCCAGAAACCTGGTGGGGGAAGAGATCCCGTGAGTGTGTCCACTGGAGTCAGACCCTGATGGAGATCTGAAAAATGCCGTCTTCTTGGGGTTTTCTGGCCTTAAGGATAAAGCAGACCTGGGAAGGAAACTGATCAGAAGCTGGGTTGGGCATGAATAAAACAAAAGTCCTGAAGTGAATAATCGATCTTTCTGTTTGCCCTGGGTTCTGCAGAGCCTCTGCAAGGTGATTACGCTGATAGCCGGACTGTAGGGACAGGGTTATTCCTGCTGTCAAGCACAGGATGCATGTGGGGCAAGGAGAGAAACTCTGCCTCTTCAAGCCACAGCCTTTTGTGTAATAAATCCTGATTCTGCCACGGAGATGCTGATGATTTCTAATTTACCCGGTGTCTGAACAGAATATAAAATAAAGCAACTTTTTGATTGTGGGGTGTGCGAATCCCACGTGTGACTGAGCTGTGCTGTTGTCCTGAATAACATCACAACTCCTCTCCCTTGGCTGCATGGCATCACTTTTAAGTGTCCTGAGGATGGCAGGTCCTCCCAGAAAGCATGTTTTAAATGATCTAGCAATCAACTGCCCAAAGAATGGGTGCTCATGAGCATCAGTGGCCCAGAAAGCACCATATCCAAACTATATTCAAACCATACCCAAATACAGGCCAGGCTGTTAAACCTTTGCACTGCTGGAACACTCAGCAACAACCCCACTGCAGCCACACAGAACTGCATTCTTCTTCTGTAAATTTTCCTAACCCAGACCCAGGATTTTCCCCATCCAGTACTTTTTGTCAGTTCCCCTTCAGAGTCGTCTGGACTAACCCTGCTTGTGTCCACTTGCAAACTGAGGCACGCAAATTTTTGTAAAGATGTAGGACTGGGAGGCTCCTTCCTTAATCAGAACCTCTTCCCAATGATTTATAACCCTGTCTGACTCATCTGGGAACTCTTTTCTCTTCCAGACACCTCCTGTGGGCTGTCTGTATGGCCGGGCTGGAAATTGCCTGGTCCATCTGGGTGATCATGTTAACCCTTCTCTCTGCACACATGGCACTTCTGGTTGTGGAGTTGGTGTTTTCTGCTGCTTTGCATCCTTTTCCCTCCAAACCTTCCAGAGAGGAACCCAAAAACTACAACGAGTCACAGGCCAATGGATGGACTTAAAGGCAGAAAACTGAAACAGAAAATACAAAGGCAAGAGGGTGAATTTAATGAGGTGGATGAAAATACCGATGTATAAATCCCATGGGAAAGTATGATGGAATAAATCACCAGTACCATAAGAAAAAGGGGTTCTTCTGCCTGGCTTTGTAGCAAATAAGATATCTGGAACATGCAATTTCAGAGGCTTTTAAATTAAAATTGATTAGGCCATCTATCTCCATTGATAAATGGCACTGAAATCCTATAGGCAACCGAGGCAAAATCATCCTAAGGACACTCCTAAATTTTGTGTCTTTGCTCATCCTCCAGTTCCTATGGACATTTATATGACTTGTATGGGCAAAATAAACTGGAAAAGAAAAATCAGTTTTCTTATTTTCCAGGGGAGCTCAGGTATGGCTGCAACATCAGACACTGTAAAGAAACCCGAATATCTCTGTGTTCCCAGATGTACTGCTTGGTTATTAGTCATGATTAGTCATTTTCTCAGTTGTTAAGTCACTTTAAAGATCTTTCTTTAATCACAGATTGTATTAAATCTCCACTCATTTACTTATTGCAATCCATCAGTCATTTCAACAGTGAGAATTTCAAAAAAATTTAGGAGAGCAGAATGTTTGTTCCAGATTTGTCTTCGGTTAAATGAGTAAATCTACACCAAAAGTATTTTACATGATATGTTCAATGTCTGAGTTAGTGCACATGGTTTGCATGTCCAGAAGAACAAAGTTCCATTAAAAAAAAGATTTCTGGGGGAACTACAGCTAAGTGAGATGACCACTAATGTACAAAGTAATTTAAAACTCAGTTTTTTACTTCATTATAGCTGATGAATAAAGAGCAGCCTCTAAAATATTTTTAATTCTGCAAGAGAAAGCAGTAGGCAATGAATAGAGGCTTTCTTATGATCATTTGTGAAACTACAGAGAGATAGGCAAGCAGCTTCCCAGGTAGATCATAAGTCACTAAAATATATTAATGACTTGGCTACAGGGCTGCAGAAATGGTGCAACATCCTGACAGCCCCTCAGAGCTCCTGGACATCTCTGTAGCAGAAAGCCCAAACAGCCCAGCTCAGAAGAGGCCATTATTTAAATAGCTGTCTCATTTTGTGTAATTTTGAGTTCAATGGTGCGGCAATTCTGCAGTATTAGATGTGCTGAATGATTATTAAAATCACACCTATTGAAGATTAACTATGAATTAATTATGAGAGGAATTCAGAAATTCAGACACCTTCTGAGACACGCTCAGGGGCAAGGATAGGTAAGTGTCAAAATCTGGCACAGGCTTAACCTGCTGTGAATCTCCCAAAGTGCAGGTTCTTTGCAGCATTCCCGCCGGGCAAGGACTTTGCCTGCAGGATGGAGAAGTGCAAAGACGTTCATTGCACAGCTCAGGGTACCTAAATACCAGTGCACAAACAGGATAGAACCTCATAGAAACAGGAAGAGCAAACCCCAGGATTTCACCCACTCACCTGGAGTATTCCCTAGATATCACCTATTATGGGAAGGTGTAAATAATCCCATATAAGGCCACAGACCACAATCTTCCCGGGCCATTGGTCAAGAAGGTCACTGACCCATGGTCCTCTTTTCCAGCCCATCTCAGGTGCCCTGGAAGTGTTTCCATGGTTCCCACCGGGCCTGGGGAAGATGCTTTTGTAGGCCTTCAGGCCTGCTCTTCTACAACACCCATGGTGGAACCCTACAGTTCTTCTTCATCTCAGCAGCTCTCCAGGACAAGTGATTTCTTGTACTCCAGAGGGCCATGTCTAGCAAGGCAGAGGAGTCCTGCCCTGGGTGTGTTATTTCTTTTCCCTGATGTGGAAGGGAGTCCTGATTAGCTGGGATGAAGAGAATGCCACCTCCATCGAGTCGCAGTGAGTCCCTGCAGGGACATCTGAGGCACTCAATCCCTGAAGGAGATAACAAGCTCATTGTGGGACGGAGACCTTCATGTCCCATCAAACCCGAATTTGCAGAGTAAATTGCAGACTTTGGTGATGGTTGAGGTGTTGAGTTGTCCTTCACAGCTGCAGCAAATCAGCGCCTGTGCCGCAGTGAGGCTTCAGCAGCTTGGCATTGTATGGCAGCCACCTTCTCCAGGCTCCCTGTTCCTCCTTCCCTTCACCTCCCAAGTCTGCTGGGACTCCTTTTCTGCTGCCAGCTCCTTACAGGTGTCACTCAGGCACTGTGGCAGGAGGGGCCTTTGTGCAGGATCAGGCAGATGGACACAAAGGGTAGAACAGCTCCAGATGTGTCTGTGCACACCAACGAGAACTCATCACTCATGTTTGTCTGCAGAAGGCTGTAGGAAGGCAGCCACCAAAAATCAGACAGCCTGGCTCAGGGAAGGGGCCTCTGCTGGTCTCTGCAATGTGAGGGACATCAGTCATTCCTCAAAAAGGAAAAGCTCTGCACTGTGCTCTGGAGCCTGGGGAGGGAAAGGGAAGCTGCAGGTATTTGTGGCACTTTGGTCACAGTTTCCTTGGCTGCTTGCAATAATTCAGCCCTACAGCTCCTCATGGACAGTGAAATCTCTGTTGTGTCTCCATTCCATCCCAGTTTCTCAGCATGATAAAGGATGGAGTGAGCTCTGACAAGCAAAGGGCAGCAGGTTAGAAGCTGCTGGAGACTCCTGCCAGTGGCAGCTAAGCAACTCCAGAGAGATCTAAAGTGACAAACCCCTTTTTAAGCTGGCTTCATCCCCAAAGTAATTTCTGAAGTTGCAAGATCTTGGGGAGAAGAGGGTCACGTTGTCAAAAAATCCCAATGGATTGAAGTTGAGACCTTTCCTTTGCCAAGAAAGCTCAGTGGCAGGGCTGTAAAAATCTGGACCTGCATTTCCTTGCTCCATTATGTGAGCCGAGAAAGAAAATGCAGCTTTTTCAAAAACCAGAGAATTTACTTTTTAAGCCCACACGCTGAAAGCCACAGTGTGAGTGTGAACTACCAAGAGGAGTGGGCAGTGCTCTGTGTGTTTGGTCCCTTCTCTGCCTTCAACCAAACTCTCCCTGGTGGTGAAGATTTCATTCACTGCAATGACACTCACAGAGACATGGAAGAAACAAGGGCAGGGTGGGCACTCAGAGTTCTTGTCTTGCCTCTTCAGTGATGTTATGGAACTGCTCTGGAGCCAGCTGTGATGTGCAGGTGTTCCTCAGGCAGGGCACAGCTCACTGCAGCAGCACAGCCTGTTCACCCCTGCCACCACAGAGTCTGCTTTACCTGTTGTACTTCACCTGAATGCCCGGAGATACACGAGAGCCAGGCCAGACCTTGTCCATTAAAAAACATCTTCCAGCTGGCAGGAGTTTAGGCTTAGACCCAGAGTGTCACCACCTGATATCCCCACCCTCACCACGGGTGACCTCAGGAGCATCCAGCTGTGAGCAGGCTGGGATTTTCCATTGGTGTCCTTCCTCTTCTTGCCACCCTGGTCCTCCTCAGCCCCGTGGGAGTGTGGGGAGATTTGTGGCAGAGGATGTGCAAATCCACTGCAGTGGCAGCAGGATGGAGAGCAAATATAAGGACACCTATACATGGCATTTTAAAAGAAAATGGGCTGTACTGAGAAGGTGTTCCTAAGCCATCACACTGGAGACATGCAGGAATTAAAATTGCAATCACTACTATTTTTTCAGGAATTTTTTTCCTTGTCCAATTGTGAAATGGCCCTGAAAGAAGCCCAGCTGGAGATGCATATACTGTATTTTCTCATTAGAGTTTGGCTGTCCCCTCCATCTCCTCCTTACTGTTTCAAACTGTCTCCTAAGCAAAATGTGAAGCCACCAGTGTTCCAGTGAGTTCAGCAGTTGGCAGAATGAATTTGTTCATTGCTAATTAAAATAAAAGATTTCTGAGATGTTTTGCACTTTGGTTTATTAGTTTTCCTGTGTAATAGCAAATCGGAGCCCTTGTGACACTGTCAGCAGAACTATTATTATTATTATTATTAATTTATTATTTAAAGTACACCTTGTGACTCATTTCCTATGTTAGTGAATCTTTCACCATCTTTTAAAAACTAATAGCAGTCATTTTCTGAAATATTATTCCAATCCAAATGTTAAAATAGAACCATATGAAGCCAATTAAATAGACTGTGTGTTAATCTGAGTTACTTCAGCTCAGCTAAAGAAAAAAAAATAAAACAACTATTGTAAAGCAAAGATGCAGACTTCAGAAATCTGGAGATTCTGCCAGCATTCTCTTGGGATTTTAAATTTCAAGGGGAAAAAATTGTAAAAATATCATCTTCCAAGCTAAGTTTAGGAGCAGAGATGGATCCAAATCTGGATGTAAGACTGCAACTCCAGTCCAGGCTTTATGTGAATCCTTAAAAGATCAGAAAATTTCAGTTTTAATCCCTCTACTATTTAGTGCTCTTAGCTGTTTTTGTTCTTACTCAGGGTGAAATAAAAAACACTTGATCTGGTTTGGTTGCCTCCACCTGAGAGTTTTATGTCAGCTTCTGCGTAATTAGCACGGAGTTCCCAGGCAGTGCTTCTGAAGCTGCTGCCCCTGCCTGCAGAAGTCAAGGAGAGAAGAAGCAACCCCACCAGGAGGAGATGGGGCTGGCCAGGCTGGCAGTGCTGTCCCTGGGCACGGGGATCAGTGCCAGCCCCTCTTCAAACACCACCAGCCAGGCACTCCTGGGCCTCACATCTCTGAGCCCAGGTCTAAGCTGATTTAACACAGGATGAGTTTTACCTGCTTTCATTCTAACCTGCTTTTTAGCTCCGAGCAGGATATGCTCTGCAGTTCTTGTTTAACTCGATTTGGGTGAAACTTTGCAAATACTGAGCCTGGAGGAGAGAGGTGTGAGCTTGAGGAATGTTAGGTGAGAGTTTCTCTCGCCTGATGGGGTGATCACACCTCATCCCACTCATCCTGTGTACAAGAGGGAGTCAAGTCTCTCACAGGTAAATCAAACCACTGATAATATGAATCACTTTCTGAAAGAGGGAAATTTAGGTTAGATACTAAGAAATTCTTCCCTGTGAGGGTGGGGAGGCCCTGGCACAGGTTTTCCAGGGAAGCTGTGGCTGCCCCTGGATCCCTGGAAGTGTCTAAGGACAGGTTGGAGGGGGCTGGGATTAACCTGCGATAGGGAAGGTGTCCCTGCCCATGGCAGGAGGTTGGAACAAGGTGATATTTAATGTTCCTTCCAACTCAAACCGTTCTGGGATTCTCTGTTTGCCTTTTTTTGTCAACACCTAGAGAAAAATACAAAAGCTACAACCCAAACCACAGCACCTCCCCAAAAGGCCCAGCATCATCATTGTAGAAAAATCGAGCTCTTTTTAAAGGCTTTTTCACGGTTTTTCAGGTCAGGATGGAAAGGCTCCTTGAAAACCATCCTCCAATGCTCCATCCCTGGCTTCTTGGGCTGAGGACTGAGGCAGAAAATTTGGGATGCAGCATCTTCCTCCGTTTCAGGGAACGGATCCGGGTTGTGCCCCAGCCCCGCAGCAGGAGCTGAGGGATGCTGCCGAGCAGCACTCCTGGCTGCAGTTATTTATATTCCCTGAACAATGTTGTTTACACAGACTGCATGAATGCAAATCAACGTGAGGAAGTGCTGGAGCCAGTGAGGTGTGCAGCAGGAACAGGCTCCCGGGATTGGTTTTAGTAATGTAGTGTTAACACAGCTACACATGGCTACACACACTTTCATATCCAAGTGAGGGAGAGGGCGAGGGAACGCTCATTACCTGGGACACTGGCCGAGTCCTTGTACCTTGACAAGAGATAAAAAATAAAAACGGACTTCATTATCACAGCCTGCCTGTCAATCACCTGCTGCAGCACCAAGCCTGCCTCACATTTCTCCCATGGAGAGGTTCCTGTCTCCGCTGGCCAGGAAGGGGAGCTGGATGTGGGAAAGGAGACAGAGCAGGTAGCATAAGGAGCAGCACCAGTCTGCTGGCTGGCTGCCCTCGTGCCCGGCAGCACTCCTGCATTCCAGCCCAGCCTGCTGGGAAAGGCTGGCTCTGTGAAATGAATACCATGCAGGAGGAGATGGGGGTCTTCTCCTTCCTCTGGGCAAGGGATGCCCAGTGGGTGACACCTGGGTCCTCCAGACCCTGTGGGTGGTCTTAAAGGGTGGCCTCAACCAGCTGCCCTCTAACATTCCCCATCTGAATCCACCACTCCCAGTTTGAAACTGCTTGAGCCGTAGCTTTCTGATATTTAGGTACCACATTTTTCCCCCAAGGAAACCCAGGCACTGTCTTTGGAGATCTTTAGGGATATTCCCTGTTTATTTGTTTTTTTTTTCTCAGTAAAATGGGGTTAATGATGCTTCAAAACAGGTTTGCCAATGTGCTGCCAAGATCTCTTGAGTGGCGTGACCTTTTATTTAACCCGTCAGCGTCAAACTGTCTCTCATTCCATCACCATGTATTCTCAGGAGGCTTTGCTGGCGATCCCGTCTTTCTTTTCCACAGTACAGTAAAACAATAATAGTAAAAATTATTAAAACAAGTTCCTTGCTAGTTTATGGTAATTAAAAGCAATAAATATTTCTGCATGCAATACTGTAGAACTTGACTCATTGGTGGGTCAATACTGCTTTCCTGGCGAGGCTGGGTAATAAATCTTTATTCCTTTTTGAGTGGAAATAAGGATGGGATTTTATTCATGAATTCTGTGACCCATTGAAGTGACATTTTCAAAACAAACACTCCAGAAATGAGGAGTTTTCTCTGCAGAGTGGGTTAATCTGCTCTCTTCTCAGCGTGTCTCTTTCATACTGATGATTTGCCCGATGCCTTTTTAATCCCAGCAGCAACTTCTCAGCAAGAAGGAAGAAAACTGAAATAAGACAAAGCAGCTTGGTGAGAGCTGAGCTGCCTGTGCTGGGCAGGGGCACAGGGGTGGGGAGGATGGTCTGGAAGGGCTCTCTGCAGATGTGGCTCACTGGGCACAGCTGGTGCTGCAGATCCACGGTGAGAAAGGGGTGATCAAGAGCAAACTCATGTAAGCACAGTTAACTGTTGGGAGACAGCAAATGTTGATTCCTACAGCAAATGTTAACTACAAAACCTAAGAAGCCGGATTTGCCCTAATCTTGTCAAGATAGAGGGACCAAGGATCATCTCAGAAACCGCTGAATCACTCTACGGAAGATCACANTGTAGTAGGGAGCACCGGGGTGTGTGTTCAGAGGGGAGATCCCCACACACCTGACACCAAATAAAGCAAATACCCGCTTCTCTGACTCTGCCTCTGAAGTGTCTCCTGGCCCGGTTTTGGGTGATTCAGGGGTCCGGTCACTCTCTCACTCGTGCCGAGGCCGGGGCTGGCCCTCAAGTGCCAGCCCTGCACGGCCACAGAGCAGTTGGCCTTCATCAGCTCCTGGCACTGCATTGCTCTGAGCCCAGATCACACAGCAGCTCTTGGTGCTCGTCTGCAATCACCTTCATTTGCCTGTGTCGTCTACGGGCACGGGGGCTCTGTGGAGAGGGGTTTATAAAACAAACTGGTAACATGAAGGTGGAGAATTCCCACAGAGTCCTGCTCCCTCGGACACTGCACAGCACCAGGCAGGCGCTGGATGGGGACTCGGGGGTGTTTTTCTCTCTCTAGGAGGCTGCTCTTTCTTTGGAGGAGCCTAAGCATAGCAAGAGGCCTCTGCTCCAGGAGTAATTGCCAGCTGAGCATCTGCTCCTCATTTTACATGGGCATGGAGTGACAGGACAAGGAGGAAAGGTCTGAAACTGCCAGAGGGCAAGGTTGGGTGGGATACTGGGAAGAAATTTCTTCCTGTGAGGGTGGTGAGGCCCTGGCACAGGGTGCCCAGAGCAGCTGTGGCTGCCCCATCCTTGGAAGTCCAAGGCCAGGTTGGATGGGGCTGGGAGCAACCTGGCACAGTGGAAGGTGTTCCATCCAGGGCAGTGGGTTCAACAAGACAGCTTTAAGGTCCTTTCCAACCCCTTGCAAACTGTTCTATGATTCTATGATTAAACTGTGTTCTCAAAAGGACTTGGGGCCAGGTTTGCACACCAGGTTTGGTCTGAGCAGTGTACCTGCTGTCTGCAGTGGAGTGCCAGGGAGAAGGAAAGAGCTTTCCTCCCTGTGGAACACACGGATCAGTGACATTTCTGAGCAGCAGGTTCTCTTCCCCACAGAACTTGGTTTTTTTCTGAGGTCAGCTCCCATTGCCATCAATAAGACATCACTCAAAGACAAGCAGTTTGGCCCAATTTGCCCGTTTCACAGGCCAGAATTCAGAGCTCACTGCTTTCCTGAAGAGCTGAGAGCTGGCAGCGCCCTCAGAAGTCTCTTGCTCACTCTTCCTCCCCCGTCATCCTCACCGCAGGGTTTGTCAGCCCAGGACGTGCTCAGGTGTGCTGTGAACGTGTGGCACAGTGACTGCAGAGAGGTGCCAGCTCTGTCCGTGCCATTTTTGAGAAATACACCCACATTCCTGCCTACCTGAACACCTTCAGCTTTTATAAACACCCCCAGCTAAGAGGGCCGGGCGTGGTGCTCACTGAAATCCATTCACATTAAAGAGATGGGCCAGGAGGGTTCGTCCCTCCTCCCTCTCCCAGAATCACCCAGGGAGCTCAGCCACGGGTTGGGAGCAGCTCTGCCATCACCTTCTTCCCTACTCAGAAGGGTTTTCTTCGTCTTGCTGGATATGAAGCCCATTCAGGCCTCACAGAGAGGACACTTGAGGCATTTTGACCTCCTGAAGTGGCTGGAAGGATGCAGGGATGTAGGACCAGCCAAGCCTCCCTTCTGATGGGACAGAGCTGTTGTCTGGTGCTCCTCATTGGAGCTGACACTTGAAACAAAAGAGACTGGACTGGAACAACACTTCCTCCCTATATTCAGAGCACTGAAGTGGCAGGAGCACTCACCAAGATTAATTTGAGTTATTTTAATTATGATTCTCTCCTCTCTCTCCCTTTTCCCTCCTCCTCTCTCACATACGCTGTCTGGACAGGGAACTGCAGGTTTTCTTCCACTTCGGATTAATTAAAAAGGAAAAGTCAATAAGTTTCTCAGCAATTACTGTCTTTTCCATCTGGTCATTTGAGACAGTAAGGGGCTCAGAAATTGAATTTCAAGATGAGAAAATCATGTCTCATGGATCCTAGCACAAGGATGAATATCTGCATTTTCCTCAGCCTGCCACCACATCTGGGAGAGAGCAAGAGGCAACACAGGTGGGGGACTGGAGGTGATAATGACAAACTTTGACTGCCCTGGGTTTTATTGATGTTTTCTTTACCAGATAAGGTGACTGGATGTTATCACAACTCTAATCCAAAGCCCTCATCCACAGTCCTTGTAAGTCAATGTAAATCTTTCTACTGGCATCAGTGATCTTTGGATCAGACTTCACCTGATGCCTGCAAATGCAACGAGCTTAATTCAGCTGTAAGGTACAGCTGCTTCCCAGATTTCTACTGTGAATATCAGCTCCTGTTCCTTTGTTTTCAGACTGTGTAAGGACAGTAAAACACACCACAGGTTTTAATTTCTTGTTTGTTAGAATATACCAGAGCTGGAATGGAGAAAGAGTGGAAATCCAGAAGGTGGGGAAAGGAATTAAAATAAGCAGAGGCCAAAAGAGAGTGATAGAGGAGGGAAGAATTAGAAAAGAAAACAAGAAGCCACCTCACTTGGTTTTGTTTTGCAGTGGAGCTACACCATGCAGCAATGAGTGCATTCATCCCCTCTCCTTTCAGTTTAAACTCAGCAGAAGCAGAACTTCAGGTTTATTTTCACATTCCCGTAGAGGTGTTTTCTGCAAGTATTTCTTGGAATGAAAAAGCAGAAAAATGAGAAAAAAACCCCAACCTTCCAAATGCTGTGCGTGCTCTTCTGCTAACAAACCCAGTTTGCCCCAGAGGCCCTGCTGGGTGTGAGCGACGCTCCCTGCAGCTTTGTTTAGGAAAGTTCCATTTGCTTCTCCCTCAGCGAGGCCATTAACAGCCTTTTCCCAGAAGTGTTGAGTCTCCTTTTGTTTACCTGAAATTGCTGGGGATCAAAATAAATCTCCATTCAACGAGTAAATAAATAAATGAATACATAAAAGGGGGAGAATCAGAGACAGTTCTACTGGGAAAAATAATACAGTCCCAGGGAAATAAAGCTAAAACCTGGGAGGCTGGGTCCATCACACAGTGCTCTGTGCAGCTCCTGGCTGGTGTGAGCCTGGCTCCCAGCAAGACTGATTGCACTGTCACCAGAAACAGCATGTAAAAAATTGTGCCTCATTTTATTAGCTGGAAAACAGTGTTTAATGCTGCTGGAGCTGCAGCTTAGGGTAAACGATGGACGTTTCCTCTTGGAAAGCTGTCGGGGCCGGTGATGCCATCGTTTCTCCAGGAGTTTGATTCACACGGGGCTGTGGCTGTCAAGAGTTTACGGTCAGTTTTCTCTCTCTTGCCTCCCGCATATCCCGTCCTCAGAGAGTTCCAGAGCTTTAGGACTGTTCTGAGCCAGGAGAACTCGTGGATAGGAGGAGGCAGCCACCAGCCCTGGTGGAGGATTTTCCTCATGGCACAGCAAATCCATACCGGTGACAGTGAGAACTGGGATTGATCCTCAGCTGATAACAGCAGCAAAGGTTAAAAGCTCTGCCTGCACCCTGTCACTGTGGAATGTGGAGAAGCCCAGCCTTCCCTGAGTTGTGTCTTTCACCTCAAGGATCCTGGAACCCTCCCCTGCAGCTGGAAAAGGTGTCAGGTGGATCTGTGCTCATTGATACTTTATTGTCACCTATTAGACTTGTATTATAATGCCTATAATTTTAGTATCCTAATTTCTGTGATTTCTAGGTGTGACAGTACAGCACACAGCAGCGTCTGCAGAACAAGGGATGGAAAGGAGATCTGAGGAGTGAGATGTGCCAGCACTGGAACCATTTCCCAGTTCCTGTGTGCCTGTGTACCCCAGGGCAGCAGATTCAGGGTGAAGGCACAACAGCCACATGGGGAAGGTTGTCTGCTTAATTCAGTGATTCATGGAGGGTTGTTTCTCTCCAGGAAGGTCTGCAGGGTCAGTCCTCCCTGTTCCCACTGGAGATGGGTGAATCTCTGCTCTTGCCAATCCACAGCAGACAATGAACACGAATTTTCAGCTGAGTTCAGGGGAAAAATGTGACTCACTACTGGTTTTCTGTCTATAACGCTGGAGTATTGAGCTTCCTGACAGATATCCCGTGATTCCTCACAGAAATCCAGTCTCCCTCTCCTCCTGCAAGTTGGCCACTCACTAATTGCAAAATTCCCAACTGCTCTTCATTGCTGAAATATCTATTTATGAACGTCTTCAGAGAATGGCAGTCAAGGCTGCTGAGCTGCTCACAAACAGTTCATTGAAAACATCCAACATTCTAAGTCTGAAATCCAGGCTCTGTGGATGGTTACATGAGCTGTATTGTGTTATTTCTGATCCCTGGCTGGGCAGGTTGTGTAACTAATCACATCAGAACCAGCATCCATTTTGAACTGCATGTTCATGTGTGTAATTTGGAATATGCTTTTGGAAAATATTAAGCTATTTGAGTTCCAAATTGACTTTTGATGAGTATTCGCACTAGCAAAGCTCATTTGCTGGAATATTTGTGGACAGCAGCCATAGAAACAGACCAGGAGATTCAAGGCAAATTTGTTCAGGACTTCAAATGAATATACACAGACTTCTTTCTGCAGTATTCACTCCCCATTAGTCATGTTGCAGTAATACCTGCACCACACACTTACAACTGAGTTACCCTTCCCACTGCAAGGCTGGGGCTGGGAGATTTATTAACTCGGTGCTGTCAGAATGGATTTGACTGAGATTTTTAATACCAAGTTCCCAGCTTGGAGGGACACTTTTTAATTCCATCCCCTCACGCCCCCTCCCCCTTCCCTCTGCCAACCATTACAATAATTTAAGCAATTGATCACTTGTATAGCTCAAAAGCCTGGGCACAGAAGAAAAGGAGAGGGAAGTGGTGGCTGCGGGGACAGTCAGGGGATTTCAAACACTGAAACAGAGAAGCTCCACATTCTCTCTGAGTTGACTTTCTCGTGCTCAGTGAGAATCCCCAGAAGCGTGAGTAATCGAAGAAAATGCTCCAGAGGTGAAAATGAAAGGACAATATGTGAAATCTCATTTACAAGGAGGAAGCAAATGAGGCAGGATCCAAGTGCTATATAGCCAAGCAGGCTCTAAATCAGCATTTTTAGCAGCGACTTGGCAGGTGGATTTCACCTCTCACCAAGCTCTCCCTGTGTTAGTCAACAGGCCAAAATGTGTCCTTTGTTACATTCAAACAACTCTCAGCTAAATGTACTGAATTTAAGGAATTTAGCAGCCACAGCCGTGAACAGAATGTGCCTCAAAGAGATCTGGCAGGGAAATTTCACTTCTCAGGAATCTTGCCTAAAGCAAAACCTCTCTAAAACCCTCTGGTCCTGTAAACCTGAACATCAAACGTCCTCTCAGTAAGATGCCATCCAGTTGTGCTCTCGCTGGAATTGCCTACAGCATTGCTCCACAGCTTCCAGTTTTCTCCAGTTCATTCCGCTCCACCCCATCCCCAGCATTTCCTCCATGCCTGCGTTTTCCACATCCCTTTTGGACTTAGTGCAAGCTGGCTGGCACCAGGAATTTTTGTGGGGTCAGAGACCGGTGGTTCAGCTCACCAAAACTCAGGACAGAGCCAGAACCCTGGGGCTGCTCTGGGGCTGTCGTTTCTCCAGCAGCTCAGTCAGCCAGAGGATCCCGTGGTGGGATTGGCACACGTGGACCTGTCCGTGCCGTGCTGGACCACTGCCTTTGTCTCTTGGCTTTTCCCTGTGTCCCTCAAGGCCCCACCAGTGCCCTGCACGCTGTCAGGTGCAGCATTCACACCGGGCAAGGGCTTTGCATGCAGGATGGAGAAGGGCAAAGACGTTCATTGCACAGCTCAGGGTACCTAAATACCAGTGCACAAACAGGATAGAACCTCATAGAAACAGGAAGAGCAAATCCCAGGATTTCACCCACTCACCTGGAGTATTCCCTAGATATTACCTGTTATGGGAAGGTGTAAATAATCCCAGATAAGGCCACTGACCACAATCTTCCCGGGCCATTGCTCAGGAAGGTCACTGACCCATGGTCCTCTTTTCCAGCCCATCTCAGGTGCCCTGGAAGTGTTTCCATGGTTCCCACCGGGCCTAGGGAAGACGCTTTTGTAGGCCTTCAGGCCTGCTCTTCTACAACACCCACGGTGGAACCCAACAGTCAGAGTCCCAGGCCAAGTCCCTTGAGCTCACAGAGGAAGAGGAGCTGTTTTTTTCATGGTGCATTGTTCACTCTAAGCACTGACTGAGCCCTGTACTAACAAAACACCGGCCCTGCACACATCAACCAACCTGTCACAGCACCTCAGCACACGAAGAGGCAAAACAGTGCCGGGGCAGGGTCCCAGAATTACCTGTTGGCTTCCAGTATCGCTGTGGGGAATCGCTGTTCTTACTCACACAAAGGTGGCTTTGCATTTTCTGTTCGGAGACTCCTCTGCACTTTGCAAGAGTTATTTCCATCATTCTCTGGAATGGAGAGACAGAGGCATTAAAAAGTTAAATCATGCATGCTAAGAAGGGAACAGAGTTCACCTGAGGCAGAAATAAGGCTTAAACTAAAGGCATCTAATAGGTGTTTTTCTCTTACCACCAGTTCATTCTGCCTTAGACGAAGGTAAAAATGAAAAGAGACCAACCTCAGCAAGAACCCTGCCCCATCCTCCCTGATTGCAAGCAGGCACAGTGAGGAAAAGTCCATACCAACCATATTCCTGAATATCTGTTTTGAAAAAAATTAAACCCTATAGCAGAAAATACATTTCAAAAGTCAAGTTGCTTTTTCTTCCTGCGAGAATCCTCCCTTCCACTGAAGAGGGCTGGAGACAGGTCCCAGGGGCTGCCCAGCATCCCCTGAGTGCCTGTGACCCTTTTTGTCCCTTGTGGGCATATTAAACAAGGAGACTTTGTCTGCCAGGGACATGGGCTGTGTGCAGCTGGACATCTAAAGGGGTTTCTCTGACCTGAGACTTCTCTTATTCCTCTGGCATTTTCTGCAATTACCCCCAATCCCTGACCTAATGTGGCTGGTGCATTATTTGTTTTTTTTTTTTATCTGCTCACACTGGACACAGTCCACAAAAGCTCTTATTCAGTTAATAGAAGAAAAAAACAACACAGGGATGGGGAAGGGCTTTAACTCCTCTGCTTTGCAGGAGATGATGACCAAACATGCTTCTCTAGGTAGGTTTGGAGCTGTGGTTCTTCCAAGGGCACTGCCCTGCAGATCCCAATCCCACACCAAACCACATGAAAGAGGCCTGACCTTGGCTAATCCCAGGGATTTTTGTACTGCAGAGATTGGTCAAGGGGTTCAGCACTTCCTGGCATGGATTAGCTCCTGGGTTTGTAGTTTGTGTGTGAAACTCCCCCTCTCACCTGCCCCTCTTTGATGTGTGCTGATGTAGCCAGGTATGTCCTGAGGCTGAGAAAGCTGAAGGGAGGAAAGGTTTGTTTTGGCATGAAGCCTTGGCCACATTTGGTCCTAAAAAAGGATTATTTTTTTCAGTTTTTCATGAGACTCTGGGGTGTACTTGGCTCTTAGAAGCTACGTTTGGTCAGGCTGAGTTATTGCTGTTCAGTCCTCGGAGATGGCCTGGGGAAGGTTCTGGGCTGGAGGGGTTGTTTTCTGCAGAGCTGTCCCCAGGGCAGAGAAAGGAGCAGTGGGAATGGGGACACCCCAGAGCTTTTCCTTCAGCTCTCTCTTCACTCTGTCTGCAGAAACCAAGGGAGGGACTTGCTGCTGTTGCAGTGACAGGAAATGTCCCCAGTGGCACCAGCAGCTCAAAGCAGACACTCCTCTATCACTGTGTCAAATAAACCCTGATCTTTAACATCCTGCAGCACCAATTCCAGGGCTGAAATACTTTGGGGTGACTTTGGCAAAGCCACCCTGCACCTCTGAGCAAGGGATGAAACCACAGCCTGGATTAAGCCAACCCCCAAGGCTCCACAGCTTCTGGGCCTGCAGTTCACAACGTTTTACCCAAATATTCTCATTCAAAAATACACCAGCAAGTATTCCCAATGCTGCAGCTTTCTCTGTGAGCAAAGAACTTGGGAATAAAATTCTAAGGGAACAGGAATATTTTGCAAAATGACACCACATGTAATAGAGTTTTTATGCTCTTCACTTTGAAAAAATATGCATTTAGAAGAGTTCAGTGGATGGGAATGTGCTTATTATGTGGGCAATGCCTGTAGTTAGGTGGATAATGGGGATCTCAGAGCACGGCTGGAATGTGGAACCTGCAGCTCCTTGAGGCAGGCATTTGTTCCATGCTCAGACATTCCCAGCACAACAGGGTCCTGGTGCAGGACTGAGGGTCCCTCTGTGTTGCTGGAATACAGATCAATGATGGGAAGAAGGTCTTTAGTATTCAATTTCATCCTGCTAAGTGTCCCAGTTTTGAACAGGGAATGCAATAATCATAATATTACAAACTGGCAACATGATAACTGTGGGTGAAAATGCAGTTTTGTATGATAGGAAGATTTTTCATGTTAAAGCCAAGAAAAAGCAAAATATTCTTTCCTCTTCTTTTTTCTTTTTTTTCTCACTCCTTTTTCCTTTTTTCTCTCTCCTTTTTCTTTTTCTTTATTTTTTTTTTTTTTGGTGTAATTTAACTTAGGTAAATGAAGAGGATCTGACCCACGCTTTATTTTAATGTTAAATTAATGGCATGGCTGAGTCACCAGATTGTTATTAAAATGACAGAGCTGCATGGCTGCCCATGCTAATAACACCTCTTTCAAAGCTCAGCTGCCTTTAATGTGCACCTGAGAGAACAGGCAGGGGCATGGTGCAGCTGGGGAAGTCAGAAATGCAGGTTTGAAACAGCCCTGCCTCACCTCAGGGTCTGGGGAACAGGGATGTGTCACCATCCTCATCCTCCTCCTCCAGCCAGGGGATGACCAGGAGCTGTCCACCAGCTGGTTTTGCTGCTTGTTGTTGTGTCAAGTTTTTTACGTGTCTTGGTGGCTTCTGTTTAATGTGAAACCTTTAGAGCCCAGACCTCCACCACAAGAACTGGGTTTTATTTGGTTTTATATCTGCTGTTATCTGTAGTAGTCTCATATCTCGTCATGGGTTGATCACGTGAGGAGAGGGTGGAACAGAAGTTTGGGTCCTGGAAGCATCTCCTTGGTGGGGAAGAGAGGGGACATCTCAGTGTCTCTTCCATCCTCTTCCTCCTGGGTCCTCTGCTCAAAGTGTTGGCCTGGCGTGCTGCAAACCCTCCTGTGCAGGTTCTTGTGCCAAATCTCATGCAGGGTCCTGCTTTCTGGCTGAAGAAGGGCTGGAACTGCTCTTCTCAGACAGGTGTGGAGCTGGAGCTGGTGGACATCTGCTGTGCCAGGAGCATCTGCCCTCTCCTCACCCACACCGGGGAGTTGGCAGCAGGAAGGGGCTGCCTGGGAGACCTTTTGGTCCCTGAATTAGAAATACCTGCCAGGTAAATGAGGCTTTAGCTTCATCCTTTGGAGAAGGATGTGTCTGCCTTTGATTAAATCTCCCAAAACCAAACAGGGAAATCTTTTTGTACCCTTTCTCTGCGCCCTCCCTGTGCATGTGTCCCCTCGTGGCTTTAGCTTTGCAAAGGAACCACCAAAGCACCATGGACTCCATAAACCTGGATGCTTAA
This sequence comes from Daphoenositta chrysoptera, assembly GCA_013397915.1. Classification (NCBI taxonomy): domain Eukaryota; kingdom Metazoa; phylum Chordata; class Aves; order Passeriformes; genus Daphoenositta; species Daphoenositta chrysoptera. The sequence goes on along the minus strand of VZRO01005755.1, from coordinate 78,625 downwards.
TAACCCTCAGGTTGATAATTTACCACACAACTAATTATAAATTTTTCAAGGCTCCCTTTTGTGCCTTTTCCCTCTTGTCTCCTTTTCATTTCCTGTGTCCAGGGTCTTGAAATCCTTGGGCTTGACACGATAATTGATGGCTTCTGGCTGTACAAACATAAAACCTGGAATCTAAATAGAACCAGATGGAGCTTGTATTGTATTGTGTATTTTTCTTAAATAAGGGAAAGATTTATAAATTGATGAAATTTATTGTTAATAAGAGAACATTGACCCTTTATAATAGTCTGTTGTAATTGAAAAACACCCAGGAGTAGCCTGCTCTTGGGTCATGTTTGTGCTTTGTTTTCCATTCGCTGCTCTCCTGAAGAGTTCACACAGATGCTTTGTGTCTCCTGTCTCTGGCTGGGCTCTGTGTGTCACATTCACTCTCACTACAAGCTGCTGAGCTCACAAATACCAGCCTCTTGCAGCCAAAATTACTGTTCTGGGTAAGTCTGATCTAAACTCTAAATGAGGCCAAGACCCTCTGGCTAAAGAAGGTCAAAACCTGGCCTGGAAACTTCAGTAATGCTTGAAACTGTCAGGTGCTGGGAAACAGGGAGCTCTTTTGGGGATGTCAGTGGTAAAGTGGGAGCTTCAGGCAGCCACATTTGGGGATGATTCACCCTTAGCAATAAGAGACACATCATCCACCATAGCTACCTTAGACTTCCTCACAGCTTACACTCAGGTGTAGGAGCAGGCTCAGGTTTCAGGGTTCACTGGGGTGGAAGCAGGTTGGTCATTACCTGTATATTTAGGTTTATCACCAGAATTATCAGTGTATTTCCCTGGGGACATTACCAGGAAAGCTGATGGTGTCCCCAGAAGAAGAGAAGTGTTTCACAGCTGTGTTTCTCCTTGATTTTCACTCCATCAGTCTTTGCACAGAGATTCCCTCAGTAGCATGTTCAGCTCCTTGGAGGCCTTGAAGAAAGATAGATGCTGTCTGAGCCTCCTTATGCTTCAGTCCTTGGCATATTTTTTTTGTTTGGTTTGGTTGATTGTTTGTTTGTTTTCCTATTTGTTAAACCTTAGAATTAGTAACAGTTTAATTTTGTGTCTCTAGCTAGCTTTTATCGTTTCAGGTTTTTAGCTCTGGATACACTCTATGGTGTAGCAAATGAGAGGTCTGGAATCTGCAGGATCTCGTTTTTGTTCCTTCTCCAATTGCTAAATATCATTTAGCAGCTTAATTAGCTTTTCTGTGCCTCAGTGTCTTTAGCAAGACCACAGTAACAGTGACTTGGCAGAGTGCTTGGAGATCTGTGGATGACTCAGAAATCAGGGCAGGAGGGGAATGTTCCCCTCTTGCCCCGGCTCTTTGAGGAGCCTGGTTTGATGCAACAGCGCGAAGAGCTCAGAGGAGCAGGCTGTCACCTCAAAGTGCACAACAAAAGCAGGTTCTCAGCCTCAGGTGTCACAGAATTCAGCCCTCACCTCTCCAGGGTTCTGGTTCTCTCTGACTCACAGAGCAATTGCCTTTCACAGCTGAGCCTGGAGCATCAGACACTGCCAGAGCCATGGCCAGAAATCAGCGTCTTGTTCCTCACCGATTGTCCCAATTAACCCCTGCATCTGGGGAGAATTCCCAAAGCTGTTTGTCCCAAAGGTGTTGTCCGCTTCCCAGAGATCTGTGAAACACTCGGAGTAGGAAAGACAGACACAGCAGCCTTGAGACCCAGGTGACCCTGGAGAGGACACGGAAGCTGAAGCACCTGAAGCTCTCTGAAACCAAAATCCTCTCAAACATGCCTTAATAATTTGCCCTTGGAATCAGCTGTTGTCAAACTCCCCACGTCCTAAGGGCACCTTCCACCTACAGCTCCCTCCTGCCTCTGATATCGAGGTGCCTTCAGCCTGTAGGCAGCTCCTGATCCAAACTGCAGCACAAGGACAGGGAGAATCCCTCGAAATGGAAGGTCAAAACCCAGGGCTTAAGGAAGGAAAAGCTGCTAAAGAAAGGTCTTGCTAAGGATGTATCTCAGCCAGTTAACAACCCAGCTCCTGTATTCATCCAAACACCAAAACACAACCAGGCACCAGCACCCTGATGGAAATGGGGGGTTTTATGCAGAGGAAGCCTGGACCCTCGGGTCAGGGCCAATGGAACAAATGCACCCACCTGGTTTTGGGACCTGTGTTCTGTGTAATCCCAGACAGGTCCTACAAACTCCAGCCCTCCTCACCTGAAGGCTCCCTTGGCTCCCCTCCACTGCCATCATTTTTCTTTGCTTGCTTTGGAGGGGCTGCCTGTGGGAATCAGGAAAAGCCTGTCAGGCTCCTGTTGCTCTTTTGCTTATGGCACGATTAAGCTCACCATAAATTCTGCCCTAAAAATTCTTTATAGAGTCCACCTGTCCGCAGCAAATAAATCAATTGTTCTAAATTAAATTCTGTAAAAGCTGAGTGGCAGAGGGTATGATGTCTGGATATATTCAGGAGACAGGAAGACTGTAATTTTCTCAGTCAACACTCTGACCCTGCATTATACATTTGCTGTTCACTATCAAAGTGGATCTCTCCCGGTATTTTTGGCTAGTTGTTTCTTCTCTCTGGAATAGCTGTAATAAGCGTGTCCCTGAGAAGGGGGTAGTGGGGAGGAGGCACAGAGGGCTGTCATCCAAAGGAGAGAATTAAATCAGGAGCTATCTGATCATGCTGGCTCCTGTTTTCACACAGCCTTCTGCTTATATTTTGCCCGCATTAACTTTTCACAAGCAAAGCTAAAGTGCCAGGCAAAGGCCTCGTTAGACACACATCTTGGGGAACTCTGATGTGCCATTAATTAAGCTCTTTCACTGCCTCTGTCCTGCTGCTTTCAAGGACCAGCCTGTGTGCCTTAACTCTTTTCTTCTCTTTCATTTCCCTCTCTCCGCTGAAAAGAGCAGCGGAGGGCTCTTTTGCAGATGGGGATGGGATGCTGTAGTGCCCTCTAAGTGAACTCTCGAGTCTTCTCTGGCAGGGGGAGAGCCCTTGCCAAGTTTCTCAGACACTGGCTCACAGAACGGCTCTCTGTAGATGGATTAGCTGGGCAAAGCCAGGCTTTGACAAAGAGGAAGGGGATGCCAGCCCGTGCTGGCACAGCAGCGTGGGGATGGCTCTGTCCCCTGCCACTGCCCTTCAGCTGCTGCTGCTGGGAGCCGAGCCGGGGCAGGGAGTGCTGGCAGCCTGATGGATTCACCCCGCTGAAGATTCAAACACCAAAGCGCAGCATTTGGCTCCGGGTGTTGCTTTCCTTTAATTTTATTATTTTGCTCCCTGTGTTGTCCCCTCTGGCAGAGTTTAGGGGTTGTTTAAAGCACGTTTGCAGAAACGTGGGGTACTCTGGCTGGCTGAGCCGTTCCTTGGCATCCCTCCCCTCCATCCTACAAAACCATATTAGCAGGGCAAGATCCAGCTGGTCCTTCCTATGACCCCACTAACATTGTTGTATTCAGAAAAGGCATTTTCCCTCTAATCATGCAATAGACATTAATATAAACATACACATATATACTTCAATACTAAATATATCTGTGCTAGATATACTTTTTTGAAAGTGTTGAGCAGTCAGGGCTAAACCAAAATTCTGAATGGGTATTTTCATGTCTCTTTATTGATTAGAAAATAAGGAAATGTAACACTATATATCTCCTTTGCTAGGAACCCATGAGATAGAGATGATATTAATATTATGAACTTTTTCTTCCCTTGGCAGCTCCATCTTCTTTTCATACATCTTGGGAGGAAATTTTGTGCCACTTTTTGCTGAGTCTACTGTCCACTTGGTCCTTCATGCCCCACTTTTTCCCTATAACTTAAATCCTAAGCATGGAAGGCTTGAGGAATGAATCTTATTTTGTATCCCTGAATTGTCTCATGCCTTGTAGCCACTGTTTGCTCATCCCTCTGCCCGTGCCTGTGCTGGGGTTTGTTTGCAGGCAGGGAAGGCAGTGCCAGGGAGCACTGAGCTGCAGCCCAGCTCTGCTGGTGACACGGGGAGGTGACAGCTCAGCGCGGGGACCTCTCACTCCGGGCAGCTCCTCTCCTCTCTCTGCCTGCTGTAATTAATACACTTCTCCCTGCAGCCTGAGTCTCTGACAGGCTTTATTTTTAACTCCACTTAATGATGGGGTATTAAGGCAAAATGCAGCTTCTGTGAGCTGCAGGCCTTGGGGAGGAGAGGGGGTCTTGGGTTGGTGCTGTACCTGGCGAGGAAGCTCCTGTTTGCAGGAATGGGTGAACCTCAGGGAGTTCAGCACGCAGGGATCCGGGACTGTGCTGCCTGTGGAGACCCCCTGGCACATCCAGAGGGTGGGAGCTCAAGAGGATGCTCTTCACATACCTGATCCTGCTCAAAAAACCTGTGGGATTTTAGTAAAAATGGGAGTAATTCTGCCAGCACCCTCAGAGGGAAGTAATGGGTAAATACTATCAAGAGACAGACAGAGGTTTGGGATATAAAGCTTCCAGAAGTGGATGAGGGAACTGAAGGAGAGCAGTGGGAATGGCTTGAAGTTTTCTGCATATCTGCAAGAACTGGAGTGAAAAGAGACAAAAAAAGATTTTCTGTTGTTTGCAAGGCAGGGCAAGTTTACAAAGTGGTTGAAGTCATCCCAGAGTGGGCAGATAAAAGATTGGTTCTAACCTAAATGTTTTGCCACAACCTATACATCCCTCATTTATAGATTAAAAATAAGGAAGAGCAGCATATGGAAGCAAAATGTGGAAAGTACAAAATATGCGAATGTTCTTTCTGGAAATAAAAATCCTGGGCATTCTCCATACAATTTTTTAGGGTCTGGGAAGTTAGTAATAGGAGGAAAAAAACTTCCTTATACTTTTTCTTCTCACAGTAAGGGAAGAAGTGAAAAAAAATCCTGCAAAACTGCTAGACATTGACTGTTATTGTCTCCAAAGTTATCAAAAGTTACATCTCAAACACCCCAGCTTGCATTTTTCAACTGTCCCTTAGAAATGGCAAAGATGATAAAAGCTTGTTTTGTTTCACACCAGCTGGTCTTCCCTAATGCCAATTTTTCAGGAATTGTTTTAAGGCAAAATTTAAGATCAAACTTAAAATTCCTAGGTTTTAAAAAGGGCGATATGTAAAATTTTGGTAAAAGTCCTTTGCTGCTTGTGACTGCGAGTAAATGCAGTTATGGGCTGGAGGCCTTGTGGAGCTGAAATCAAAATTCCTTTTCCTTGGGAAAGAAACAGCTCATTCATTGCAGAGCTCTGCACTTCCCAGGCTAACACCACTGCCTCTGAAATGAAGTTGGTATAAGACTTTTCCCAGTAAATTTCACAAGATTTTTCTCTCTTCTCCCTTTCCCAAAGGAAGTGTGGCAGGGTGAATTAAAGAGGGAAAGGTTTTGTTAGGAATTCTCTGAGCATCTTGCTTTCACTGCTACCAATATAGCACTTTGTTGAGAGTGTTGCCAGGCAGTGTTTTGAGGGAGTGATATCAAAACTTAGTGCCAGTAAGCAATGAAATTAAATGAAGCCTCGAATCTGACTCTTATTGCAGGTATTTTTTAATTGGAGTCTTGGGCTGTACTGGTGCAACATCCTGAGTTTAATGAGTTTAATGGTTGCCCTTCCATGGAGGATGGCAAAATCCTGCAGGATTCAATAAATGCATCGTTCCCCCTTTGTGAAGGTGTCTTCTTTTACTGATGAGGAGTCAGGACCTCTCAGTTACGACTTTCAGTAGTTGTAGTGACTTTTTCCCAGCAGTTTTCCTCCTGGTTTGAATCCTGCAAAGAAAACATCACCAGTGGGCCAAGCTGAGAGCAAGCACATCCCTGGCTTATTTTGCCTTGTGTTCATCCCTCTCAGCCAAAGTGGATCCTCAGCAGTCTGTTCAGGAGGTGTCTTTGGCACCCCAGTCCTGCCCTGTGACCCTCTGTCCATCCCCCCTGGAGGAGAAGCTTTCCCATCCTCAGCACCTCTGGCTCTGCCCATGGATTCCAGGCCACTGCAAAGAGTAATTGCTGCTCCAGATTACTGATGACACAAATGTTGACATTCTGTTGGCATAACTTGCAATAATGTATGCAGATTGCATCCTTCTAGTTCCTTAATTATTATTTCTCCGCAAGAAATAGTCAGGTTACCCTCTGCTCTGATTTGAATGAGATAATTCCCCTTCAGAAGCCTGGCTGTTTGGAGAGAGGGGAAGGGCAAAACAGACCGAGATGCCACGGCACAGTTTTCCTGTCACATGGGAGGTGTCTGAAGATCAGCCCTGGCCAAGTTTTCTTCCTCACCGTGGGAGTGGGGAGGTCTCTCTCAAGGTGAAACTATCCCTGGAAAAACAGAGGAGTGCTGCATTTAATGAGCCAAGACAGATGTCCTGTTCCCCGTGCAGCAGCAGGCAGGGAAGTATTTAGTATTTAGTATTTAGTGTCTGTAGTGTGGGGGTGTCTAGAGGCCAGAGCCAAGGTTGGGGCCTTGTTGGGCTAGGCCATGTATAAAACACCTGGTTATATAAAATTCCTGACCCACGGAGTCCGAGCTATAAATTAAACAGGAGGCTGAGCAAAGAGAGAGGAAAAAGAGATCCGGTTGTGAAGCAGAGATCAATCTGAAAGCCAGCAACAGAAATCCAGTAAATTTGACACCACCTTCCCCTTGTGCTTTGCATTTCTGTCTAGAAGAACCCTGGGAAAGCTGAGAAGTTACACAGAAATACTGAATTCAGACAACTTTATAGAAAGAGAAAAGCAGCAAGGAGCTCTAGAAGCCCGGCTGGAAAAGGAAACACAAGGCTCAGATTCTCTAACAAGTTCAATATTATTGTTTTAGTTTTATAAACTGACAAATACCCGAAGACATTCCGAAAAGAAAATGAGACACAAGAAAATACCTTGTAAAGTATTTTATTGGAGAATACAGCTGCACAGCAACAGGGAATGCAGTCCTGGAGCTCTGGAAATAAAATCTCTAAAGACTCGTGTTTTACAAATGGGAGAATGGGACTGCTCCGTGTCTTTGCAAGGGAGGGCAGAAGGCTCTGCAGGAGGACACGCCACTGCTTTGATGTGGAGACAATAATTTTTGTCCCTCATCAAAGCTCCTCTGTGAGTTAGCAAAGGTTTAGTCTGCCCTGCCAGATTGACCATTTATATCAACTCATTTATTCTGACATCCTGCAGGAGGGTACAATGGTCTGGAGAAATCACGTCAGACAGTCATTCACCTGGACCCGGTTCCTAAATATTACATTAGATATTAGCCAGGTGTACATATCTTACTTTGGAGAAGATAAAAAAAAGCTTTTCAGGCCTGCCTGACTGAGCTGAGACCTTGTTCTCTGGCTTACCTGGCAATCAATGCTTCCATTGCATGGGGAAATAAAGAACCTTAAAAAAAAGGGAGCCTGGTGGACTTCTCTCAATAAGGACCCTGAGGCACTGAGCTGTGGATGTCACCCAAATGCTGGGTGCCTTTCCCTGAGCTGCCTTTTTGGGTTCACTAATTGTGTCCATGATCTTGCACTGCCTGATGGAAAAAGAATGGATCTGCTAAGATTAATCTGAAAGGGCTTGTGAGAAATGGGTCTCCTGAGATAATTGGTAGAGAATAATTGACATAATTGCTAGTGTTCACTTTCTTTAAGTCCTTTCTGGTCAGGAGGGATCGATTTTCCAGGATTTAGATAAAAATGGACACCCTCCCCAAAATAATTTTCTATTATTGTCCCAGAAACCAATTAACACAAGGAACTGTGGCCATTTGTTCCTCCTGGGGACTATCTGAGTGAAAAATTCGGAGTATATTTAAGTAATAGACCTAGATACTATAGTTATCAACTTCTCCAGCAATTCTAGGCACAATAAAGGAATAATAAATCGGGTTTTGGAGGGCTTGAACTCTGACTTTTCCAAAGAATATTGACAGAAGTTTTAAAACAGATAGATTTGTTAGATCTGATTAGGTGTACGAGATCTTTGTGGCACTGCTCCAGCTGCTCAGCCACAGCTGCAGGGTTGTGGAGCATCCCTCAGTGTCCATATTTTGTGTGCTGGATTGGAGTGAGCAGCCAAACAGTAAAAATTAAGTTCAACAGGATCACATTGTTGTGGTATTTTACCCCTTTTTTTTGGAGCTGAAGCTGAACTGGTGGACATGAACCAATTTCATTCTGCCTTATTCAATAAATGCTCATGCTCCTGACTGAAGTCTGTGTACACATATCTGTGAGAGCACTTTGGGGCTTGAACTTTCTTCCCTGAGGGAGTGTGACTAATCCTTGGGCCAAGGCTTCATTTGCATTTTCCAGAAATATTTACACTCCCTTTCTCATGGATTTGGGAAGTTCTGCATATAAGTTGACTTCTATTTTGTCCCACTTCAGCCTGCTGCCCCTTTCTTCTCTGCTTTCCCGTTAAAAACATTCTTCTCCCACCTCAGCAAATTGCCTTTCCTTTGCCTCCTGTCCCAGCCAGACAGGGACTGGAGGGGTGGATCCTGATCCTTCCACACTGGGGTCTCTCCCACATCTGCCCCCTCTCTTCCTGCTGCTGCCTCCTTATTTTCAGGGGGGAGATGAGACATGAGGGGTCACAGTGTGGAAAAGCTGTATCCCCTCCAGGGTTAAAACACAAATGGGAAGAAAGGAAGGGATGGAGTGGATAAAAGGGCAGGAGAAGGGTGCAGAGCCAGGGGAGGAACAAAAAGCAGTGATGAGAGCCTCGGTGCAGTGGTCAAATCCTTCTTGTATTTCCAAGCAGACCCTTGAGCAGGTGCAGTTGCTCCAGAGGGGAACTGGCCCCTCGCCCTTGATCACAGCCCCAAACCCTTCCCTGCCCACCAGCCCTGGGGCCAGGAACAGCAGCACCACCCCAGAAAGGTGTCCCCACTCCTGCTGTCCCCATCCCCTCCCACCCTCCCCTCTGATGAAGCACAGCCCAGGTTTGTTTAGTCAACTTCCAGTGCGATGTGGCGCATTGGCCAAAACCCTCCATGAAAATCCTGTTAATTTGTTTGATGAGCTGCCTCCAGCTGCAGCCAGACGAATAAACACTGATTGGCTGCTTTGCTGATGCTCTCCCTAATGAGCCCAGCCAGCTCCGTGCCTCGGCTCCATCACCAGCGGGGCTCAGAGTGGGGTGGATGTGTGGGAAGACGGGGGAGTGGGAGGCAGGAGGAGAAGCGCCTAATGGCATCATTTCCATCTCACAATAGCTAATCCTGCCTAAATCAATGAAGCCCTGGCATCCTACTGAAATTGGGTTGGAATGTGTTCAGTTTATGATGAGCTTTTTAACCTCGGCTTCTTAATTAGCCTGGTGCAGGGTTGAAATGGGAAAAAATGGGACGTTTTCCTCCCCGGCTCATCTTTCATCGGCAGAGTGGAAGTGGTGGAATTAGATGCTAATCTGCTGGTTGGGTTTAAAAATAATCTCTGTGTTTAGCTCTGCTTGGGGGCTGTGGAGGGGAAATAGAGCAGGGTTTTGTTGTTTACGAGGTTGACACCTTCCTGTGCTGTGCTGGTGTTTCCCAGGCTGGAGAGGAAGGGTCCCCAAAGGGGAGAGTGGGATTATCCCTTCACTTGGAGAGAAGGTTGAGGGGAAGAAGGGGTGAAAGTGAAATCTTATCCCTGGTGGTGAAATCCATCAGAACAGAAATGCTGCGTTTTCTTCCTGAGAAAGGACACGGCTTGGAACCAGGTGGGATGTTTGGACTTACAGAGTTGTCTTGAAGAGCATTTTGGTGAATCTCTGAGAATGAAGAATATTTGTGGCTATTGAAGGATGAAGGGAATGAACCAGCTTGAAGAAGGCCAAGACCCTCCAGAGAGGAAAGGCCGAGCTCTTCCCTGGCAAAGGTGCTCGAGGTCAGGCAGTTAGAAGGGTTTCTTTGTTCCAAAGCTGGTTTTGGGACAAGAATATCTCTCTACAACTTCATGTGTCCATCCTTGCAAAGGAAAGGAAGACCAAATATCCATTTCTCTTTACATCCAGATTGTTGCTTGCTGAACAACCATAACACTGGGGAGAACTGGGAGGCCACTGGGAGCCATTTAGGCAAACAAGAAGCTCTTACTCTCCTGCAGTTTTTCTTCCCACAGAGAGAGGGAAGAAAATGAACCTTCTTTTCCCCATCACACTCTCCAGGAGAATAAAATGTGACTTTTTCTCTAAATAATTTACAGCCTGTCTTCCTTCTAAAAGTTTTGGTTAGCACAAAATGACACTTCCTACCCTTTAATGCTCTGATGAAATATCCTTCCATGTATAATTTAGGAACTGGCAGCTGGTAGTAGCAGGGCAGGTGTAGTGCTGGAGTTTGCAGGCAAATCCTTTGGCACCACTCTGCTCCCAGGCCACAGGAGGGGACAGTGCAGGAGGAACTGAGGACAACATCAGTGTAGAGCCAGCCCTGCCAAGCCCGTGTGTCCTGGAAGGGTGAAGGACGGCTGGGAAGCCAGCTCTGGTGCAGCTCACAGGGAGATCTGACTGCAAAGCAGGCAGAAGGGCTCAGGGTTGTGCTCAGCAGGGGCAGGCAGGGGCCTTGATTGAGATTTGAGCCTAAGGAAGGTCAAAGCCTTGGTCTGCCACAGCTTTGGTTGTGGCTTTGGTCAGCACGGCGGGCTCAGAGCAGCACACACACCTGTAATTGTAGATCGTGCTCAAGTAGGCTCCAGCTTTCACAGAATGGGGCTTTTCATCTTTGTGTCCACAGAAGAGGAAAAACTGCTCCTTGCTTTAGTGCTTTAAACAGAGAGGAATAATTACTTCCCTTTTTAGAGGCCCATTTTGAAATACAGCAGGTGTTTTATTGCTCTTGGAGTGTTAGCACTGTGTTTTGAGTTCAATTTTCTGAATCTTAAAACTGGTAACAATCAGCAGCGTTCAGGTTTCATCCCACGCAAGCTCTCCCTTGCCAAATTTACTGTTACATTTTGAGGACATTTATTTTGTCTTGTCATTTTTTGAAGCTGCTCAGAGCACACAGAGAGAGGTGCAGGAGCCCTGGTCCCAAACCAGTTCTTGGAACGACACAGCCCTGTCCCACCACACAATGACAGGAAAGAAGCTCAGGGTAGATTCAAGCATGGACATGTTCAGCAGCAGGAGGTTTTCCCACCCTGTACAATAGATCATAGAATCACAGAATCACTAAGGCTGGAGAAGACCTCGAAAATAATCAAGATGATCTCATGCAAATGCAAATGAGGGAGATATCAACCTGGGGGCAAAGCAGGGATGGTACTTTTGACTTCTGCCCTTCTCTCGCTGCCCATGGCCCTGTCTGGAAGGCACAATTAGCCTGGAGCTCCTGGAGCTGCCCTGTGCAGAGGCTGTGCTGTGCTGGAATGCCCCTGGTCATGGGTTTTTCCCAGATATTTCATTAGCGTTCAGAAATGGCACTTCCTTGCTAATAGTCTACCGACATTTAATAAACACAGCCCAAGAGTTTTATAACCTGTTAACTTCCAAGTGGCAATAATTAAACAAAAATGATAAATAATTAAGGCCTAATTACATGGTATCAGTCATTTCATTTTCCAGCAGGCACGTTAAGTGCATTTGCCACTGCTGATTGGGGGCTCATTCCGCAAGTGCTCAGCACTTTCTGTGCGCGCCTGGATGGAGAGTCAGGTTCCATGCAGCTTTATGATGGAGAAGAAAAAGGAAAATGTGCTTCATTAGCTGGGTAATTGTCCCATTCCACCACTGAAGGTAATTCCCACTGAGGCTGTTGCATGACTTTGGGAAGGCAGCAAACAGAGCCGTTTCTGTTTCTGTGACAGACTGAGTTGGAGGAGATGGGGCAGATGCAGAACAGCCCCGGGCCACGGGCAGAGGTACCACTTTTCACTGCCCTTCCCTTTGGATCTGGGTCCCAAACTGATGTTGGTACCTTGGGGCTGATATCACGGGATGGAACCAAGCCCAGTGAACAGACAGAGGGCAGGGGTTTGAAGGTGCTGCATCAGGATCCGTCATCACCACATCCAGCTCATCGTCAGATCCGCAACTGATGGAAATCCCCAAAGCCCCACCGTGACACCAGTTTACAACATCTGAAAATACCTGCTTCCCAAGGGTTTTGGCTGGGTATTGAGGATTGTTCTGAGGACAGAGGCATAGCTGGAGGGGCCCTCCGTAGCTGGAAAAGCCAGAAGGACAGAGCTGGATAACAGGGAAGGAGTGGGCAGCACCACAGCTCTGAGAGGGTCAGAGCTGCAGCACTGCAGGGCACTGAAGTCCCTGGTTCTCCTAATGGACAAGGAAATATTGGACATGGAACAGTCTGACACAGCCTAATAAAGGGGGGATGAGCTGATGGTACAGAAGACTGAAACTGTTTGGCCACCAACAGTGCAGGAATAGTGCAGGGCTGGTGAAGAGATCAGGAGGGAGTGCATGCACTAAATCCACTCAGTTATCTGCTGCCAGAGCAGTATTTGTCTGCTACAGGGAATAAATGGCCTCCATTGCTTGGAAAGTAGGGAATTGGTTTAATTTATCTCTACTGGACCCCTAGTCAAGGAAGAGACTTGCACATGCTTTCCTTGCTTCCCTGAAGCCGTACATTGAGCTGCCTTGCTGCAGTTAATTTCCAAATGGCTGCAAAAAGCTTCCCGGTATTCAGGCAGCAAATTCCACTTTGGTGGTTTTTTTCACATGTTCCAGTTCATTCCCCCAGACAGAGGACATAAGTTGATTTTCCCCAATGAACCTATTTCCTTATTTTACCCAGCCCCATTGTTGCCAGTTTTGGTTTTGTCTGACAGGTCCATGGGTGCTCCCCAGTATCCCAGTGCTGCCAGCTCCAGTGCTGTGGTCGTGGATTGCACAAATTTACTGCAGTGTGGTGTGGGGTGAGATGCAAAGTCAGCCCTGGAAGTTTACTCTTTCTCTGTTTTTCCAGCTGACTCTCCTGGGTGAGGGATGGAGACCTTTGCACTGCAGAAAAGTTTGAGTCAGAGAGCATCAGGTGTGCAAATGATCATGGGAAAGAGCTGCTTCTGAGGGTTAAGGCAGGGCTGAGCATTGCAGGACTTTCCTACCCGGCTCACAATTGTACATCACAGCTGCTTAACGAGCTTTGCTCTTCGGCTTCTGAGGCAGCTCTGGATTTTATTTTTCAATTTGCCTTTCTTCCCCAGGTGGAAATACAGAGAGACTCAGCTACAGGGTGAAGCTGTGGCCACTAAGTTGTCATGTTGGCTCTCTGTGGGACTTGAGAGCCCAGTGCAAATGCACACAGCTCCTGTGTTAGGGGTGAGCTGGGCTGAATCACCTTCCATCTGCCATAATGCCTGTGATGTCAGGAGCTGCAGCTGTAAAGTGATGGCTGGTGGTGCGTGGTGCCTAGTGCACAATTCCATGTTTAATTGTATACCGTGGGCACTAAGGAAGAAATCTAAACCAGCATCCCATTCATCCTTCCTGCTCTCACCAGCCAGCCCTCCCCAAAAACAGCATTTGCACCCCTGGTCCCTCGCTCGTCTTACCACTGAGACTCAAATGTGCTTGGGGAAACACAAACTGCCCTGCCAGCAAAATCTGCCTTGCGAGTCACAGAGAGCCCTCAGCATCCTCAGAGAACTCAAACTCCCACTTCAGCAGCTGGGGACTCAATCAGGCCAAGGTGTTCCTTCACCAGACAGAGCATTACATAATGAAACGCCGAGGAACCACCTTTCGTGGGGAGCAAGTAAATTCTCCACAGGGGAGGATACAGTGAGAGGAGCAAGTGGAGATGCAGTAGCAGAACAATGAGGATTCTCACAGAAAGAGGGGCACGTGTCAGCTGCACCCCACTGTTCAGGAGACGTGGTGCTGTGCTCAAGGAACTGAAGCATCCTCAAGTGGTGGATTGCACAGAAAAGAGGGATTGCTGCAAAGAAGTGGCAACCCCGGATCACTGGGTAAGTCTGTGTGCCTGTCTTGATCTGCCTTTGAGATGTGAGGGCTTGTTCTGACCCCAAAGCAGGTGTTCTGATCCAAAAGCAGCTCATTTGGATGCTTTGGGGTTTGACTTGAGGTTTGACAGCACCGACATGTGCAGCTTGTAAATCTCTTAGAAGATCCACCTTGGAGAAGGAGGATAATAAAGCACGGTGGCAGCTCCCTGTCTTCCAGGTGCCTGCTGCTTCTAACACAGATCATTTTCAAAATTAGGCTGTAAGAAGGGTTTCTCTTCAAATGACATCGCCTTAGGTGATACCTCACTCAACTGTAAGGAGGGTAGTTTGCTGCATTTTGTCCAAGACCAAATTTCTTCCAAAAATTCAATTTTCAAGAGCTATTTTCGCACTCAAGATCCCCCTCAGTGAGAAGCACTGAGCTATTGTGAAATGTCTTATGTGGTGATTCTTAGGAATCCAGTCAGGACTTCCCGTGTAGCCTGTTCAGTGCAAAAATTGACCTCCTTTACTAAAACCTGGAGAATTAATTGCATTTCTCCATTTATCAGTTGCCCTGAGGTAGCTGTGCTGTTTCAGCACCCATACCTAACCCAGCCGTCAGAACGCACTGCTGGGCTGGAGGATCTCACCCGAAGTTAATGGAGAATCCAGGAAAAGGGGCACTTGTGTAGCACAGTCCTGGTTTCCAGAGGAACAGCTGGAATGGCTGGATGCTCTATTCACGGGAAGAAAAGGAACTTGGTTGCTGGGCCGTGTTCTCCAGCAGCACTGGAGAGATCGTAGAGAAAGCAGGGACATTGCAGCAGTGGGAAGGCAGAGACCTGACCCAGGACAAAAGCCTGTTTAAGGATGGGGAGGACAGACACAGAGAGGGCAGTGTTAAACCTCCCAGTGGCTCTGTCCATGGGCAGGTGCTTCCCGAGGTGTTCCTGCTCAGCCTTACACCTGCTGCTGGGACATGGCAAATGTTCCCTGGCCAGGAACCTGCCCTGCAGCAGCAGCAGCAGCTCTCTGGCGTAAGACAAAACACCACAAAGTTGCTTGTTGCACTTGGACACGAAAAGAAGCACGCCAGGCTTGAGTTCTGCCAGGTCCAAGCCAAGCCAGGAAAAGAGCCCTGGCTGTTTATTTCTCTCATATATCCATGTTTCTAGGAATGACCATGGATTGGAGGAGGAGGTTACCACCTCTTCCACCCACACTGGTCAACTGAACAGTCCATCAAACTCTCTCTGCCTCAGGAGAAAGAATGAAAACAATAGGGACAGTTAACAAAACATGACTGTGTTTACAGAAAGTGCGTGAGAAACTCTATCACAAAGTGAAAACATCGAAAGACTGCAAAAGTCAGGGCAATAGTTGCTAGAAGTTATGTTAGGCTTTTTTCCACAGAAACCCGTCCTGCTTGCCTCAAACATCTTACAAGGACCCCAAACACCCCCATTGTGACAAGGTCCTTTTCTTTCTGCAACATCCCAACTTGCATTTTCTGGTCCCCTCACGAGTCACCTCTGTACGTACTCAATTGCTTTAAATTATTAGAGGTCCTGGTCTGTGCTGCCATATATGTTGATGTCCGGGCATTAAGTATTTACTGACAGATTCGTTATTTGGGCATTAAATATTAACTTACATGAGGGAAGGAGTTGGATGATTTGTGTTTGTTTTTTATCAATCCCCTTGGAAGCGAAAGTGTCTGATTTTGAAAGGGTGGTGCTGCTTGAGGGCAGCTGGTGTTTCACTCCTGGCTTTTTGGTGGAATTGCTCCTTGCCTGTCCTTCCCACATCCTTTCTCCCACAGTTCCTGGCTGCCTGTGCCCTGGAGATTACCTTTGCTATCAACAGGTTTTTGTTTTGTTTACAAGCTATGCAGTTTAAGACAACTTGCTTCTTCCCCCTCTGGCCCCCTCCATCACAAGCCTCTCCACACACTCACACAGGAGAGAGTTAAGATGCTCAAGCATCAATATAATTGTGTTACCAGGAGCTGTCTCCTTGTGTTCTGTCTCTTTAAGTGAAGTTTAGGGCCTGAAAAGTAATTGATTTGCAATGGTATTTAAGACAAGAGCTGGAGGATTGCTGTGCTCTTCTGCAATACAGTAGCCCGGAGAAAACCATTGCTAAAGCAAAAACATTGACTTTTTTTGTGACGTGGTCTCTTCTGATGCACTCAGCAGGGGTGAAGTTTGCTCTGTGTTTACGGAATTGTCTGCTGTTTTTACAAAGGTATTTTGGACACTGTACAATCCTGCAAGGTGAGCTGTGGTTCAGGTGATGGGTGCAGGAAGGGAGGGCAGGATGCTCCATGCTTTTGAATGCTGCTGCCTCCTTAATCTTTTGCCTTGGAATAGGTTTTAGCTTGTTTTGTTGGTTTTTTATTTTTTTTTTCCCCAAGGAAAGGTAGTTTTAGAAGGAGTCAGGCAAGGCTGGAAAATCTGCTGAGGTTCAGCTACCTGTTGTATAATGACACAATGGAAGGGATAAACACATCCTTGATTGTGGGTAGGGACAATGCCAAGCCAATATTAGGGGGTAGGATTAGACCAGGAAGATGGGAAGATTTTCCTAATACACTTGAGCCCTTTGTACAATCGCTCTGTTGGACAAACTGTAAATTGGAGTGAGAACATAAAAGTCCCAAAGCCGATGGCAAATCTCCTTTTTTCAGTAAGGTTTGAATCTGTCCTGCTCTCTGTGGAGCAGGAATACAACAGTGGTTGGGTATTTTAGCTTTAAAAAATCAGACCAGGATAACTTCAGTGACAAACCTGAGCTGCAAAATGAAGCAAACCCTCCTTGCAGCCCACAGGGCTTGCTGGCATCCCCATCCTGGGAATTTCAGAGCAGAACCATTTCCCTGGGCTGAAATATGAAGGAATTCGGAATAAGTGCTGCTTCAGGAGGAGCAGCAATAGTCAAAATGTTCAAATAATAGTCAAATAATAATAGTCAAATTGACGATTTTGTGCAAAGACTTCTGTCAGCAGCAAGTAGAACTTCTCAGGGAGAATCAAACTGCCTGAAATCAGTGTGTGGGAGCTTTCCAGGAATTCACCGACAGAGTTTATCAAGTCTCCCTGGATATAGATGCCCATGGTGAGATACACATGGTGACTTCCCAATTTTATGTGCTGTGAGAAACCCTTTCCTGGGAGGAGTGGCATTGATGTATCAAATGCAGGGTGCAACAAGGACGGGCGGGCAGCAACATTCAAGAACTTTCTCTTTTCTGACATAGCTTCCTAAGGGAATATCTACTGTGTATTTTGACCTAAGTAGTTTTTCCCTCTTAAAATCAAGGAATTTGATGCCCAGTTTTGACACCTCCAATGGGAATTGGATGCGCTCTGTGAGACAGATCCCTCCAGAACTCAAGCCTGGACACAACGTTACGGATGACCAAAAACTGCTTCATCCAACCACAGCAGAGATCAAGCCCAGACTGGAAAGTTTATAAAAAATGGAAAACTTGTTCTGACTGGCTCCCAGTTGCCCAGCACTTGCTGGTTTGTCCTGCAGGGTCCCTCTGGTGGGGCACTGTGGAAGAAGCTGCAGCTCCACGGGAGCAGGCAGGGGGTCAGGAGATGCTCACAGTGGTGACCCTTCCTTCCCATGGCCTTCCCAAGGCTTTACCTTCCCAGGAAATCCAGCACACTGAGTGTCTGTCCCTATTTTACAACAGTGGGCACAGAAGCTTCAGGAAGTGACAATTTTTGCAACTCCTTTGTTGGACTTTCTGCTCTGTTTGCGTATCATAATTATTTCTGACGGTTTTTTTAAGCTGCCACCTGCAGATTTCCTTTCTCCTGTTGCAGGCAGTGACAGATTCTTCGTGTTGCCCTTCCTTCTCCACCTTAAGGGCAGCCTACTCCTCCTCACCTTAATCTTTTATATACTCACTGAATAATAACCTTTTCTGGTCATTTACTCAGGAAGGATTTGTCATTCCAGTATTTCATTAATCCTATAACATAAAGCCCTAAAGATATGTACACGGCTGAGCAGCAGCATATAATTCCTTCTGTAGCCTTCCCAGCTTAAATGCAGCACACCCTGTGTGGGAGCAGATAAGTTTGGAAAGGA
This sequence comes from Daphoenositta chrysoptera, assembly GCA_013397915.1. Taxonomy (NCBI): domain Eukaryota; kingdom Metazoa; phylum Chordata; class Aves; order Passeriformes; genus Daphoenositta; species Daphoenositta chrysoptera. The sequence goes on along the minus strand of VZRO01005755.1, from coordinate 60,627 downwards.
GGTGTCAAACCCACTCTTTTCCACCACTTTTGGGGACCACTGACTTTTGTCACCAGAGTGATAATCAGGCATTAGGAGGAGACAAGGGGATTCCAGCAGATCAAAACTCCACTGTCTGCAGGAAACCCCAAGCCACTAAGACAGTGATGTAATTCCAGGCAAGTGTAATTTATTTCTGTAATTTTGTGGATCAAAGGACTACTCTGAAAGGTGCCAGAGATGTTCCCTGCCTGCTGCTCAGGGCACTGTCCCTCTTACAAGTGGTTTTCTTAGGAATGTGCCCACTCTCTTAAGCACCTGGGGGAAACTGCTTTTCTGGGATTATTACAGAATCTCCTGGGAAAATCAGACTTTTTATCCGCTTTTCTGCTTGCCACAAGCTAGTCCCAGCTTCTAACCACTAAAGGCACTTCTGCTCCTCTCTGCTCTGTCAAAGGACTTAAGATGATCAATTTATAATGTCTACAGAGTGCCAGGATGAAAAGATCTTCTGAAAATGCCTTGGATGAAAAGATGCTGTAAAAAAAAGTCTTTACCCTGATAGACTGATTACAATCTATTGTGCCATGGGTTAGTGGGTGAGCATTTATTCAGCTTATTTTTTATTCCTATGTACAGATGCTCTGGACCACAATGACCTCTTTGAAGTCATTATTGGCTCTTGCATCCCTGAGTAGCACAGAGGGCACATTAATAAGCTGTGTACAGAAAGAGACAATGAAGTCCCCAAGAAGTCATTAAGAGTCTATTGTGTCAGTCTGACTGTAGCCCACAAAAGACACCGAATCTGAAAGCTAAAAATATCCTTTGGAAGTGCTGTTGACACAGTTATTTCACATTGGCAGCAACATCCCCCACACATACACACACTCTCCCCCTGCTAGTCCTGCTCAGAGCAATGGATATTCTGGGAATATCTGGCTTTTCTTGGGATTCAGTCATGTCCAAATGGCTCTGCCTGCACCAGCACCTTCCAGCTTTATTGGTGAAGTCCAAGGGACAAGAGGAAGTTGAATTTTCGCTCAGTCCTGCAGTCCCCACCGAGTGAAGTGCTGCACAAATGCCCAGCTGGAGGCTGCTGCTGTGCCCAAGGGCTGTGGCAGAGAAGGTCAGGACAGGAAAAGATGGGAAGGAAATGGGTGCTCGCTGTGTTTCTGCCCTTTTTGGAGCCAGAGGTGCTCCAAGCTCAGAAAAGCAGATTACTGTGGCTGAGCAAATGTCAAGAGGGAGACTTCTCCTCATGCCAACAGCAGAGGAGGAGCCCTTGTGTATTTTCTGGCAGTCTGCATCCCAAGTGCTGGCTGGGACACTCCAAGGACTCGGTCCCAGAGGTGACAAAGCTCAGCTGACTCTCAGCTCTTACTCTCTGCTCTCTGCAGGCTCCAGACATCACCATATTTTCATGGTATTCCTCATAATTTCTGGGTTTAGACACTATGTTTCTTTTTTTTTAAATGGAAGCTGGAATTTGATGGTTGCTAATGAAAACCAAGACAGGGACAGCAATACACGTTCAGCTTTTATTTTAATCTGAAGTTTAGTCCTAAACTAAGGGGAAAGTTCATAGTTCATGGCATCCTTAGTGTAGTTGTCGCTGTTGATGCAAATAAATGACACAACTCCCTTCAATGGCCCAGTTTTACTTTAAAAAAAACTAAAACCCAACACAGCACAGTTACCCAGATACCCAAAACTACTCTGAATATGACAGATATTTTAATAGAAGGTTAGAAAAGTCCTTTAATCAGTCTCATCTCACCCTAACACACTCTGATCCTGCAAAGAGAGGTTGCAGAGTATAAACAGTCACTGAAACAAGCAAAGAGAAAGATGGGAATTGATGTAAAATCCAGTTCTGCTTTTCCTTTTCCTGATTAAAAGGATAAGGGACAAGATTATTCCCAGCCTTTCTTGGCTGTGGAGTCTCCAATATTGTGTCTAACTCATGCTGAGTAATGGGTATTGATTGCTTTGTTACCAGCTTTATTGTTCAGTCCATCACCAATAAAAAGTTTATGTAAAACAAGAGCAGAAGGAAGCAAGGGAGAGAAAGTGACTGGAAAGCGCAGATGCACACAAGGAGTAAATGCTGCTTTTATTTCCACACAGATATGATGTGCCCAAATTTTAGCAGCAGGAAAAATTTTTATTCCTCATCACCCTGTTTTAAAGCTTATTTTAATCTGAAGTTTATTTGTTTATTTGCTGGTTTTTGTTTTTGGTTTTTGTTTTTTGTTTTTGGTTTTTTCCTTGCTTGAGTTCAAGTTTTCTTACGGAAATAAAGTACCAGGAGAGAAAGGGAAAAGCAGGTGAGGATGATAAATTTGCATATGAAAAGGAATGGCTGAGAGTTTTGCTGTGGTTGAAAGGAAAGGAAAAGGAAAGAATTGGCTGAGAGTCTTTAGGGCTGGGTTTCTCTAAGCATGACACAGGTGATGGGTGCAATCACCATCTTCCTCAGAGGCTTCTGGGCTGACAATAATTTAGTCTCCATGGCCAAATCTTATTGTATGCTGTGGCCTTTGTTGGGTTCCACCATGGGTGTTGCAGAAGAGCAGGCCTGAAGGCCTACAAAAGCATCTTCCCCAGGCCCGGTGGGAACCATGGAAACACTTCCAGCTCACCTGAGATGGGCTGGAAAAGAGGACCATGGGTCAGTGACCTGCCTGACCAATGGCCCGGGAAGATTGTGGGTAGTGGCCTTATCTGGGATTATTTACACCTTCCCATAATAGGTGATATCTAGGGAATGCTCCAGGTGAGTGGGTGAAATCCTGGGGTTTGATCTTCCTGTTTCTATGAGGTTCTATCCTGTTTGTGCACTGGTATTTAGGTACCCTGAGCTGTGCAATGAACATCTTTGCACTTCTCCATCCTGCATGCACAGTCCTTGCCCGGCGGGAATGCTGCAGCCTTGGCTAGGAGTATAAATGAAATGGGGACAGTGGTAATTTTGAGAAGGGGGGGTGTTCCCCTCTTCCATCAGTCTGGCTGAGATCCACCCAATCTGCTTCTTCAGCACTGGGACCGTGCTCACCAGGCAGGTGTGGGAATAAATCCAGGGGATAAAGGAGGGTTTGGTGATGGACCCGGACCCAGGCAGGACCCTTTGGGGGCTGGTCCCAGCACAGTGGCACTGGCAGAGGGCTGTGGGTGCCCCTGCTGAGCTCAGCCCCTCTCGTAGCTGCGTTCGCTGCTGGATTTCCCTGCAAAGCAGCCCAAGGACATTTATCAGTCTTGGTTCTTGCGGTTCCATTAACTTTTCCTGGCTTCAGACAATAAAGCCGGGGAGTTAATTTCATTCATTTAACCAGTGGGAAGGGGGTGGGGATGAAAAATAGACGGAATGCATTTTATTTGAATCTGATGGATCCAGGACGCTGTGCTCGCATTCCCGCCGCAGTCAGCAGTGTCAGCACTCACCAGCAGCTCCAGCCCTGCAAATAATGACTCACTTGGTTCAGTGGTCAAACTGAAGCAAAGTCTTGAAGGGAAAAATTGTTTCAAGGTTATTCAACGAGAGGTTTTGACCCAAAACTGAAACCTTATTTTTTTTAAGGTATTTATATCTGTCTTCTTTTTTTTTAAGGTATTTATTTCCGTCTTCTTTTTTTGTTGTTGTTGTTTTCTTTTCCAAGCAACAGAGGAGTCAGTTTAAAAACAAAGTGTTATTTCAGAAGGAAAAGTGGGAGCGTTCTGTTAGCAAACAGAAATGTGGGAAAATGTTTTGACCTCTCTTTTTCTTTCTTAATTTTAACTTTGTATTTTTGTCCTAGATGAAATTCTTCACACGCTGCGTCTGAACTGAATAGTTCTGCTAATCACTTCCCCCAGACTGCATATTTTGGTGAGTTAGATATTTTCACAAGGAATACTGGCTTCATCTCTTCCCTTGATCCTGGGTTTGCCCGGGTGACACACCAGGAAAAAGCATTGCAGCAGACAACAGGGAAGTGTCAGCTGGCACATCAACATCACTTTTTAAGAGTGGAATTGGAAGAGGAACAAACATCAGCATCTTTTAAATTTATTTATTAATTTTAAATTTTTCTTTTCCTCACATAGTTGTTTTTCCTCCAGCTTGGGGGATACCTGCCTGGCCCTGGTTATCAGCACTCTGCGTGGAAGGGAGGATGGTCCTCTGTGCTCCAGGAAATTTGAAGAGGGTGGGTCAAAAACATAACCACGACTCACTACAGGGTGATGGCAGATCGGAAGCAGAGCCCAGCAGATATGAGAGCAGTGAAAGCAAGAAACAAGACCTTATCACCCATTATTATTACTGACCTCCCTCCTCTTGGAATTAAAAATGGACTATTTACCCCACTCCAGTCGCATTTTGGTTCAGAAGATACAAACTGCCATTTGTAACTTGCTGGTAAACCCACACAGGAGCCTTCTCACACAAATCCCTTCTACCCACAGAATTTAGGCAGTGATTATTTGTGCTATTCTCCATCAAATGCTTAGTTAGAGAAGGAATCCACTGTCTTCTTTTCTGGTGATCCTGTTCGAAAACTTCATGTGTCACAACAGGATTGGATCACCTGCTCCACAAAGACAAAGGAATCCAAATTCTGAAATGAAAGAAAAAGGAAGAAAAAGGCATAAGGGGCACCCATGACCATAAAAAATTACTTTGGTATCCCAATTACTTGGAGGGATACAATTTTCTACTGACCCTGTGCACCCTCCAGTGTGCTGGATGAAGAGCTGTGCTGGTCATTTTTGGCAAAGCAGAGCAAAAGCAGTGTCAGGGTTGCCACCACCACCCAAGGACAACAACCTCTGGACATGAACAGGGCCATAAAAAAACTGTGCAGGAAGGATGGAGAGACAAAAGAGGGGGCGATGCCAAAAAGCCCTACAGTTCCAAAGCTGGGAGATTTGGTGGGAAATAAACTCCTGGCAGCGGGCCAGGTAACCCTTGGCAAAGCCTGACAGCTTCCTTCCTGTGCCAGGTGTCAGCTGGGACATGAGGAATGGGGGATTTAATCTTGGCTGCACAGCTCGAGCTGTGACAGCTTTAACCTGTCCTGTACCTGCTCCCACCTGATTTCCATAGGTGCAGCAAATCCCTTCCACTGACTCAGGAACAAGAGGCTTTTACTGTGTTTGAGTGAGCGAAAACCCAAATGATTCTCTTCCTAATTAGCCTAATGAGCCTTTTGGCTCTCACATGATGACAAGTAAATGAATTTGCCCTTTCCTTGACAAGTTCTTATGGGAATGATCTGAAACCTTTCGTAACAATGCATCAAAAGTACAAAGTCATTAAAAACAGTTGTCCAACTATGAAATTAGTTATTGATTAATATTGCTTCCAGACAGCCATATTGTTCATTTAAAGAAAGAGATAAAAAAAAGGATTCCAATGTTCATATTTCTTCATGAAAGAGGTTATTGAAATATGGAAAACATTTGAGATCCTGAGTTCATATGTGTCTCTACTTCTGTGCTCAGACACACTCATTTTATTCATTTCAGCTTCACAGGGGTCTTGCACTTGGAAGAAGTTGATCACTGTAAAAACCTTGACTGATCTCGTCTTGATGTGCCCTTTCCCAGCTGAAGAGAGCAGCTTCTTCTGGAAGAAGCTTTACACAACCGAGCAGAACGAGTCCTGCTGTGAGTCACGGGGAGTTTGTCATCTCCCAGGTGTGAGGCACTGTTAAAACAAGAACAGAGGGCTCCTAAAAGTGGCTGAAAGGTCCCTGCTCTGTGAATAGAGGCTGGAAATAACAGTCATATCAAGTGTTATTGGGGGCCAAAGGAGCGGTGTCAGTGGGAACGAGAGCAAAACCAGCCTGTGTGTGCTGGCCCATCTCCACCAGGATGATTTCCATGGTCACCCAGACAGGTCAAGAAATGTGTGTCTGCACTTTTGTACCTGCCAGCCTCCAGAATCCCTCAGTCTCTGAAGTGAGAAGAAGGAAAATGATGTAGGGAGGGAAAGAAAAGGGAAGAGGGAAATAGTACTTGGAATCGCACTAACCAGAAAGGATTTTTTTAACATTGTGCTGGTCAACGAAGTGAAATGACTGGCTTACCACAGTGCTATGAATTTGTATGTTTAAAATCATAACTCATTTTGTAATTCCCCTCCTTCCAAAGAAGTGGCATTTGTCAGAATACAAAAAAATTACAAGTGCAGTTCAGGTTCCATTTCACTCTGAGGTCGTTTCCAGCCGGCATTCCTTTGTGGGCTGAGTTGATCAGAAGTTTTCCAAAATATAATGGCTATTCCCACATAAATATCTACTTCCCGAAACCAACATGTCTGGCAGGAAAAAAAAAAAAAAAAGAAAATAATATTTCCCTTAAATTTCAGTTCTAGGAGGAGTTTGGCCCAACAAATGGCACAGTTATAATATTGTTCCTCCATTACAATTGCCTCAGAATCATTACTCTTGTATTTCATTCTCAGCTGATTAGTCCCTCAGCACAATTGCTTTGAAATGAATAAAATAGCATCTATTTGTGTTTTTGCTTCTGTGGGGAAAAAAATCTGCTTATTGTGGTAAACTAAATAGATTGGTTTTGTCTGTGCAGAGTTTTGTTTTAAAGAATGGAATAATTCTGCTGGAACTGAAATTCGGATTTTTCAGGCTCTCTAATGAAATTCTTCTATTGTGTGTTGATTTGGGAAACAGTCTGGACAGCTGATATTAAACAGCGCTGGAAGCTTTAACTGAGGTTTGGAATCATAGAATCCCAGAATGGTTTGGGCTGGAAGAGATATTAAGGATCATCTTTTTCCACCCCCTGCCATGGCAGGGGCACCTTCCACTGTCCCAGGTTGCTCCAAGCCCTGTCCAGCCTGGCCTTGGGCACTGCCAGGGATCCAGGGGCAGCCACAGCTGCTCTGGGCACCCTGTGCTGTTGCCTTTCCCTGGTCTTAAAATTAAAAGCCAGACAGTTAAAGGGAAAAGGGATTTTTACCTGGGTATTTATTTAAGGATCCTTANTCCAGGATGTTTGGTCTCCTGGCTTAACAGAATATTGGGTCTAAGCTAAAATATCAGACTTAGGGAATTACAAGTGTGCAGGCTAAAAGCACTGGGGATACATAAAAGCTATATAAAAAGGTATATAAAAGGTATATTTAAAAAAAGGCAAAATTCATCGTGGCATCAGTGTCAGGGCCTCACCACCCTCACGGGGAACAATTTCTCCCTAATGCCAAATCTAAAACCTCTGTTCATTTGAAACCATTCCCCCTTGTCCTGTCCCTCCATCCCTTGTCAATTGTCTCTCTCCAGGTTTCCTGTCAGGCCCTTCAGGCCCTGCAAGGCCACACTGAGGTCACCCCAGAGCTTCTCCTCTCCAGGTGAACAACCCCAGCTCTCCCAGCCTTTCCTCCCAGCAGAGCTGCTCCATCCCTCTGATCCCCTGGAGCCTCCTCTGGGCTCTCTCCAGCAGCTCCAGGTCCTCCCTGTGCTCTGACCACCATCATTCGAGAAATGCTCTGCTAAAAGGATGTTTAGTCCTTGCCTTCTTTTTCAACACAAGGTGTTCAGATAGTCTGGAAAAGTTTTAGATAGTCACCCAATGTGAAGCTTATCAGCTTTGCCTATTATTTCTTATCAAATCTGAAACATGCCAGGCATCATTTAGCCTGAGATATTTGGCATTTCACAAACCCTGGCTGCCTGTCACTCAAACCCAGGTGATGGGCACTTCAAAGAAGACCAAAGTGCAGTTTTGAGCACTTTTTTATAAATTTCTTTGGACCCACATTTCTTACATGGAAGCCCTCTAGTTAAGGCTTGAATTCCTGATAAATTTCCATGCATTATTAACCTAATTGGACACAACATATACTCTGAGATTCTCATTAATATTTTTAACACATTGTGGTGTCTTTACTCTTGAGCAGTCAACCGGGTTTTCATCTCCATAAAAATGGGCTCCTCATAACCAGACAATATCCAATCATTTCCAGTCCATAAGGTAAATTTCCTTTATATTCTTTCCATTTTGCAGTTTTCTCACCAACCAGCACAGTAACTTTCACCCTATGGATTATTTCTCCATAAACTTTGCCAGAAGCTGCCTGGGAAGGATGGAAACTTGAATTGGAGGACACATTAAAGAGAGAATCTCAGGCTAAATCTTTTTAACAGACTTATTTCACTTATTCCTGTAATTTCTACCCTTTACTGATTCCAATAATCTTCAAAATAAATAAATTAAAATATAGCAATAATATGCTAATGATATAATATTTACCAATATTATTAAATTGTTCTGCAGCCACGGGTTGTTAAGTGACTTTGCTGTTAATTTATCTGTGCAGCAGGAACAATTTGGAGTCCAACACCTGAACATCACAGTCTGAGGTGATACAAGAAAACATGAAAGGAATGACCCTGAGCTAAAATGATTACTGGTGTTTGTTAGGCACCATGGCTGCAACAACAAAGTTAATCAGCCAGAACAATTACTAGGTAAAATAATTTTTAAAATATAAACTTAGAAGTTTTTTATTGTTACTATCTAAAATTGAACTATGTAGATTACTTTAAGTGGGTAGATTTTTGTTTGTGTCCATGAAATTGCTACCATATTAACAAGATTTTCCAGACATTAATGGATTGATTTCTGTATAATTGTAACTATATTAATTCATCCCAATTACCTCTAAGTAAAATTTAAATTAAGTTAAATTGAAGAAATTAAAAATGTTTGAAAACCCTGCATGGAAACCTTGAGGCATCATAAGATTGTTGTTTCTAATATCTAATATCATTAATTCTGAGAGCACAACAGAAGGAGTCTTGGTTCTCCCAAGACTTGTAAACTGTTGTTTCCTGTACATTTCAAACCCAGCTTAGAGATCTTTTCATGAATTCAGTATGATTTTTTTCCCCACTGATGGAAAAAGTGTCTTTGTCTGCCTCCTCAGGTCTGTTGGTTCCTCGTTGAGGAAGCTGATGCGCAGGTGATCCGTTTATGATGTGGAGATGCTCAGCCGAAAGGAGGAGTTTAACACAGGGTGGGAGCTCTGGCACTGCTCTGAAAGAGAGGGAACAGCCATGAGAGGCACAGAGGCTCCTTCTGACGCCACAGGCACTCGGGAGCCACCCAGAACTCTGGAGGTGGCTCCTCTTTGAAGGCAGATCCGGACTGAGACACCTTTTTTTCTGATCTTGGCAAACACAGCTGTATCCCAGCTGAGCCAGATCTGTGTTGGCTGTGTCGGGCTGGAAGAGTTTAGGTTGAAACTGCCTTCAGCTGGAACTTCCCCATGACCACGTTCTTCCATCTCCAGAGTCAGAGGAGCTGTCCTGAGGTTTACATGCAAATGAGAACTTGCAATAGAACTGCTGCACGTCTCAGAGTGATGCCTTAGATTTTGACTTTTATATTTTTCAAAATCCTGTACTGCTTAGTGTGTAACTCTGAGGTTTCTTGTAGCCTGTTAATTTCTGTTCTCTCGTGCTGAGTAGTCATAACAAAGCCTCTCTGGGCCTGCTCTTCAAGGACACCTAGACTGTCCTAGGCCCAAAAAGTGTAAACTAAAAGCCTCTGGAAGTGGGGCAAGCTGAGGGGAATTACATCATTAAACTGAAGCTTTAATTGGAGAGTTAACCCTGGCTATGCAAATGAACCAAACCTATAAAGGTGTAAAGAACTCGTGACCTGTTGTCCATCTTGGGGTCCATGTTGGCAACAGCCTCTGGCTCCCGGGGTGTGCCTTGAAGGCCCTTCAAATAAATACCCACCTTTATTCCCTTACTCCTGTCTGGTCTCTGTTTATAGGTGGCCTCTTAAGGCATCAAGAGGAATTTGGACAGTTTGGGAAAGCAGGCACGTGTCAACTACACATATGTTTTTCAATTGTGTTTTTTGGGACCTTCGCACATGATATCAACAGGTATTTCAGCTCACTTGCATCTTCTTTGTTCATCTCACGGCTGGCTGTATACCCTTCCAAAAGACTCCTCCAAAAATACAGATCTCCAGCTCCTGATTTCCAGATCACTCTGGGCTGGGCTGGTCTAGAGAGTCACCGGGCAGCCTTGGGCTGCATCTCTGCTCATCTCTGTTCAGGTGCTTGATGGGCTGCGTTGATATGGAGAACAGAATTTATTAATAAAGGCTGCCAGCATATCCTGTCTTTTCAACTGGAATTTTCCACTTGCACTGGTCTCTGTGGGCTTCGAGGGCTGGCCAGGTGGTCTGCTCTGAATTTAACAGCCTGAATCAGATAAAACACTCAGTTTAGATCATCTGTGCTCTGCTAGAATTAGACAGATACAAGTCACACTGAGAACCAGCCAAAGCCATCCCCCTCCCTGCAGCAGAGTCATCCACATGGAGAGGAAGGTGCTCCCAGGGACGAGATGGTTTGCAGAAAGGTGTTCATTAATTGCAATTTTGTTCCGGACCCTCTGGTGAACAGAGACACACTGGGAACAAATGAAAGTTTTTGGAGTTGGGGAAAAAAAAAAAAAAGGAGGAAAAAGTTTTGCAGGGAAATAGTTTGAGGCTATGTTTTAATTAAAATGAATATCTGCACTATCTTAATGTTATTGCCAGTTAAGTGTAGCGGGGTGATTTAGAGTTCTGTAACACAATTATACTCCAGTAATGAAGCTGCACAGAATTATCCCAGGAATTTAGAATGCAGAGGGGAGCAGTAGCTCTCATTTGTAACCATGTTACAGCCTCTATTGTTACAGTATTTTCTGTTTTCCTCAAAGATTAACTCAGCCGTGTTTAAGTCTCTGGTTACATTAAAGAGAAGCGGGGAGCGAGTGACAGCAGCTGTTTCAGTGTCCCTGGAGGGCACCCATTCCAAATGTTCAGCTCCCACCAGAAAGCTCTCCATGCTCCTGGTGCCTCTGCTGGGGGCCAGGACCAGGTCGTTTATTAGAAATACCCCGTGTTCTGCAGGTGAGACCTCAGGTAAGATGCCTGGAGAGGGGATGTGGAGCCTTTCAGAGCTGGTTCACATCTTCACCTCTGCTTCTGATTCCTTCTGGAGTGCCTGGGAGGTCTCATCTGCTCCTGGGCTCCTGATGGGATTCCTGCCATGGAGAAGAAGAGCTGCATGGGAATGGGCAGCTCCCTGCTCAGCTCGATCCCCTTCCAGATACATGAAAAACCATTCCTACGTCTTCAGCTGTGCTTCCAATGCAGCCAGAGTTACACACATCGGAGTTACGTTTTCAGGTTTAGATGTTGAGTTTGACCTCCAGGGTGTACCTGGGTCACTCCTGGGTTTGTGCCTCAATGTGCTCCACGATTTTGTTTCTGGAAATGGGAAAACTGTTTGGAAAAAGGAAGAAGCCCTGGCAGATTTAATTCCCATTGGAAACAAATATGTTTGGTATTGAGGAAAGCTGAAAACTGAATTGGAGGTAACTTCACTTGAGTTTTTGATTTGCAGCAAACAGATTAAAAGCAGAAAGGAATCGATACAATAATAAGCACAATCCTCAGGAACACCTCCAAACCCCTGTGGCAGACCCCAGCAGTCTGATTAACCCAAGACAACAGAATTTGTATACTCTCTTCCTGCTTCTGTGGGTTGTTTTGCACAATTTCATATCGCAAATAAGGTCCAGACTGCTCAAAAGAAGCATATCTGTCAACTTTTCAGGATTGTCAGTGTTCAAATCTAGCATCACACTCCTGACATATAGACATTCTAGCTCCAACCAGGTGGCACTTTCGGGGGGGAAAAAAAAAAAGGGCGAAAAAAGCAAGTTTTAAAAATGTCTTACTGCTGAGCTCTGTCGTTGAGTTTGAAAAAAACTGGCATGAAAGAAATGTTTCAAACCTGAAATGTGCAACGTTTCTTACCTTTTCAAAATCGAATGTTTCTATTTGCTTGCTTGAAACTAATTTTAGTTTGTCCACTTCTTTCCAGTGGAGCCCTTTGCAACCATGTTTCCCAGATCTTAGCAGTGAGAACACCTCTTTCTTTCAGGCCCTGGTCTGTTCACACTGAGCTGTGCTTTTCTGCCTTCAGGCCTTCTAAAATATTATCCAATGGGGCAAAATGCTGCTCAACGTGTGTAAAGACCTTGCCTTTCACCTCTAGGTCAATTCCACCTCTACGACCCAAAAAGTACAATTCTCCAATTGTTCAGTTTTACCTGAGGAGTAAAGGCTGTCACCTCACAGCTTTGTGAAAACCCACAGCTCAAGCTCTGACTCGAGGCAGAAGCTCACTGTTAGCATAAAAAATAGGTCAGTCCATTTTCTGCAGAAAACATTCCTCCTGCAAGTTTTTGGTCCCTCTCCAACCGCTTGCTAAAAGCTCATGACCATGGAATAAAGGCTAAGGTCAAATGTCCCGGAGCTATGAGACAATATCTCAGGATGCAGGTGTCCTTGGGCTCTGATTTAGGTTTCCATGTGTCTTACTGCATTTGCTTAATGATTTTCTGGGCACCTATGGCCACAGCATCTGGGCTACTGCCACAAAATAAATGCAATCAGACATTAAATCACACTGCCTCCAGCAGGCTGCAGAAACAGAGCTCCTCCTGCTGCTGCCACCGTTGGGCAGAGGGGACTCAGGAATGGGTCAAATTCATGCAAAGGTGTTGCAGAGAGGATATATCTTGGAAAGCTGGCACTGTGGATTACCAGGAAATCCACACTCCTGAACTAGAATTCTTCCTCTATGAATATCAGAGAAAATAGGGCTGTAAGGTATCTCAAATTACTTAAATATTCTGCGGCTTCACTATATAGAGAACCTGCCCTTAGGCTTCCTTTTGGGCAAAATCATTTATGCAGCACAAGACCCTGAGGTTCAGACATTGAGACTTTGGTGTTTTATGGCTTCTTATTAGATATTTATTCTCTCAGCATGACCACTGGAATTTACAGTAGCACATGTTGGGGGAGATGGATACCTATCCCAGGCCACTGCCTGGCGGGGGTGTTCCTTCCCTTGTATTGGATCCCATTTGGGATTTTATATTCCGTATGTTACTCTTGGAGTAACATACATGACCATCGTCAGCCTGAATGCTAACAGCTGGAATGTGTAAACTGTCTGATATAAAGGAAGATTTCTCAAGAAATTTTCCCAAACGGAATAATGTAAATTCAGCCCTGTTTTGGAGTGTGAAAAAATTGTCGTCTCTAGAACAGTGACAATATGAAGTGATATCTGACTCAGTGCTGGTTTGTCAAAATACCCCAAATAGCCAGATAATAATTCAATTTAATCCTCTTTATTGTGAGAGAGTGAGGGAGACTCTCAGGGCATGTAAAATCTGCCTGCATGTGTCCATCTGCTTGCAATAGCTCTGTATGGCAGCTTGATTGGAAATTATTTGCATGGGAAGGAAAGGTCGCTGTCTCTGAAGGACAAAATCGGCCTCTCTGTCCAAAAAACTCCGGGAGCCATTGGTCACCCTGGGATGACAGCTCTGAATTGCAGGGCAATGTTTGCTGCATTTATTGCTCCCAGTAATTCAGGAGGCGTGTGTGAGTGGAGGAGGTGTCACACATTTGGCCGAGTTCAGGGTGTGACAGAGGCACCAGGCCACGGTCACCTCAAAAACACTGAGGGATATTTACAGAACAGAAAAAATCATCAGAAGCTGTTTACTGATTAAACTTGAAGCAAGCCCAGTCCTTCCAAAAGAGCAATCATCTGCTATTCATCACAGATTCCTGCAAGTCTGGATGCAAGAGCTGTTGCAAAGCTCGGGAAGTCCTTCATGTTCAAAGTCACTTTCTGCTGTTTGTGTTAATGATATGGGAGCCCTTAGGTACCTGGGCTGAGCCTTGTTTTAGCTTCTGGACAGAGAAGAAAAGACATCAAATACAGGCAAAGAACAGAGACAAAGGCACATCCCTTCTGTAGGGCCTCATGTCAGTGGCACAGCTCAGGAGCATCCCAGCGTTCCAGAGCCGTTGTCCAATCCCCCACCTGTGGGGCCACACAGCACCTGTGACTGGAGCCCAAATCTGCTCAACTACATCTTCAGTCCAGTTAGGGTGGATTTGCAAACTTGCTGGACAAATAAAAACTCTCTCTCAAGTGAAAAACAACTGAGGATTCAAGTTCATTCATATCTGACTGAAAATGAAATAAATATTTTCCTTTCTAATTTTTCAGTGGGATTTACAGTTTTATACATTTGAATTGTTACTCCCTTCCAACTTTGGATCCTGTTGGTCCGCTCCAGCGAGCAACTCCACTCACGGTAGAAGAAAGGCAGCAGAAGGCAGAACCCCGCAGTGGGGATGAATTCTCCCCACAGCGACTGCAGCTTCTCTCCCCTCGAACGCCAAGAGAACAAGAGAGGTAGGGGCTCCACCCTACCCCTTTTTCCCAGCCCAAATCTCATGGCATCTCTGCCCTACACGAGAAAACCCCAGGTAAAAGAGACTAGCTAGCTGGACACCCCCCAAGCTGTGGCCAGGTCTTTTGTCTCTCTTAAGTATCCAGTCATTATTGTCTCCTAGCAACACGCACAGGAAAAATTCTTTAAGAGAAAAAAAAAAACAAAAGGAGAACTCTTAAAACCCCAACAGCAAGGTGACAAGAGAGGACCTCAAGTATTTCACGGCCCCAACCAATGTAATCTCTGTGGATTTCTTACTGTGGTTACTGAGAGTGGGATGACTATTAAAAGAAAGAAAAAGGGGTCAAATAGCTCTCATGGACAGAGGATTGTTTTCACAGATTTGTACAACTGGTGCCATCAGACAGTAACCATCAAGTACTGGTGTTTGTACTCACAATCCATGGAGCATTTCCAAACAGAGCAGCACTTCCACATGATGGCAGGAAGGAAGAGGCAAAAAGTTGCACCAACCTGTACCTTACACCTCTACTCTGGTCTGAAGACCAGAGTTTTCAGTGACACCACAGCTTGAAGAGTTAAGTCTGGTTGACTTTCCGCACCAGAAACACAAATCCCCATTATATTTTATCCCCTTTTAGATGGTGATCTTCCATTAGGAAAAAGAAATCAATTGCCAAGAATTTTGTCCTGCTGTGTAGGTGGAACTGTCACACATTAAAACTGCTTTCAATCACCAGCAAAACTCAAAAGCAGCAATTTTCTTTCTCTGTTTCACCCTCAGTTTGAGGCCTGATTTTCTAACACCTGTAGCTTTGCTGGGGAAACTGCCTCCTTCCTTGAAAGCAAGCAACAACGGAAGGAAGAACAGCTTTGTACTGAGCATATAAAAACTCTTAAAGGGAAAATGAAGCAGAAATCCTTGGGAAAGGTATTTCTTATGGAACAGATCCCAGGTTTGACAGAAGTGCACTCTGCAGCACTGGGCTCAGAGAGAACACGAGGTGCTGGATCTCACCGGGAATGGATAATTCCAGAGTCCTCATCTCAGGGACATCACTTCCAATCTCACCCATGTCACACAGTTACCCTGCAGAGCCAGGAGAGAGCTTTGGATATTGAAACACAGAATGAGCTATCAGGGAACATGTTGTTTAAACCAACCTGAACAATGACTCCCCTTGCACTTTGCAGCAAGTCATTTAATCTCCCTCTGCTTCTCTGCTCTGCAGGCTGAGGACAATACTTATCGTATGTACCAGGACACTGCAAAGCTTCATCTGCTGAAATTATTGTTGCTCATTGTAACTACGGAGTGTTACGAGAAGAGATAATGGAAGCACAAGTAAATTTCACATTTGAGTGGTGGCCATTAAGCCTTGCTGGAGTCCTCTGACTTCAAAGTCATTTTATCTCTCCACTCCAGTGACAGATTACACTTCAAGGATTCGCCTTGCATATAAACCTAGACAGGGCTAATTTTTGGCCATGTTTCCCACAGTCTTGCTATTTACCCCAGAGAAAAGAGAATATGGGAGTATTATTTGGACCTGCCTCCTAGTTGGAAATGTCTGCCTAAAAATACGTGTTCCTCCCACTTTCTCTCATGGGTAGTGATATCAGCACTGCCAGAAGTCAGGAATGTGCGTCCCAAATCTTCGTCTGAAGAGATTCATTGGAAGCCAGGACAGTCTCATCTGCAGTTTTGGGTTTTTTTATGGATGTTTGCTACCCTTTGTGTTGTCTGTGGAGCCATTTATGCGTCCCCTGCTGACTGGGAGGTGCCCTGCATTAGCACACCAGGGGTATAATCAGATGATATCTCCTGTTGTAGGAAGGTGTCAATCCTGCTCTTTACAGATGGCTGAATGCAAGCCAAGTGTAGGGGTTGTCACAGGAGTTATTTGCTGCACCTGGATGAGCATGGAGGGCACACATGGCACACAGGGACAGGGACATTGGTGGATTTGCTCTCACACCCACACGTCAAATCCAGCTCATGCCCACAGCAAAGCCTTCCCCAGAATCACTGCAGGGCTTTGGTGGAGCTGATCCTGTGTGTCTGGTGGGCACAGGGAGCTCCTACCTGTTGCCCTGACTTTTGCAGTCTTTCGATGTTTTCACTTTGTGATAGAGTTTCTCACGCACTTTCTGTAAACACAGTCATGTTTTGTTAACTGTTCCTGTTGTTTTCATTCTTTCTCCTGAGGTGGAGAGAGTTTGATGGACTGTTCAGTTGACCAGTGTGGGTGGAAGAGGTGGTAACCTCATCCTCCAATCCGTGGTCATTCCTAGAAACATAGATATATGAGAGAAATGAACGGCCGTGGCTCTTTTCCTGGCTTGGCTTGGACCTGGCAGAACTTGAGCCTGGTGTGCTTCTTTTTGTGTCCCAGAGCGACACCTACCCAGGGCTTTACCCTGTCAAAACTACAGGGTAGGCAGGGAAGACATGCACCAGAACAGCTGGATAGGGTTGGAAGTACTGGGATAGAGAACAAGGAAGTCCCCATGAGAACCAGGAGCTGAACCCTGGCAATCCTGACATTCTGCCAAAAGTTAAGGAATTCCATTCTATCAAAAATTACCATCCTCATCCAAAGACACAGCTCTGTACGTTCTCAGCTGGGCTGGGCTTTGGACCTGTCCTTGGTGGCACATTTCAAGCACTGTGGTGGGGAAGGACCACTTTGTTTTATTGCTTCAGTTTGTGGGGCAAAATCAGTGGGGTTTTCAGGTCTGTGGTTGTCAGTCAATCTTGTCAAAGTGCTGTAAGTCAACAAAACATAAACTCTTTGAAATGGAAAGCAGAATTTTGCAGGGAGCCAGGTCTGAAAGAATTGTGACCAAAAATATAGCTATTTTATTCATTAAAATTCAAATGCAGATAAATAAGCAACAGCTCCAGTGAGGATTATGGAACTTCGGTATTTATGAGGAAGCAAAAATTTTATAAATATTGATATTGTCTATTTTCTACCAACATACCTTTTTTTTAGAAGAGTAATAACATTTGCTAGTCCAGCAATAATACTATGCATTTATGCAGCAGCTTTCATCCAGAGATCTCCAGCACTTTACTAACATTGGCTGGATGAAGCCTCACAGAGCTCTTACAGAGGAAATAAGGAATTATTATTCCCAGTTTCTAAATTGAGAAATGTTTGCAGAAGAAGATCAAGGAATTCTGTCTGGAGGCAGAGGCTGAGAATGTAGCAATACTGTGGCAGAGTCTGGGAGCTGTTGCAGGAATTATTCTCCATCTGAAGGACTCCACCAGTTTAAAGATGTGTTTAGAGGGACAAAAGTTGCTGCAGGAACTGATGGGCTGAGCTTGGAGCAGGTCATCACTTCACACCAACTGCCTGTGTGCTGTCGTGGGTGACAATGGATGAGAGTAACTTACTCCTACAGATCAGCACCAATCTTGTATGAGTTAAATATAGGGTAGATCAGCTCAGAGTTATGTGATAAATAACTCTGTGGCCTCATGTATTCAGTTAATTTGGGTATCTCTCCTTAGCACAGAATCATGCCATGTAAATGTCACTTTTATGGATAAGGTCAGTTTAAAATATGTCCCCAACAGCAGCAGCAGCCACAACGACAACAACAGCATCAACAGCAACATCAACAACAACCCAAATGATGTTTTAAAAGTTGTCAAAACCTCTCCTCTACAAGACTTTTTAATGCAATTTGCCCCTGAGTTAAAAGAAATTCTGTCATAAATATAAGAAAGAAAAAGAGTGTCAAAATCCAACAATAGATAAATAAAGACTGAGTAGAATATGTGTTTTCATCAACTTTTACCATTTTTAAAAGACAGAAAATGGATAGATGTAGGACTGATTCCTCTTTTCAAAAAGAAAAATTCTTCCATTATATCAAAATATGGGACAGGAGATTTGGGTCTTCCCCTGCCCAAACCTGGTCTTCAGAATAAGCCTCTACCAGTATCACAAAATCCCTCAGACAATCTGGGGGTTTCCTTTCTTAGATTAAGTCTTTTTGTGGGTTTGGACTTTTTTTTCCTTCTTTTTCCCCCTTTTTGCTTTTGGCTGTCTCTGTGACATGCCTTCAAGTGATCAAGATTACTGGGCTGGATATTACCCAGGCAACTAATTGGCTAAACTACAGTTAAGGTGATTAAGAAATTTTATTGGCTGAAGGGATGTTGATAATGAAGATGAGAATGATGACAAAAATGATGCTAATGAATAAATTTGTGTATTTCTAAACTTGTTTTACTTGTCACCATCAATGGCTATTTTGATGTAGTAGGTTCTGGCTCTGAGTTGCAACCTGGGCATGTGCAGGGGGTGGAATTGCACTGTGCTGGAAACACTCATATGGCCTTTTGGAAGCAGATTTTACATCACCACTGATGGAGGTATTGCTGTCTAGAACTTCTCATTTAATCTAAGGCCTCGTCTCTCACCCACTAATTTATATCCCTTTCTTCCCACTTACATGTAACACCTTTTTAAATCAAGCAGGGGTGTCTTTTTCAGGGCTCTAAGTGGCAGGGAATTCACAACATTCAGCTGTTGCAGGCATCAATTACTGCTGCTATTTAGAGTCACATCTCCATCAGAGTTTGAACACGTCTTTGAAGTTTGCATCCATTGGGCTTTGCTGGAATGTTTTCAGTTCAGTTTAAGAGCACTCTGTTTACAAATCCTTCCCCATGTAAGCACTGAATGATGATGATGATCCAGTCATCACTGTTCTACTGCACGTGATGCAACCAACATCTTCTCTTGGAAACTGGCATTTTCACTCCCTCAGCAAGGGCTGGAATCCAGCTGCCTGAGGCATGGGCAGCCTTTCTCCTGGCATGCACAGATCACAGCTCTCTGCTGAAGTTATTTAAGAAAGTGATCCCAAGGGAGAGGTTGCAGAGAAAAGTCACCGATATTGCTTCGTTTCTTTAGGACTTGAATGTCTGAGTCTTGATTGTTTCTCTCCAATTTCAAGTAAAGCTGAATGTTGAGGCTGTTTTCTTTTGTTTTGTTGGTGGTTTGGTGGTTTTTTTCCCCAAGGATCACATTCCATGAATGGGGAATACTGCTGGGATGGAGAAGGCAGAAGGGAAGACAGTGCTACAGGCTTTTGGACTAGCAAGGCTTTTTTTGGACACAGCACTTTTTCTGCCTTGATTCCTCCAGTGGCAAAGCCTTCATTCCTTAAAATCCCCTTTAAGGAACTGTTTTTTGTGGCTTGAATGCACTGAGCTCCCTGTCCAGATTCCCAGGCAAAGCAGGGAGCTGGAAGGGGTTCTTGTTTTGTTCTCCCAGTGACCAGTACCTGCCATGCTGCTGCTTTTCTCCTGCTGATCCCCAGCTGATGGATCTGGCATCATCTGAGGGGAAGGGTCAGAGTGCAATGGATTAATGGTGCTTTGATTGACTTGGTGATGTTTGATGTGTTGTAGATATGCTCAGGCAGTGGTTCCTGTCTCTTTATCTTCCCTGGGCAGTTGTGCTGACAGCTCTCCCAGTCCCCTCCCAACCTGGCTTTGCAGCACCAGGAGTTTCTCAGGAGAAATATTTGCCTTTGCTTCCTGGAGTCTCTCTGTCATCCACACTTTGGGTAAGGAAGGGGCCTATGAATGCACTAACCCACTTACAACGGGAAGAGGTTCACTTGCTCTTAAAGAAGAAAAGGATCCATATAAAAAGTCCTGGTCGCAAAGCTTTAGGAATACAAAAAACTTCAACTGCTGCTCTGAAAAGTCAGAATTCACCCTGACTGCTGATGCCAAGGAAGTCTCTCCTGGGTGCATTTCTGGTGTGATGGAACACTGATGTGTCACAAGTGTGGAAATGGTTTCCTACAAACCCCTCTTCTCACACGGGGGAGAAATTCTCACTCCAAGCTGCCAGGCAGAGCCTGTGCTTTCCACCAAGGCTTCATTTCATGTGTGGTCCTGTCGAAATGCATGGTCCAGGATGCAGCACTGTTCTGGGCTCTCTTCCCAAGCCTGTGAGTGTGAGAGATGCTGGAGGTGTGAAGAGGGAAGTATGTGAGTCTTGGCACATCAGTTGAGGACAACAGATGACCTCTTGGAAAGACTCAAATGCAGAAAAATGAAAAGAAAAAGAAGAATTTGACTGTAGCAATGCTGGGAGTCGAAACATATGATGGCTCCAGAGATAAGATAAAGTGTGTTTAGGATTCTAATCCCTCGGATTTGATAGATACCAAGTGTTTCCATTCCTTCATTTAGTTTTAAGTGGAACTCTCTTTATCCATCCATTTAATTGTTCAAGCTTTCCAGAAAAATGGCAGGATTTCTTACAAACTTGAAGCACCTGTAGTCTTGCGTATCTAGGTAAAATGCCAATAAGGAAAAACATTACTGTATAAAGAGGGAAATTCTAGACCTCATGATTATCCCACTAAAAAATTGAAATGTCTTTTAAACCCTTTTTCTCCCTTTCCCAGTTGAAATATAATGAAAAGATCTTCCCTGGATTGAATCGTGACTCTGTGTGTGCGTGTGATTAATTCAGATTTCATCCTGCATGGAGTCCTTGACTCACTGAGACCATTTCTGATGCTCTGGAGATGAGCTGCACTACAAAGGGAGTGAAATTATGTAAAATCACCGAACACAAATTTAAAAGTAAGTGACCTCAGGAGGTCACCCAGTCCAGCCCTGCCTCAAGTCTCCATCAGCTACTTCTAAAGCTTTCTGACAGATGTTGGTATAACCTGCTCTTAGAAACCTCTGGTGTTTCCAGTCTCATGGCAATCTACTCCAGCCCTTAAATGTCCTTTACTGTTGAATATTTTCCCTTCATGTCTAATATAAAACTAACAATTATCTGTATTTACTCATCTCTTTGGGGACATGAAAGTTATGCTTTCATATGTTGAGACCACACTTTCCAACTGAGAAATCATCATTCTCCAGTCAGGCTGATTGGGCTGCAGGTCAGACATTCCTCTGCTGATACATTTTTCTTGACCATACACAGATCCTTTTCATTTTTCTACCTCTTTATTGATATTTTCTCTCCACTATGTCACATTATTCCTTGCTTGTATGTCTATTCCTCTCCACATCTCATGGATTTGCCTGTTGTCTTGGTTTGAAAGACAGGTGTCTGCCAAGGAAGACAGGAACCTCCCTTGCAATGGAAAATATGACACCCTTCCCTCCAAATTATTAGAACTTTGAAATTGCAGGGCTTTCAGGCAGAGATATGACAAAAGGAATACCAGTCCTTTACTAGTAAATATCCACCCCAAGCCAAGCCAGCAGCAGCAGCAGCGAAGAGCAGCAGAGCCCAGCGCTGCCTCTCTCGCCGCGGGCGCTTTCCCCTCGCTGCAGTTCCGCTGGCGGCCGCCAGGGGCGCTGCTGGCTCCCGGCCGGGCGGGGCGGCTGCGCTGGCTCCCCGCGCCTGCAGGGGGCGCTGTGCCGNCTGGGAAGGCAGGGATGAGCAAAGTCACGGAGTGGTGGATGAGATGCGTCAGGAGCTCGGCAGCTGGAGCTGGAGCTGTGGGGTGTCCTGGCAGAGGTGGAACCGCGGGGTGTCCAGGCAGGGCAGGGGGTGCAGAGCTACAATGTAGTGAAAATTCGGAGCAGTGGCAAAAAAAAACCAGCAGGGGTGGGGCAGTGACAGCCCAGCTCCCCAGCAGGGCAGGGAAAAGGCTCCCTGGGAGGGGAAAGGGCTTGGGATCCCAGGGTTTTCCCCTGAGGCACCCCAGCAGATGGTTAAAGATGCAGAGGGGCACCGGGCCCAGCTCCCCTGCGAGTTCCTAAAGGAAACTCCTTTTGTCCCTCCGTGCCGCCGGCTGTGCCGCCATCGCCGTGTGGGGAGAGCGGCAGCGCTGGGCTCTGCTGCTCTTCGCTGCTGCTGCCACTGCTGGCTTGTCTTGGGGTAGATATTTACTAGTAAAGGACTGGTATTCCTTTTGTCATATCTTTGCCTGAAAGCCCTGTAATTTCAAAATTTTAATAATTCGGAGGGAAAGGGGTCATATTTTTCCATTCCAAGGGAAGTTCCTGTCTTCCTTGGCAGACACCTGTCTTTCAAACCAAGACACCAAGACACCTGTGCTTTCAATGCCTCCTCTCCCACCTCCCAACAGACCAGGGGAGAGCCCAGTTCAGGCAGCTGCAGCTCCACAAGCTGATTTCTTGGGAGCTGACGTCAAGGGGAGCTCTCCAGTTTGTCCTACTGGCCCTTCGCTGAACTATCGATGTAAATATGTGACAAAAGCATCGCTCATGCAGGCTGTTACTCTGGGATGAAAACAAGACATGTCCATAAAATGTGATCTATGTGTAATCATCACACATATGCCTTCAGACAGGGCAAAGCAGTGACTTGCTAATTAAGTTTTACAATCCAGCGGTTGTGAGAAAGATAAAAACATGTCCCCGGTCAATCCATTACAAAGAGAACAGAACATCTGACCTTTTCATCCTGCCTTCCGTTTGCACTCACTAGATCCATAACCTTTTCCAGCTGGAACAGAAAGTTCAATTAAGTTTTGTTGGCTTAGAAAACTGCCCATGTCCTGGAGAGTAGATTAGGCACTCAGGGGCTGCAATTATCCATCTGGTGCCACTTCAGCTATAATATCTATATATTTATATACATACTGCCAGCCTTGCAAGGATAAACATTGTGCTGAGTTGCTTGGAGGAGGGTCACATTCCCTGCTGCTGGGAACTCCTTTGGTCCCCACACTCCAAACCACGAGGATCTGTGCAGGGCAAACCCAATGTCACTCCTGCCACTCAGCCCCAGAGGGAATGTGTCAAACAGGAATGGATTCAGCACATACCACCCAACCTTTCAGGTTTTCATCTCTGTCAATCTGCTGATTTATGGATCTGCACTTCCCCACGGTCCAGGAGAGGCATGCAGAACCTTTGGAAATAATTTAATCTCTTTTGAGAAAGGAATTTTATAAATATAGACACGTGTATATATTAAATACAGTTAGTACTTCTGGGGACAACAAGCTTGGCCTTGGCAGATCATTGCAATTACATCAAAGATGAGGCCCTGACAGGGACCAGCCCATCAATCATCGGGGTGATCAATAGCGCCTGCAGTGCACACAGTCAAACCTGATCAGCCTCACGTAGCCTCAGGTGAGGGAACATCAGAGGTCCTCACCACTCACACAGGCAGTACCTTCAAGGGCTCATCTGAAAGTTTGCTGAGCTGGATTTTCCCTTTGGACATGTTTTCAGCCTGTTTGCAGAGCTCCAGCTCTCTCTAAAAGAGAAGCAAACACTTCTCAGATCATCACATTTAAGTTAGAACCAATGCCTGAAGAAAGGGATGCAACAGTGACATTCATTCCCAATAAATCACAGGGCCAGTGGGCATTGCAGCTCATAACACAAGGCTCTGCCTTTACCAGGAGCTTATAAAAAGGTGAACATAAATTTTCTCTTATCCACTGGATGCCAAGAAAAGTAACAAACAAACATCTGAGCACCACACACTGTCTGCTGTGGGGCAAGTGGCAGTACCTTAAGCCAGTACCATCAAAATTTAGTTTGTCCTGCTCAAAACAACAGGAGAAGGAAGACCTATCACCCCCAACAAAGGAGGAAAGCTGGGCTTCTTGCTTCAGAAATTGGCAGATTTGGAATATGTTATTTCTGGCCTCCATCAGGAATCTTTCTCCAGGGCTTGGTTGGAGCAGATTTTTCTTATGTGGTTACCACAGCCATGAGGATATAGGAAAACTTATCATGGGTCATAAAATCATGGAATGGTTTGGGTTGGAAGGGACTTCAAAGATCATCCAGTTCCACCCCCCTAGACTGGGACACCTTCCACTATCCCAGGTTGCTCCAAGTCCCATCCAGCCTGGCTTTGGACACTTCCAGGGATGGAGCAGCCACAGCTGCTCTGGGCACCCTGTGCCAGGGCCTCACCTCCCTCACAGTAAAGAATTTCTTCCATATATCTCACCTAAATTTCCCTCTTTCAAACTCTGTTCTTCTCAGCAGAAAAAAAAAAAAAAATCTGAAACACATTAAGGAAATCTGCCACTGATTTCCCCTCCTCCCTTGCTTGCTGACCTGCATCTTTTCCTGGGGAAATACAGACCCTCAGAGAGCTCCAGGTCACAGATTTACAGAAGCTACAGTGAGAACCTTTATTTAATCTGCTCCAAATGTCGCTCATTCCATCCCACAGCACTCTGGTGACCACCTTCACCTTGATGCCATCATCTCTCAGCTTCTTCTTATTTTTTCTCCTTACTCTCCCTACATGTGAAATAAATCATAAACTTCATCCTGCCGTAAGAATGTCCCATAGCAAGAAACTGGCTGCACCATGGGCCGGGAAGGATGCAGGGACAGCTGCTCCTGTTTCAGTCTCCTGGAGAAGGAGTCTGGGCTTGGTTTTGCCCAGAGCCTGTTTCGTGGCACTGGCACCACCCAGGTGTGCCCTTCTTTCCCCAGGAGGCTGGGAAGGATCCCACCCTGGCGCAGCCACCCTCTGCTTTGCCACGGGACTGGGCTGAGTCTGCAATTTCTCAGAGACTTCCCCCCTTCCCTGTCACTCCCTGTGCTGTGCCTCATTAGCTGCTCAGCCCTTTTGGGCTGGGAGACAGGAATCTGGCAGGAAGGTGTAAACAGCCAGTTTAATTGGGTATTTAGAACAAAAGCAGCAGTGGCAGTGCTGTCATTTTGGAGCTGGCTTACAAACAGGCAGTTTGAAAATCGTTTCCTCCCATCTGCACAGAGTTAAATCTCCCAGCACTCCCAAGCCAGCGTCTCACTGAACATGGGGGGAAGCAAACACACAAAAAAAAGGTGCCTTTGCAGTGTGTGAGAGTTTCTGCACTGGTTTCTACCTTCTGCCACGGTTTATCCTTTGCCAGACTGGGACGGCCCTGCTTTTTCTCCCCACCCAACTTAGTCTTGTGCAGGATCACGATATTCACCTTCTCTACCTTTTATCACCCTTCTCACTGGGACTTTCTGGCCTGGGCAGTCCATGACAGCTGCCAAAATGTCCAGATGTGATGGGAAATGACAGATCAGCAGCCACATCACATCAGGCCTCAAAATGAGGAGACCTTTCCTGCTGGCCCTCATCTTACAGTCCCCTATAATCATCAGGTCCCAGGAAAGTAGGCTATTTGCTTATTATTTTTTTTCCTGGTGGTCTGTACTTTGTGTCTCTGAAAGTAAGGTGAACTAAAAAAAACCCAACTTACTCAAAACTGTCCTGAGACGTCCTGTCTGCACCTCTAAACACAGATGTGGATTTAGCTGTGTTGCTTAGAAACCTGCATCTGTGGCCTGTCTGGTCCCTTCACATTTATTTAAAATCACATCTAATAGGAAAAGACACAGCCAGAAGGCTCAAGAGTGAAAGTTTACCAGGATCACTGCTTCTGCCACCTGAACTATTTCTCTGGTCTGTGCTCCCAAAAGAACCAAACAGCTTCCATACAAATTAGAAATAGAAACACAGGATTTCAGCTCAGCTATCTCCCACCCAGGGTTTGTCCCCTGCCCCACGAAAGCAACCGTTGTGTGTGGTGGGCAGCATTATGCTGACAAGCATCTTAACCTCACTAAAATGTCTCTTTTTTCCCCCTCCCTACTGGGAAGTTGTATCCATAGATAATCAAAAATAAATAGGTTTTAATGAGAAGACCAAATATCCAGCAGTCCTGGACAAATGGTTGCTGTGCTTGTGTAGATAAACCAGACATGTCCTGGCACAGGGAGTGTGATGTACCTGGAGCACCTCAGGTTTGTTGTGTGAATTGTTCAGGTCAGTCTGGGCATGGCTGGCACTGGCTGCCTTCTCAGGTGTGTGTGGTGGAGCTGTTCCCAGCACATCCAAGATTCCTACACAAACACCTCCCAGAGACAGATCTGGGTTCCAGCTCCATGCTGATAACAAGGCTAGGGAGACCAAAGTCCAGGTCCAGATAAGATTTCCATCCCTGTCTGACAGTATCTTCACTTACATTTAAGCACAATTCTGGAATTCTTACTGTTGTCTTCTCTTCTGCTGAAATAAAAATGAACTGGAACCAAAACTTGAAATCTTACAAATTCTGAATGTAATGGCTTCATAAATTGCAGACATGAGACAAGTGTGATTTATGGCTCTGCTGTTTTGTATGACCAGGGCCATAGGTTTCTTCCAGTTACTGATTTCTGCATGAACCTCAATTGACTTATGGTTTAAGCAGGGACATGCAGCCTTTAACACTGGTATCAGGATATGGAATCTAACCACATCCCCTGAAAACAATTTTCCAGTGATTCATCACTTTCACTGGAAACCAGGTGACACTTTGATTCAGGCTTGAACTTCTCTAGCTCCTGATTGAAGTTAGAATTTCTATGGAGAGGCAGACAGAAAGCAAAGGGAAGGAAATAGTGCTGTTGTGCCTCTTTTTGCATATCTCATTTCCCATCACAGGATGAGAATGCAACAGCTGAAATGCTGAAATGAAAGGCTGTGTTGAGGATGTATTCAGCATAGTCATAGGCAGACAAGAAATTCCATGAGTCTGATTCCGCTGATGTTTCCTGCCTGAATGGGAGACTCACAGCCTCCCCTTTGGGAGTAAACAAACTTCCAGTCTTAGAACCACACCTCTGATATTTTTGAAGCCTATAAATAAGGCTTTTTTTAACTGAAAGCCCCAGCATCAAGCACAATCACAAGGGCTCAGAGTGTTGTCTAATTTTTCAGCTTTCTGGACTGGGACTGATTGTTTTCTATGGCCTTTTGTGCTCTTAGTTTATGAAAAATCAATACTTTAATATAGAAAATGAATCCCCCAGCTATCTATTTAGAGCAGGACTACCTCCAGCTCTGTCACTTCTGCTGTTCTATTCACCGATCTCCAAGAAACTGGCATAGGTATTAATCCAGCAGGATGGGATCAGGAAGTGGAGGGCACAAGGTCAGCAATATGGATTTTGAATAACCAAAAGGGTGGAATTTGGATGCCACCAGCTACGAAGTGCAATGTGGCTTAGTGGGAATTTTCAGGTTTAATGATCTTTTCCTTCCCATATCTGATTGCAAGGCAAAGAACTCTTAAAATATAGGGGAGAAAGGCTTTACTGTATTTTTGCCAGTTCAAAAATAAATAAAAATCAATCCAAAACACAAAAAAGAGATGGTTTGCAGAAAATAAGGCCATCAGTGTTTATTTTGACGTTCACGGGAGAAAAACCAGGTTTGAGATGTCATTAATTTTCTCAGAAAGAGAAGTCAAGATTCAGGAGAAAATGCTTTGAAAATAACATATTCCATACTGATTCATTTCAGCTGTGTTTGGTTTTTTATCTGGACATCTTGGTTTGGGGTGAAAACTAACATTTTTTTCAGCAGACTGTGGTACAGCACTGCTGGTTCTCAGAAGGGCTCTCAAGGAACAGCCAGGTCCCCTTGTGATTCTGGCTGGGGATTAGCAGGAGCAATGGAGGAATTCCTTCCCCTTGAATTTTTGTGGAATGGCTGATTCCTGCCCTCTGTCCCCATGCAGAGGCCAGGCAGAGCCGCTGCCACCAAATCTGTGCTGCAGGAGGACAGGAGGCAGGTGGGGAATGGCTGGGGTAAGGTGTGGATGCAAAAAAGCCTTAGCAAAGAAATTTTCCAGCTTTCGGATGTATTCTGTGAGATTCTGTCTTTCTCACGCAAGCCATAAGAAACAGTGAGATGGTTTTTGTAAACAAGTTCTCTTTCTAACACCTGCAGTTTGTTTTCTAAGTTTGTTATAGTTCCTTTGGAAAATATTTTGAAATAGGTGTTGTAGAGTCTCAGCCATTCATGCTGAGGGGTGGCTGGTCAGAGGACCAATGGCCTCGTGCCATCTTTGCAAACCCCCTCATAAAAGGATAGATTAATTAATAAAAATGGCTTTTCTTTCCTGAACAAAGTCTATGTCGTTTTTCTGCAGTCCCAGGACAACAGTAACAGAAAGGCATCATCCCACAGGCACCAGAGGAACCTTATGGCTCCATGTTTTCTGCTCCTGCTCCTTTTCAGAAGGAATTGCTCCTGTGACAAAGCTGGGAGCCATCAGGTCCCCTCCCTCCTGCTGAGGGCACAAGGAGCTCACTCTGGGCTCAGTGAGTCCCTCACTCAGCAGTGTGCCAGAGTAAATCCATTTGATTTTCCCTAGAGTACTCCTAATACCCTCCAATGACTGCTCATTGCTAAAATAAACCCTTTCTTTCCTCCAGCACTTCCCAGACTCTTTCTTTTCAAACCCCAGACCTGCTTGGTGCTCAGAGATGTTGCCTTAATTTGCTTCCCCCCTCCCATGGCAAAGAGGAAGGGAAGAAACCACGAGGATTATCTACTTGAACCAGCAGAAACACGTCACAGCCTTTCCCCATCCCTTGGGCTTTAAACCCAGCAGCTCTTCCCTTTCCCCCACCCCATCATTCCCACCAATCTCCCCAAAACTAACCCAAAAGGGTTGGGAAGCAGTGGTCTCTGCAGGTAGGAAAGCAGCTCCTGAGCACAGGGAGGTTTTTTTGGTGAGGTTTGAAGTGCCACATGACACAATCTGCACAAAATGCCAAGCAGCCAAAGCTGGAGCCATGTGCTCCCAACTTCTTGCACTGAGGTAAAAATAAACCTTAATAAAAGGGCTGGGGAGGCTTAATGGGAAGTGGAGATGCAAAAAGGACAAAGCCATGAAAACTCAGTTAGGAATGGGTCTCGGCAAGTCTGAGGGAACACAGTGTGATGGCTCTGCCTCTGACTGTCTCTCTCCTCATTGCAGGGCTGGGTGCTCCAGGCCAGGGCCATGGCAACTATTTGGAAATGTTTGGATCCTGCTGAAGAAGCAGTTCAGGAGAGCTGGGCAGGATGAGGTTGCCCACAGAAGGCACCAGTGAAGACAGGACACCACGTGTGGCTGGGTGTCCATCACTGACATCAGCAGTGGCTTTGTCAGGGGCCACCAACAATTTATTTTCCCATACCTTACCCCTCATTTCCACTGCCGTGAGTGGGATTTTAATGATGGGAAAATGCTGTGCAGAAGTTGGGCATATCAGCCAGAGCAGTGGTGTCCTGTGTCTTCAGTACCTTGAACCTCAGGCTGAAAGTAATAAAAACCTCTCATGCTGGCTCTGTGGGTGCTTACAAGTTAAACCACGCTCAGGAATCATCCTACAAAATCTGTTTGAGCCCTTTGAAAACCAATGTAGGGGTTTCCATCTCTGGCTCTACAATTCTAGACACTGCTCTTTTAGCCCATCAAGCTGACTGCCCTTTAATTTGAGCTTCTCCTGGGGAGGTCTGTCTCAAAAGGTTGAGCAGGGTACGAGGCACTATCATGTTCTCACTGTCATCTCACTCCCTATTTTCTTATATTTTTCCAGATTTTTTTCCATCTGTTTTGTCAAAGCTTCCTACAAAATGCCTGGCTCTGAAAGAAAGAAAATCTCCACCACGCAACAGCCCCAAACTCCAGCATGGAATGAGGTTTCTGGGTGAGAAAAAGGGAAACAAAGGGAATAAATACTAAACCAGTGTGTCTTCCTAGCCACACCACACTTTTTGTGTCTCTATCTGTCCCAAGCAGTGCTGAGCAGAGGCAGAGGTGACAGTCCTGCTGGTGGGACTGAGGGTGTCTGATAGGAACAGCATCACCATTCTGCAGTGCCACAGTTCATGCCCTGTCAAAGGAGGATTAAACCCTCTTGCTAGTCTGGGACTAGCTGCTGTCAGGGTCCTGGGAAGGTCAGGCTGTTTGTATTTTCCATTTCCTGACAAAGCAGGGCTCCTGGAGGCAGGATTTACAGGCACCACTGCCAGGATGGAGCAGGCTGTGGCTGGCCCATGTCCCAGCTCTGTTCTCCACGGCCACCTCCCGGGTTCTGAGCAGCCCCAGGCTCTGCTGAGCAGCACTGTCACCCCAGCGTGGCAGGAGGGTCTTCAGAGGGGTCTCAGTGGGTGACAGGGTAGGACTGCCATGGTGCCCAGCCCACCTGTGGCTCTTGGTCATGCAGGATTGATGCTGCAGCACCAGCAATGCCCAGCAGCGACAGACAAAACCCTGGCAGCAAAAAGGGCAGGAAGCGATGGGATGGCTCAGTGGTTGGAGGCTGGAAACAGCTCAAAAGAGAAGATGCAAATGCTCTGGCTGCTGCCTGGCTCTGCAGCTTCTCCCCTGCATGGTAATTCCCAGGAATGTCACGGCTGATCAGCCCTGTCTGGGCTGGAGGGTGCAGATGAGGCTGTGCCAGGGCGCTGGGATGTCCTGAGCTCCCCCTGCCCCGTGGAGGAAGCAGAGGAAAGACTAACAGGGAAAGGTGGGATGCAAACTTTTCTATCCCCAGTCCTGTCCTGGCTGTGCCAACATTACCAGTGCTGCTGAAAGGGCACTAGCCAGTGCTGGCAGAAGGGTGTGCAAACCCCTACCCAAAGGAAAATGAGGTCCCAAAGTCAGTAAACCTGGGATCCTGAGGGGAAACGAGTGCATGGCTCTGCTCAGGGCTGGCCCAAGAGCAGTAGTGGAAGGGAAAGACAAGGTGACGTGTTGGAAGGTCACAAGTGATTTATCCTGCTTTTATATCTGCAGGAGACATTTTTTTTCAAATGGAACTAAGAGAGGAGGGATTAAAAAAATCCAATGAGAAATAATAATTGAAAGTCCCAGGGCAGAAACAGAGCAGAGAGCAGAGGCAGTGTAGCAGTCTCAGTGCTTCCCAGGACTGAAAACCTTCTCCTTCTGTTGAACATCCTTTCCCTGCCATAAATCCCAAACCCCAGCAGCTGCTGCTCAGCTTTCTTTCCTCACCCCAGCCCCAGCAAGGCTTTATGAGGTTTAGCAGGGCTGAAAGGCTGAATTCCAGACAAGAAGGGAGTTGGACAGGATGTTCCTTCCCATCCCATCTATTCCATCCTGTGACCACTGGGGTACTTCTGAGGAAAAAAAACACAGACAAGATACTGAGATGTGGTAGACATCATGAGGTCCTGGGGTCTGCAAAAGGAATAACAAATAAAGTAATTGGTCCATAGTGATGGAGTAAAAAATGGGAGTTTGGTATTGAGACCGCTGGACATGGAAATCTTCCCTGTTTCTCTTGGCATCTTTAGTTTCAACACTGATGAACACTGACCAGGGACACCTTAAAATTTTAAATTTTAAATTCAACACATATTAGGGAGTGTTGACAAGGCTTTTACAGGAGCAGGAGAGAGACACCAGAAAAAAAAATTAAAAAGGAGCAAAACCTGTCATCCCAAGCTTCAGGAACTGTAACCCCACCCTGAGCTCCAGTGCTAAATGTTCAAGCCCTGGCATCACCTCCCTTTGCTTGACAATGCCTCCCAGTTCATTAACATTCAGAATTAAACCTGGGGGAGGGCAGCAAAAGTCAGGGATCACACAGGGAATGAACTAAGAATTAGAGATGGACCTGAACCAAACCCCTGGGTCAGAACAGAACTTGACTAAAGGACAAGCAGGTGGGTGGAATTTTGCAGCTCAGCCCAATCCATAATTCATTATGTATCTCTGGTATTTCTAAGAAGGCTACAGCTGTGATATTTAAATGCCAAACCTTTGTGCATTTTTAGGCTCAGACTTTGGTTGTTGCTTTTGAGAAGCTCGAATAGTTTTTGCTCCTGCCTGCTCCCTGTTTAAAATGGAGAGGAAGAAAGGCCTGGCAGCATCCTAGATAGGCTTAATTCTTGTTATTGTAACATCAAGGACGTTTTGAATTAGAGAGTCTGGAGCTCAGAGCCAGCTGATGGTCGGTTCACCCTTTTCTCAAGGTGGCTCTTCACTGGGCAGAGAAAAATTGCTATTTCTTCCCCAACACACACCTTGACACGCCAAACTTTGTGATTTCCACGGCTAATGATTTCCACGTTTTTTCCCTATGGATGAGCAGAACAAGGAAGCATGAACTGATATTGCCAACCAAGCAGATAAGGAATGTGCAATGCACAGCATGGAACAGAACAAGGGGGGGAAGCAAAAGCAAGAGATGGTGGCAGTGGAGGGGAAGCCAAATGAGAAGTGTTTCAAACACACAGGGGTCCAGAGGGGAGCAGAGGTTTTGGTGAGGTCCCCAGGCAACAGCAGAGGTGGTTGTGAGAGAGATGCTGCAAACAGACACCAAATTATCCAAATTTCCAGCCTTCCCATCATCCAAACTCGAGCTGTGGCTCCTCAGCCGCTCTAAGAGCACACAGGCAGGGCTGCTGCCTCCTCTACCCCATCCAGGAGGTTCTGCCTCAATTCTGGGGAGAATTTTGCCCTTTTCCTGATCCTGTCAAGCCTAGGAAATAGGGAACAATCATGGGACCACTGATGGTGTCCTCACATCCCATTTCTAAACTACAAGTATTTTCTTTTTGTTGTTTCTTACTCATTGTCACGTATGTCAAAGACATTTGTGAGCATTCTGGGGGCTAATAATTTTTATATAGAAAAATTATGCATAATATGAAACAATTAGTTGAAATTCTTTTCATAAAAGCTGGAGCAATGCATTCATTGACATTTAACCTCCTCCTTCCCCTGTAATCAGTCTTTTAAATAGAAATTACACCAAATTTGATTTCATTTTGGCAGTTATATCTTTTGAAAGAATAAAAATGTGATAGGAGCGGGAGAAACATTTCTGAAGTAAAACAGGCTGTGACAAAGCAATAAGTATGTGCAGAGGAGAAGAAAAACCTAAAAACTGATCCAGAGGAGCCCTAGAATTATGATGTCAAGGGATGGAGCACAAGGAAAGAAGTGAGAGAGGGAAACAGATGTATCAAGAGAAATAGGGATGGGGTTAAAACACGGTGATAATGTCGTTCCTAATGCCCTGGGGCATGGCCGTGCTGTCACCTGATTAACTTCTGGCAGAGCTGGAGGGCTGGGGCAGGTACAGAGCAGAGGGGCTGCAGGAGGTGAGGTGGGCGAGGCAGTAATTGATGCCTTTCCTTCAGATGCAGCATTAAGCAAAGAGTTGCAGCAGGGTATGAGGTGGGAAAGCTGAATGAGAATAAAAATCACCCTCAGGGAGGGAAATGCAGAGGAAAGGCTGCGTTCAGCCAGAACTGGGGGTACCCAGCCCCCCTGAAGGGGGGTGGCAGGTGTGTCAGCCAGGGCTGCTCTGCCAAGCCTTTATGGCAATTCTCTCTTTGTTCCTACAAAAACAGCTTGGATGAAGCAGTGCAGTGTCCATGACTTTTCCAATTTTCCTAGAATATCCTGAGCTGGGAATGACCCACAAGGGTGAGCAAAGCCCAGCTCCTGGCCCTGCACAGGACAGCCTCAAGTACCCCACCCTGTGCCTGAGATCATTCTCCAAATGCTCCTCGAGCCTCGGGGCCATGGTTTTGATTCATACACCTGGCACAAGCTTCCTCATGGACCACCTATTCCTGAATATTCTCTTCATCTTCTCTCCTTGATTCTTTCCTGCTCCTTCTTATGCCAGAGCTGCATGAGGGTGAGGAGCTGGGGCTGGGCTGGGGTCCCCCAAAGCAAGAACTGGGGACAGACAGGCTGATTTTTCTCTTGGCTGTTCAGGGAGAACATGTCTGGGGCAAGATTTTTTAAGTGCAGAAGGTAAAATCCATCACTGTCAAAACCACAGGGGAGGTTAGAACACTATTGAATGGAGTAGGGCTTCCAGCTACTTTGTGCAACCTCAGGAAATAAATCTAAAAGCTTCAGAAGGTCTGTACTGTACATCTGTATTATCAAGGAAAATCTCAGGAAATTATTAGCTCTTTCAATTTCTGCTATATTTCTTCCATCTTTTTTTTCACCCCTTGATAAATACATGTGTAGGGAGGATCTGGAGAACGTTGCTTATGTGCTTTTGCCACAGCAACAGAATTAAAACTCCTGGAAGGTATCATGCCAGGATATGCAAATTTGGAAAGATGCAGTCTTCTGAATAGTTGGAATCCCCAGGTCCTTGGACCAGCCAGGAGAGCAGCTCTGGATTTTTGAGCAGGTGCACAGATGCAGAAGCTTTTGCTCTGTTGTCAGAACTGGGTCTACGTACATATTTTGGTCACCTTATTGTACAACGAATATTGAAACACAGCAAAGTGCCTTCAGCATGACACTGGAAGAGCTCAGCTTCTCTTAAAATGGGAAAGAAACAAAGTGCGTTTGAAAAAGGAAGGGACATGGCCAGATTAGAGAGAAAAAGAGGCAGACTAAAAATACATTTGACTGTCACGTGAGAGAGAGGTGACTTCATCTTGAACCGAGTGGTTAATCCATGACAACCATTCATTTTAAATGTGGGGCTCTCCTCATGGTGTTGGATACAGCTGATGGAAACTGGATTATTGTTCCTCCAGAATGTTTGAACACCTCTTCCCTCACAGTCTGGCATCCCTCACCCTCTAAATCCACTACTGCTTAGCAAGCTTCAGTGCTTCCAGAAGCCACAAGGGAATCAGTGACTCCTTTCCCCAGTTTTTGTTGTCAGTCCTGCCCAAATCCCAGCACAACCCAGGAGCAGAGCGTGCTCCATGCAGACTCCTGGCAGCTTGGATGTCCTGCTTCATTTTACTTCTGGGGTCTGGGCAATATCAATTTTTTAAGGTAAGGCTGGATCTCAAACGTTTGTCAAAGGCATGGCTGGTGAAGCTGAGATCCATCTCCTTCCTCTGGCCAGACCCTCACTGCTTTTCTTTTTTTTCCTCCTTCATCTATACTGCTGTAACCTATCCTAGAATACACAGTGATCCTCTTTACTCCCCCTTTTGGCTAAACCAACACACACTATTGGTTATCTTCTGATGCAGGAAAGGTGGTGATTTTTCCAGAGAGTCCTGGAAACCCCTGGGTGTGGTTTTGGGCAGATACAGCCACATCTTTGCCACCAGAAGCCCAGGGGATGGTGTCCCACTGACCTGACATGACCCCAGGTCACTCTCATGCTAGAGGCCATAACAAATGCTCCTCATGTCCAGCCCTCGATGGAGTGACCCCAGGACTGGATCTCCAGGGAATCAGCCTTTGGAAACAGACTGGTAAAAAGTAACCTTTTCACGAACACTTACCAGAAGTTGTTGAGTTTGGGGCTTATTTTTTTCCCTTTCTCCTTTTCTTCCACTCTCCCTTAAAGGGACAATAAATGAAGAGTTTATCTGTAATTTTCTCAGCAGGACGGCTGCATTGAAGTAGCAGGCAGGATCCCCCTCTGTATAAATCAATGTGTTCTCTCTCGAGCTTGGGCCTTCTGATAATAAGCTAAACAAGAGCTGCTTGCTTGCAGCTTCATGGCCATAATCAGCAAACAGGTGAGCACAAGAGCTTTCCTCATGCTAATAGGGGGAGTGGGAGGTTGTTAATTTGACCTGGAGTGTGGATTTAGTCCCACCTGCAGTGGAGCTGTTTCTGCAGTTATCTCTTATTTCCAGTCCAGACATGCTCTGGGAACCATTACCATATTTATGAACCTACCTGGACTCACTGAACATGCATGAAAGGGTTAGAAAGACCTATCTGTTTTACCAGCTGTGCAGCCAGCATCTGCAAGTGAGAAAAGGAGGGGAAGGAGGAGAAAAGAGAGGTTATTCTGCATTTTCTGGGTGTGTACTGGCCCTCAAAGGCAGCATTCGTTAACCTTAGAGAGCAGAACAACCCATCCTGGCCAGGTAAATCTGCCCTGGTGACACGTACCAGGTCACCACTTGTCCCTGTGCAGATTTACACCAGTGCCAGGGCAAATTTCCCTGAGTGTGGCTGATTTATTGCATTATAGGGCAGGCAAACAGAGAACAAGGGCTGTGGATCAGGAGATTCGGGTGACAGGGAGCAAGAGGAGTCTGTGCTGCAGGCTCTAATTCCAGGCTCAGGAATGGGTTTGATAGGTCATTTTAGCCAAGCAAAAGGATTGTGATGATTATGACACAGCACATCTTCTTTACCAGGGTAATGAGCAATGGTAAGAGGCCTTAAATCCTTGGTCAGGACATGTTCAGGATCTAAAAAGCACAATCACAGCGGTTCTACATGAAAGGTTCCTGCTATGTTTTCTCTGCTATCTCTGTTATCACTCATCTAATCCCTTAGTGGTCTAGTAATCCCAAAGACAAAGGCAATGAAAAATAGTCTTGAATTAAATAGTATGAATTCTATGAATATAATGTATCATTGCAGAGCCCATTGCTCAGCCTGGGGCGCCGAGGACTTGCTATTCCACAGCAAGGACATTTGGGGAGTGTGTCTTTTTGGGGAAGCCTGCAGGGGATTCCCATCCCTCCTGAGCTCACAGGCTGAGGTTTTAACTAGAGCACCTCTTTCAGCTGCTGGGAAGGGGCTCTTTCATCTTCATCTTTGAAGAGGAGATGACAGAGGGATCGCAGTGCTGTCCTTCACACGGGAAGTGGAAGAAGCAGCTACACGAGCCACAGGGGTGGTTTCCTCACAGAGAACAGGTCAGATCTGCTAAGAATTTACTGGGCCTGAAGAAAAAATCACTGTCAAGGTTATGAAAAAAAAAAAATCTTTGGATTTCTTGGATTTGTGTCTCTGTAGTTGCACAGACATGAAGAAGATAACACCGAGAGATGATTCACTCTGCTTGCCCTGGTGAGAGTGGATCAGCAGCTACTCATGCCCTATGTAAGGGGAAAGGAAAAAATATTGATCAGAGTTCCCACATCTATGATCTACCTCCTCGTGCTTCCCCTAAAGGAAATTTATTGCTCCTCATCAGCAATAAATCAGAAACCCAACTTCCCTGCTCCTTCTCAGACAGAAACACTGTTGTACAGCTTGAGAGAAACTCCCCAAAGTGCAGCATATGAGGGTCAACCCACAGGCAAGTCTGGATAACATTTCAGAGCTAGGAGAAGAGAGACAGATCAGCTGCCAATATGCTGGGAAATAGCAAGCTTTGAATTATATTTATTTCCTTTAATAGCTGTATTTAGTTTGTACACTACTGTATAAATAGATACGTATTTATACCAATATTTATAAATGTATGTATAAATATGTCGTTTCAAATATGTATTTATTAAAGCAAACTAAATTAATACATATTTATAAGGGAATATTTTGTGTATTTAATAAACATACACAACCTGCTGCCATTCTGGAGGATAAAACAAGGTGAAGAAAATTGAAAGCAAACCTAAGCAAAAAATAACCTTAGATTGACACTTTCTTCCTAATGGATCCCAAAGCTCTGTTTTACTCTAATTTACTCAGCAGTGAGAGATCCGATTCTGATGTGCAGCAGTTTCTGGGATGAGATACAGTAATTGTGTAACCAGAATAGCAGCACCATGGCTGAGTGCAGGCTGGGAAGTGAAAGACTGCTTTGCCAATGAAACATGGACAAACTCATCCTGGGTGAAATTATTCCCAGTTTACAGCGAGTGAAGTCCTAACCACAGTATCGAGCTGGGAGCGTGTCTATAGAGCAGGGCTGTATATGGGGGAAACAAGCTTTATAGAGTTAGATAACAGCACTTTGGAGGTCGATGAGAACTAAAAAAAGAAAAAAGTAGAATAAATTTGCCCGCTCTGAGCAAAGTACTGCTAGTTCAAAGCAAGCTTGGGTACTTTTCCAGCAGTGCTGCTGCACAGCCACTGAATCCTGGAGGAGTTCAGAGAGGCTGGCATTTGGCTTTGACCCCAGGGTTAATTTAGCTGCTCTTGCAAAATGAGAAATAGGAAGCCAGGTCCTCGTCTCCTGTGCTCTCCAGTCAATTGAGTGACACGGAGGTAGAACTGGTGTGAGCAGGAATTGGGATCTCTAATGAACAGGAACTGCCAGGAGCTTTCCAAGACCTGCAGGAGGTGTCAGGATGATGACTACTGAAAACAGACTGGCACAGGAGGACAGAGAACGTTTTGTCTTGGGTTGTTTCCCAAACTCGTTCTGGAAACAGCTGGGATATTTACTGCAGGAATTCAACCCTGAGATAATGGTCTCTGGGATCCACAGGTACCAATTTCTCCCACATGCTTCCCTCCAAAGGAGTTGCTCCAAGGCCCAGTGGCAGAGATGAGTCTGGGTCTGTTCTCTGTGTGATGTACAGAAACCCCTTCTGGTGTGACACCTCAGACACAGCCACGGAAGGGTGCCATTCCCAACTCCTCCTCACCCTCCTCACCCACAGATTTTCTCCCTCCCAGCACTCTCCAAGGTGATTATTCCTCTGCAGCTGGAGATTACTTCTGCCAAAACCTCGTCCGCACCTTGGTCAAAGAGTTCAGGGCTGCTCTCAGCCTGAAAATGTGGGATTAACGCCAGGTCTTGAATTAATTCTGCTCAGGCAGTCCATCCTAGTCCCTCTCACAGCCACCTCTTCTAATCCTGCAGGGATTTTCGGTCCCTCAGCTCTCCAGGCCCTTTGGCCTGTCCCCAGGTGTGGCACGGAGCAGGCTCCACGCGAGACACCAGACATTTGCTCAGGTGGAAAACAACTCCACAGAGACATTTTTTTCCCCCCATTTCCTTTTAACCTCCCGGCTTTTGGAGGAGTTCCAGCTGATTCCAATACCCAGGAGATGGGGCTGTGATTGCTGTGGAGGGGGATGCAGCCAAATTTGCTCTTTCCTTCCCCACAGACAGGAAGCCCTGCAGCCTCTGGGAAGCTGCAGCCTGGGAGAGCCTTTGGAGAGAGGATCAGCTCATCTCGGTGCTGGCTCAAAGGCAACCAGCCCCTCTCTCATCACTGAGATTTAAATCATAACTCTTTTCCCCACTCCAAGGTCTCATTAGTGCCCCTGGGCTCATGGAGCAGCAGAAATGGAGTATCCTTGCCAGCCTGGGATTGTTATTTCTGTCATACTCAGCAGGAAAGCAGAGCCCTGCTTGGTTTAGTAACTGGATTAAAACAAACTGCAGTGCAGGGTTTGATGTCAAACACTTCACTTTTCAGCAGCGCAATTTAACCTAAGTCTGTCCTCTCTTCCAAAGCAGGAGAAACTTCCTGGTATCAACATCTGTCTCAGCACTGCCTGCTCCGGGCCTGCTCCGTGTTCTGGATGGCTCTGTGAATGAACACTTTTCAAATGCCATCAATATTTTATGAATTTTTATCCACTTACTTTAATGGGGGATTGTAAAAGCATTTAACCATATTACACCCAATCTCTCAGACACTGCATTATTTCAGCAGAGATGTTTTATTAGAAGTAACTGGCATAGCTGCTGTGATATTGTTTAAATATATATATAATATATACATATATACATATATTTCTCAAACCAAGTGAAATCAGAGAGCAGGGAAGAGGAAATAGCCATGGAAACTCTGTGTCTGAGGTTTGTTCTGACGTGCCTGAAAGGTTTTGTTTGCTGTGATTTGCATGACTACAGTTAGGCTCTTTACATGACTTTTTATAGATTGAGCTCAGACTTGAGTCTGGATGTCTGAAGGCCTAAATCCAGATGGAAAGATGTGGCATTGCCTAGAAACATGGCCAGGGAGAGTCCCTGCTGCTCAGCCTGAGACTTCTCTCTCTGAGGACACCCCAAAGCCCCCAGACTGACCAGGGCTCAGCTGTGAGTTTATTTCCTATTTTGCTCTTGCTGGGCACCAGCAGGCACAGGCAGGACAGCTGGTGTCAGCCTTGCTCAGCAGAAATCTTCCAGATATTTTAAGGTTTTTGCCAAGAGACCCAAAAGTCCCTGCTATGCCCCCATCTCGGCTTTAGGATTGAGTGAGGGGCTTGTGAAGAGCTTTGGGAGATCCAGCTCCAGACTCCCAAAGCACCCTGGAGCCACGAGAGGCCCCCCTGCCTCAGAGAAGCCCCACCTCTGTCAGCAGAGGATAAAGATGCCACTTTCTCCTTCTCTCCCCCTCCTCCAACCATTGTTTATTTCCAGCCCTGCACAAAGGCCTTTAAAACCCCATTGAGCTGCTTTTGACTGTGTCTCTGTTGGGTAAATGAATTTATAGTCTGCCAGGCTGATTTATGGATGCCTGCTGTTCTTGGAGCAGGAGGGTTGGTGATTTTATACCTCCAGCCATGCGGGACAGGAGCTGTTGTGATCAAAGAGGCACCGATTTAGCCAAGATGATTGATTCCAGCCTGAAGAATTACAGAAGGATCCCCCTCACACTCCACAGCCATCACAGGGCATCTTCTGCCGTCAAAGACACCAAGTCTGAAGCCTGGGATGCTGGAAATTTTCACCCTTCCTAATTCATGCTATTGCCCATAAAATCAAGCAGCTGTTCAGCCATAGCTCTCAAACCCATTCAAACCAGAGCATCCAAGTTGGTGCCCCTGGTTGTCCCTTCTGTGTCTCAGGTGTTGGCACGGCAGAAGGAGCAGCTCCACAGGGCAACAGGAAGAGTCACAGAATTTTATGGGCTGGAAAAGACCTTCAGGATCCAGCCTTTGTCCCATCAGCACCTCGTCAACCAGCCACATCCAAACATCCCAGCTCCAGCTGGTTCTGGTGGACTAAAGCACCTCATTGCGATGCCAGAATGATTTTTTGCCTTTTCTTTTATACCTCTTTTGTCTGCCTTTGTGGCCTTTTGTATTCTTGGTGTTTCTTTTAGCCTACATTCCTAG